>VYZM01003978.1:25506-145943 GCA_013398915.1 Dromas ardeola
ACCCAAGCCTGGATGCGGGAGCCGGGCCTGCGGGGCGGCTCCTCGGCGGTGCGGGACCGGGAGCGGGAGCGGGACCGGGAGCGGGACCGGGACCGGGACCGGCGCTTCTTCGGGGAGGGGGGGAGAAGAAAAAGCAAGCCTTGCCGGTTGTTAACAGCACCATGAGGCACCCGCTTCCACGGGGGCAGGAGGTTGGTAGAGGCAAAAACCGCGGAGTGGCCGGTGGTTTGCGGGGCGGTCGCGTCGCCGTCGGGGGCGGGGGGAGGCTGGTGCGCTCCCCGGGCTGCCCCGGCTCGGGGGTGAAGGAGTGGGGAGTTGGCTCCTTCTGGAAGTCGGTGCGAAGTGTTAGTGCCGTGGAGTCGCGAAGGCGGCGGGGCGTCCGGCTGGGGCAAACTGCTGGGGATTTTTGTAGCTGTTTTGACAGAGTTTAACAATCTTGGAAGCTTAGCTGTGGTTACGCTTTCGGGGAGGGAAGCGAACCAGCATGACGCGAAGCCATGTCTATAAAAAGCAAAGAATACGCTGGGTGCGAAGATGCCGCCAAGAGAGGGTTTGCCAGGTTTTCCGTAACCGAGCCTTGGGGTCAGGAGTGAAACTGTCCAGTGGCTTTGTAAAAGCAATTAATTGCTGTCTCTGAAAAGCATTAGACAAAAAAAAATTATCTCATTTGGCAGATTACTTTGTGAGCGTTTCAGGAGTTGGTTTGTAGTTGGTCCCTTTATATAGTAGCAGAATCACAGCTCTCTGTGTTGTGCCTGAAAGTTGACAGTCCTGTTACTAACATGGTTATAGGGTGTTCTGTAACAGGACCGGTGAAACTGGTGCTGAAAAAGAGTAGCAAAGAGGCACAGGAAAAGAGAGGAAAGACTGGATGGGGACAGGCTTGTATCCCATACATTGAGAGTTCCCCTATGACACTCTTAAACAAAAAGAAAGTAAAGAAAAAAGTATAATTAAAAAAAAAATCACTCTTCTAGTAAATGCAGTTGGCATAAAGTTAAATTCAAGGTGATGGTGTTTTATTTGGCTTAAGTGAAATGTAAATCGGTGGTATTATGGAAACTGAAAAAAATAGTTCTGGGTTATGGATGCATTTTTGTGTGCAGTATGCACTGTTTAATGTGTAACACTAAGGTTGCCATGCTTAAGTCTGAATTAAAATTTTGACGTGGCTACATTTAGCAATTTATAAATCAGCACTAAGTTTGATGGAGCGGCACTGACGAAAGCTGTTTTAACAGGCTCTTGTGCTTCGTTAAAATATCTACCTTTAAAAAAAATTATCAGCTCATCCTTTAGTTTTAATGTTTGTAGGATAACATTTTAAAATTATTTGCCACTTCTGTATAGGTCACAGGACCTATCCTGTCATTTCCTAATTTTAGTCCTCTTTTCCAAAGATCCTATTGAGAAAGCCTTTTTTTTTTTTTCCCCCCATTTTTTCTTTCTTTTTTTCTGACAGATCTTTTGGAGGGCATCTGGAACACAGTAGGGAAGGAATGTTATCAAAGTTGCTTGAGAACACCATACTGTGCTTAGAGAGCAGGTGATTTTTTTTTTTTTAAGGTACATGTTGTCCATGATGTGTTACTAAACAGTAACCACACTATTGGCGTTATTTTGGAATGACTTGGTTTTTATTAAAGCCATTGGTATATTATTAGATAATAATTTCAGTCTATTTTTTAATCAAGATTCACATGACTGGTCGATTTTGGTAGCTCTGTTCTGACTTGAGATTTAGCAGGACTGTAGTGATGTTTCTTTTCCTTACCTGAAGTTGTCAGAAATTTCCTTGGGTTTATGGCAGTAGCGGAGGAACACACGTTTTCTGGTGAGACAGAACTTGCTCTCCTTTGCCCGGATTTTTTGCCCTTGGAACAGATTGAGGCTTAATATTGTCAATGACTTGTCTTTGTAAACTAAGGATTTTAGGGCATCTTTAACAACTCTCACTTTATTCCTGGTGCTTTATAATTCGTTTTACTGGGCAGTACGACATACCAGAAATTCCAGCTGTGGTTAGGCACTTGGATCCACATTTATCTTCTCACATAGAGCATTTTATGACACGAGGGAGTAGGGGCAAGCTGACAAAGTGATGATATTCTGACATAGTAATTCTATAGGCTATATATCATGTCAGTGTACCGTATATTACAGGAGTGGTACATAGTGTATTTGTCACGGCTGGCCATAAGAGAGGGGGAAGGGAACTAGGATTGCCTCAGTTAGGCCCTACTTCAAATCCACAGGAGAGCAACAAAGTTTTTATTGGGATCCTATTGAAACACTAACGTGGTCAGAGGAGACAGGGATAATTTTAACTGTCAGTTTGCTCTTGATACTAAAAATCTTATTGAATTGATGAATTCCACTGAAGTAGCCAAACCCCAGGCTGTCCATCCTTAGTAGTTCCTTTGGCAATTATTCGGCCAATGTAAGGTGGGAGAAATTCCTTGTCACTTCTTTCTACCTGACTGCTTAAGTTCTGAAGTTGCAAGTCACTGCTTCATCACAATTAATGACTAGCTAATCAATGCATACAAAAAGTATTGATAATGTAATCAGGAAGACAAAGCATTTTACTTTTTGTCTTAAGAGTTGCAAAACTGTATTAAAGTAATAGAATATTATTAAATGAATATTAAATTATTAATATAATATAATATTAAATTAATTCTTAACATAGCCTGCCTTCTCCAGCTTAGAGTGAAAAGACAGTGTCAAGGAGATGTGAGGGACATCTTGGGACTTTTTTCTTTCATAACATGAAAAAAATTCTTGCTTCTTCACTTACTTTCTCATGTGCGTGCAACTTTTACCTGACAGGGTTTGAAACCAGGATTAAATTTGTGGTGAAGGAGATGCAGGAAAGGATGAGCTAGAATGCAAATATGTACATACATTACAGCTATCGGTCTGCTATTCTGGATTGTTCTGATGTAAAAGTTACTCTTTCTTTCAGAAGTAAAACTACTCATGAGCTAAATATATTCAATATCTTCTTTGAGCTGTTAGTTTTACTTCTTATAAGCATAGAGTGCTTATAAGTGTCAGAACTGTGCCCTCTCCTCAAACTACTACATGCAAGGGAGATACCTGAATAATACAAGAAGCGGTTCTCAAATTTATTTCAATTTGCAGACCACTAACAATTTTCTAGAGGAAATAAAATTTTCCATTTAGATCTTACTGTCAGTAGGACTGTTTTTCTTAGATACGTATATTAGGTCTCTTGGAGGTCATTTGGATATTACAGGTTGAAACTTACTGTTATAAAATTTGAGAATCCGCTTTAACTTTCAGACGGTTGACTAGTGGTGGGTGGATGTATAGCAGCTTTATTGAAGTTTATGAAGGAAAACCAGTCTCTCTTTCCCCAGTTGTCCTTTTCTCCTCTATTGTGTATTTGGCAAAAAGGTCGATGTCACAAGTTGATGAAGTTAAGGCCTTAGAATGTTTTTGTAATTATTTACTCCTCACATTCATAACGTATCTAAGATTTGTTCTGTAATAGAAACTTAGTGATTTGGAAATAAAGGAGATATTCACCTGGACTACTGATGTAATATAAGAATGGAAAAAGCAAAATATAACCTTACGATGCCTGAGGAGAGAGGGCTTTGAAAGATCTGATAAAATATTAATGTCATCTCACAACTTACGATGAGACGAAATGTTCTGATGGCTCATGTTCAAGAAGAAATAAATGAAACTGGACCAGGTGTTGAGAAGAGCGAACAGGATGGTCTAAATATATAGCAAGCCTGCCTTGTCACAGAGAGAAGGGAGATGCTGGCTTGTTTGTCCAATGAAATCCTAAATAGGATATGGACTCCACATGCGAATTCAGGAGGGGATCAACACAAGGGAAGCAGAATCTTGTGATAAAGCACGTTGCTGGCACAAGAACAGCTGAGTATCTACTACCACTGAATAAAAATTCCTTGCAGAAATTTGGAGAACATCCCCCTGTTAGAGGCAAGTGGGTTCTGAAACACACAGTGGCAGCAGAAAGGGGTGGGGAAATACTGCAGAATTTTGGAGATGGAGTTTTTTTATTTTCCAGAAGGGATTATATGCTTAGCAGGGTATGGGCCCAGGGAAATGGTTGCATTTAACTTCTGTCAAAGCTTTAAATGTCATGCCACGTAACGTGCCAATCCAGTTCCCCTTCAATCTGTTTGAAACGGAGCTGCGGAAACCCTTCATTCTTTTCTGGCTCTTGCCAATGTTTAACCCCCCTCAAGTGGCTTCTCCTCTTCTACGTCAGGTTTAAGCTGCTTGTCTGTGCCTTAGCAGGCTAAAGCCGCATTGTGTGCAGCCTGTCTCTCTGTTCTTTTTTCTTTGGCCTTTCCTTCAGCAGCCCTCTAGGCTGCCTGAAGCAGGAGATTAATCTCTCCTTCTCTCTCATTCCTCCGTCTGTGTTTAGGACTGGCTCCCTCTCCGTATCGACCTGACACACTCTTATAAATTCCCCCTGAAAACACATAATATTCCAAATGGTTTCCAAGCATACCCCTTTCATAAAAGGAATATGAATAAATGGGCAATGTAGATGGTTTTAGACATTCTTTCACCCTAAAATATCAAGAGCATCAAGGAAAGCGTCCACAGAAGTTTGTGGAGCTGAAGCTCTGCTAACAATGACAGAGAATTTTAGAAGAATAGCAAAGACAAGTTTAGAAGAGCTTTTAATCTAGGGAATCTTGTTCTTTTTCTCTCTCTCTCTTTTTGTGTAGTGCATAAGAAAAAGTCATTTTGCTTTTGTGTGGGATGGCAGCATCTTCAGTGAAATTACTTGCATTTCAGGTAATAGCACAGGCTTCTGTTTAGCTCTTAGTTCCTTAGCTTTAGCTTTAGTTCCTTAGACAGGTCTTTTGGATTAATCCGTTAGCTGCAATTGTAAAGGATGTGCTGTACTCTTTCTAGTTAAAGTCAGGATAACAACATTTGGGAAATACTATGTCACTGGGCAGATATTTAAGTTAACCCATATACTTTGGGACTACTTCTTTGTCCATTTGGGTAGAAACAAGTTTACTTCTAATACAATTTTATTTAGTAGAAAGGTACTTTAAATAGGTGATTTTGAATGTCATGGATTCCCAAATGAGCAGGGTAAGTGATACTAGCCCCCCACCTCCCCTGGCATTAGGAGATCAACAGTGGTTGTAGTGGTATGGAAGTGGAAATCCAAAAGGCATCAGGCAGTTGAGTTTGGAGCATGGACATCTTCACTCTGGCCAGCATGGAAAGTGCTGAGAGACATGTTCTAGCCATTGCTGGCAAACTTGCATGATTTTTTTGAAATACGTCACTATGTTTATGAAATTATTTGCCTTCTCTCTGTTTTTTTAAGTCCTCACCCTTGATTACCATCCATTTTACTGGTTGTCTTTTTATTTTTTTTAAGCAACTTCTCTCCTGTTTGATTACTAATCACTTTATTCTGCCAACTCCTATCTCTTTTAGCATTTACATCGCCAGAGCTAAGGCAATAAAATTTTTAAGCAAATGCTGTTGACGTGTCAAACTTATAAGTATATGAGGTCTACCAGTATTTTATTTAAGTGTCTGTGGGTAGTTTACAAAAAATGAGTATTATGAATGGTATTTTATTGTTTTTTATTATGTTAAGGTTCTGGATAGTAATTTCCTGGAGTATTTAATACCAATTTTGCTTAACAAAATTTCAGCTAGGTTGTAAAATTATTTAATTTAGGATAAATTGCCTGAGGGAGAGAATAAACACATGATTATTGCCTCAGATAATTTACAATATGGGGTCTTTACTCTGCTAATATGCAAGAGTAGATTGTGTTATCTATCTGAAATGCAAATAGTTCTATTGAAATCTATAATGTCATAGGGAGGCAAAATTACATTTTGTTTAAAAAAAAAAGAAGAAATTAATGTGTTAAACGAACTTGTTATTTTTAATTTTAAAATCTATTAATTCTATCATGTATTTACCGATATCTCTCTTTTCTTTGCGTTTTCGCTAAGCTTAAGACTTGTTTTTATTTGTTTGTTTGAGGAAAGAGAATGAAAGTGATGAGGAGCCTACTCCAGATCAGTCAGTAACAATTTTGCCATAATTTTATCACCTGCTTTAATGCAGGCATAGGGTTTATAGTCCTAATTTGAAATTAGCCAATGTAATAAAAAAGCTCATCAAAAATACATATATTTCAAAAATAATCTTTAAATAAATATGCTTCTGGGTGCTGTGATTCTTCTTTTAAAAATGTGCTGGTCAAAGTCCTTTGATTGAAAAAGCTGCTCTCGCTTTGCTTTCATGGGGGCTTGAAGTCTAAATGTGGTATTTTAGACTTCCCCCAGTCTTTAAGAGTTCAGTTCTGCCACTGAAGGGGAGATATATTCTCCCATTGACTTTAACGTGTGTAAGATTGGATTCTAATAGTCCAGTAATTGTATAAAATGGTGGTGTTCCTCCAATTAGATACATAGAAAAAGATTAATCTTAAAATAATAGAGGATAGGTCAAGACATTTTGAGAAATCCACTACAGTGACTATGAGATTATGTGAATTATCAGTTGCATGTGAATCTTACTAAGGATGATGGATAGAAATCCCAGATAGAAATGGTTGTAACAATACACCTTTTGTGGTCTCTGAAATTAATTTAATAAATGTTTTGGAGGTTGACTAATATACATATAATGACTTTTTTGTTTAGGTCAATGTAAAGTCTAATATATCTTGGAGATTAGTATTGATCAGAGTAAAGCCAAAATCAATCTTGGATTTTGAGGGTCATTACACTTGGAAATAGGATGCAATACAGAAGATACTACAAATGTTAGGTTGCGGAAGGCTTTTATAGTAATTATGGAATTATTTTACTTAGTAATTTTACTTAGTAGTACTAGTATCTAAAAAAAACTAATAGAAGGACAACCTGGTAAAGGTTTAGTTATTTAAATAAGTAATAAGTTAAACCACTTACATCTTTCCTTAGTTTGATGGATGATATCCAACCTCAAAGTCCTTTTGCTTCAGGGGGAGAGGAATTTTGTCCTCCCGTTTGAATTCATGAGCTGGTATTGAGGAAAAGGTTAACCTGTGTTTGTTTAAAAGTATATTTCTTTTAAATGGTGAATTGTTTCCTGTCTTGACTCTCTTCCTTAGCTTTTCTGGTCAAATTCAATATGTGCAGTTGGAGAAGTACATGTGTAGAGAAGTGAAAGAGGTAAATTACAATACAATGTACCCTTCAAATATTGCATAGCAAGCATAATCGATTTCACTGAAGGTGAACTAGTGCTACTTACTAAATAAGAAATGTTTGAACAGAACATTTTTTTTTAAATATATTGGTTTGTTTGTTTTGCCCATTATAAAGTTTCTGGCCTGGGCACTTAATTTAAAAATAACCTGGTGGAAATTTTGAAGATCTTGGCTGAGAGTTTTCAACAGAATTAAGTCTTTCTAAAATCTGACTTGACTGAAATGTCTATTCTGTATAAAGTGAAATAATGCAATTGGTATTTTAGCCGAGATTCCTCTGTAAAGGATATCTTGCTTCCCCTTCACATTCTCAGAACCTATTGAAATAAATGAAGGTTATTCTATGTATCTTCTGCACTAAAGTCTCTTCCTGATACACCTTTTTCTGTAGAGAGCACTGGATGATGCTCTCCACAATTAATTGGTGTAACTCCATTGATGTCTGTCATTATACTTTGGCCTATTATCTAGCCTTATATATTAAAGACTCAAAAACTATAGTTAAGATGATAGATTACGCATTTATATTTATGAATGGATACATATTTATAATTTTAATGATGTCTTTGAATGCAAATGGAAGTTTATATATACATGCACGTGTATATCAGATTCAGGAACCCTGTAGCATTGTCCTTGAAAATGAAAGCCTTATATAAATGCAAGCTATTGATATTGGAAGTGATCTTCAAAGCTGCTCCATTTAAATATATTTAACTATTAATAATAAGCTGCATCCCAGATATAGCATTAGTTTGTATTCTGAGAGATCGAAGTACCAACATTATAGATAGTAGTTCTCAGGCTTTGAAAGTTATTTTACCTTATCTTATCAGTGGACTTCTCCTCAATTTCTCATAATGGTTATCCTTAGTGAAAATCTGCAGTATGTATATTAAGAAGTTCACCTTATTTGTACCTGAAATAACACTTTGAAATATATTAGTAGGAGTTTTTAGAGAGAGGGATAATATATGCCACCTTTTTGTTGCACTGAAAGTAAGACATTTGCTTTGGGTTTAACGCAGGCTGAGCCAAAAAAAAAAAAATATAAATCTGATAATTGCTTTTCAGAATAAAATTGTTTAATAATCAGAATAAACGTTTTTTTAAAATGCCTCAAAAATATGACTTTTAGTGCAGAAATATTTTTTTTCTTACTCAAATGTTTTGGATGAAATTTGCAAGAAGATTATTTTCCATTTGACGTTCCCACGTAGGATAGTGTTTAGGTCGGTTTTACTAATTAGAAGAAGTTTGTCCACAACCATATCCTAATGCTTCCTCTTCCTCTGTTTCAAATGCTGACAAAAGAAGATACTAGAATCAAGTTAGAGTTGTCATTCTTTGGCTTCCCAAAAGAAGGAAGCAGTATAATAATAATATTGTATTACAATAGTAACATTATATTTTCTGATTTTTGATGTTTTTTTTCCTTCAATGGAACTAATACATTGTGATCAGAAAAAGTAATGATTTTACTGTTGTGCTTGACCTTTATATTAACACTTGCTTACTGTTGGAATTATTAAATAAAACACAGAAACAGATAATCTATCTTGAGCTAACTAATCAGCCTCTGGTTACATGTGGGTTCATGGCAATCCATTCTTCAGGATACGGGATTCAAATGCTAATACATTTCACATGTGAGACCTTTAATGCAGAGATATATTACGAAAAGTGATGCAGCCACCTGATTTATTTATTTATTTATTTGTGAAGGACCCACTCAAAATGGGTCAGGCTTGCACTGTGCAAGCTGACTTTGAGACAGGTTGGAGACGGTGTGAAACTTGACCTATATTTTTGAACTGGGTCTTCAGAAACTGGGCTGGAGGAAAATCAAGCTTTTAAAACTTTATCTGGGCATGGAAGTATTGATGTTTGGCCACTGATTTTGGTCGGTTCAAACAGTTCATGTAGTAAATGCGTATTTGAGTTAGGGAGTGTTTTATTTTTTCTTCGGAGAGTCTTATTCACTAAGTAAAGTTAATTACAATTTATATCTGTGTAAGAGCAGAAGAGGCTCAAATTGCATTTAATCAGGTACACATGTATAAAGATGATGATGTACGGCCAAAAAGCAGTTACTTATAATTTTCAATGCTTTGTTGTTTTTCAGTAATGGAATTGAGTACTTCCGAAGTAAAACACTCTTTTACTTTTAAAAACTAAAGCTTACTGTAGCGCTGCTACTTCATTACAAAGCAGTGCTGCTGTGATTGATATCGGAAGTCTCCAGGACTGTTTTGCTTGAACTCTGCCTCCAACTATGTTAATACACTGCAGTTTCTTGCAGAGAAAACGGATCACAATACAGATCTTCTGCCTCTTACAATATCAACTATGCATCATAGAATACTAACGTTGTCTGACTTTGAGACCGAAAATTTTACAGAAATTTCAGTTGATTTTTACTTAGGAAAAAAGTGAATTTTACATTAGTAAAAGTGTGACATCAGAGATGCCTGTTGGTAGTGTGGCTTGGTGTGTTGTTTTTTCAAACTACTGTCATAACTCTGCTTTTCCAAAGTGGAAAGCTGCCTGCCAGAATACCGAAAGTTTCTGAAAGAAGAACTATTTGCCCTTAGTTACTGCTATTTTTGTTTTGCTAACCTAGGTTGTTCCCTTCCCTCTGAACTTCTCCAGCCTTTTCATGATCCTCTAGTAAGTCCCAACAGCTCTTATTTTACTAAGCTCTCTGTGTAAAAGGATGGATCAAAAAGGAGAGTGATGCTTGAGATTTTTGTCACTGATTGGTACTAGTATTTTGTTGTAATTCAATATTTTACATGTTGATATAGTTGGGCTTAACAAGTTTCTTGTGAGCATGCACAAGGTCTGCTTTAAAAATGAGGAAAATGTGTGTAGAAATCATCCAGGACACAGAAAACGATGGCATGATCTGATCCACTAGTACCAAAGACAATGGAAAGGCTTCCATTAGACGGGGTCCTCTTGGACCGCTTTTGCATACTCTTTAGACCATTTCTAATCTATTACATTGCAGTGCTTTCTAGGCAAACCCCTTCCAAGTAACTGTGACTTTGGGTTTTTATCAAATGTAGTTTTGTGGGTTTGTACTACAAAAGTTTCATGGTTTTCTGATGCGGTTTCACCTGCTTCACCAAAGGTTTTAGGAACATGTGGGATTATCACTTTTTTCTTCTGGTTCGGAAAGAATAGAGCTTCTTGGTTCTTTGTCATAATGATAGCAGTTTTGATGACCTAGCTGCTTAGTCAACTTGCAAAATCATTAGAAGCAACCTTATTTGGGGAAAAGAGCAAGTACTTTACACAGTTCTTCTACAATCAACTTTATACTATGAATTTATTGTATCAGAGGAGAAGGCTTGCTCATGGGAAGCAGTGGAACTAAATGCCTCCCATCTGAGTGCTGTGGCTCTTTGCGTATGGTTGAGGCAGAACTCATCGTAAAAGTGCTATTGATAAAACAAAGGCCCTTTTCTATTACTTCTTGTTCTATTTCTTGCGAAATAAAAAGTACAGACAATGAAGACTAACAACACTTACTGTAATCATGTAAAAGTGAAATCAAGTTATTCAACTGAAGTAATTAGAATCCTTTAGTTGCTGAACTTCTGTGAGCTTTTTTTTTCCTAGAGCTTGTTCTGTATAATCTTGTGGTTAGCCCTATAAGCCGTTTCCTAATGTAATGTCATTACACGGACTGAACCACAACTTAAGGCTGGCAGCTGTTTGCTATTCAGTGTGTGTGGTTTATGAAGAATGGCTTTGGGTAAAATCACTTTCTGAAGCGTTTTAAAAATTAACTTTGGTCATTTTTGTTTGCTTGTTTCTCATGAACAAAGGAGACTTTTGCTCTCAGAAATATAAATGGAAAAGTATGCTAATGAGTAGAAAATTCCTTCACATACTGGAAAAGAGGGTTACAGTACCAAGAAGAAGCGAGGTTTTAATTTCAGGCTTTATCAGACAAAGGATGCTGTTTGGAACAAATTCTGCCTGAAGTCACAGCAAAAAAAAAAATGAACTAATCTTGTTATAAAGCTGTATAGACTTCCAAAATAAATTAGTAATTCAAAAAGTCATCTGTTAGTAAATAATTTAAATAACTGTTTTTAAGGTCATAGTCATTAGTTACCTATGTAATATTTCTGAAGGACTGTTCTCCAATCCAAAATAATGTGTGGTAAGGCTACATTAAGCGAGTAAGTGGACATTCTTCAATATGTCAAATGAATTCTTCTACTTGCCTGCTGCCACTGGTTCTCTTAATTAAGTGTATAAGCTTAAATGTTTTCAGTATTTAAGATTGGGCATGAACACGAGCTTGCATGCTGAAGGATGTAAATAGCAGAAGGGACTAGGCTGCAGTTTAAGGTATACAAACATGTACAGTGTAACCGGTTCCTAATAAGTACTGCATTTGGATAATGATTTAAGGTAAATTTATTGTTTGATATCTTCATGACAATTAGAAAACTTTCCTCTTTGAAGCGCTTTAGAAAACAAAAAAGTTCATCACATTCTTTAAAAGGAGCTCAGCTGTGAACTTTGGATAGTGCTGTTGCTTCTGCGAGGATTCGTGTGATGACATTTGGAGACTTCAGGGTTTCTTTGGTGCATACAGAGCTTTTGCATTTTCTTGACTAGACTTAACTCTAGATATATATTCCCCATGTCTGCTGTTTTTTTCTGTATGACCCCTTATGGTTTTAATTTTCTGTTTGCAATTTCCTGTTCATCAGGAATACCATTCTGAGTCAATGGAAACAAAACCTTGAGTAGTGTCATTTTAGGCTTAGCTGTGCCCTCAGTTTACGTACAAGTGCAGTTAATTGCACTGCTGATTTCCATATATTGTACACATTAAAGTACGAAAGAAATAATATAGCACCAGCCACAACATGCGGTGACTATTTTTTTTAAACTTTGACCAGTCTTCTAAACAGCTTCCTGGACGCACTTCTTTTTTTTTTTTTTTTTTTTTTTTTTTCCCCCTTCAGTTTTGGATACATTACAAAGAAAATTCCTTCAGTTCTTGATACCTTGAAAAAATAATGAAATGAATTTTTCGTCAATATAAAGGAGACTTTAATATGTTTGCTGTTTACTGCTGTTCATTGCTTAGATTTTAGCAATAATTATATATAAAAATTCAACTTAAAAATACATACTATACTAAAGTTACTAAAATGTAAATATTTTTAGCACTTATAAATGTTGGGGAATAGAAATGAAATTATAAGAGTATCTCTGCTAGATCTTTCCAGTAGTGACTTACTGGAAAATTTTCAACACTAGCAATTAATTGGTTCTTAAGAAAGAGTGTAAGAAACAGAGGCAGCACAAAGTGATCTTTTTCTTGGAAGAGACCATAGGCTTCTGCTGGTCAGCAGTTTGGTATATTCCAAGTCTAGATCTCTGCATGATCACCATGTTTAATGATTTCTGCTTTACTACCTTCTATAATCCTCCTTTTTAGCATTTGACCTTCAGAGTTGGTTGTGACAATGAATTCCACAAAACTGTTAAGCATCTGTAAAATAACTCTTCCTTGCATTTGAAAATTGCCAATAATTTTATTCAATGGACCTCTGTTTTAGCCCCCTTAGCATCTCTCTACCATTACAAAAGTCACTGTATCGTCTCTGAGCATCCATGTTGTTATGCCCTATGTCCTTTTTAGTTCTTCTGTATCTTTTTGTGATGGAGTAAAAAGAACAGCAACCAGAATTTGAGCTACCAGGGAGCTGTGTGTTTTTATAAACTCACATTATGATGATTCTTGGTTTGTTATCTAAATCTTTCCAATTAAGCCTCCTCCCACTCTGTCCCACTGCCAAAAACTAATACATTTTTATCTGCTGCAAGGCATCAAAGTGACATTTTCAGACAGCTGTCCTCGATGACTCTAAAATATCATCCTTATAACTGGTATAGAGGCCAACTCTGTTTATATGTGACTGGGGCTGTGTGTGTGTATTTTTTTTAACGCATTACTTCACATTTATAGGCAGTGAATTTCACCTGTAATTCAACTTTCCACACTTGTGGTTGTGAGATCCTTCTGCAACTTTGACCATTCTGAATTATTAGCAGGTGTTTTCCCTTCACTACCACTTTTTGAACAGTTGCCTTTTCTTCACTTATGAGTAAAACTGTATCTATAACTATATCTATATGCAGAAAAAACATATATTTTATATATTTTATTTATACATATTATATATTTACAGTTATGTTTATACTAATGTTTTAATGAATGAATATAATTTTTTTATAGATGTAACCCATCCTCTCATTCCTGTATTATTTTTATCTTCTCTTATCTTCTTTCTGCTACCATTACACATATGCAATAGATATCTATTAATAGTCTATTTATGTTACATGAATAAAATACCATTTTACACACGTGTGTGTATATGCATATACACACACATATGTGAATTTACATACTCCCATTTTTGGTTTTAGCATCAATATAAAAGCACAGACATATTTAATCTTATGACTGATTTTCATACAGCCTGTTTAATCCTTACACTGCCAGTTTTGTAAAATTGTCAGAGACTTTCTGATCTAATTTTGTAGCCATTCTTCCTCCTGTTAAAATTATAGCAGCGTTGTATGAGAATTCATTCTAGGGTCACCAAATCTCACATTTATACCGAGATGTTTAAAAATAGCAGGTGGCATCAAAAGCAGTTTTTACTAGTCCCATATCCACCTGAACAAAATCTGCTATGCGACTTCACCTGGATTATATTTATTTTTATAAAGTTTAAACTTTTTAAGGCTGTGGCTCTGCAGTTTTAACCTCTGCTTCAGTGGGGTGGAGCAATTGTCGTTAACAAAGAGTTCACTGTAATTTTGCAAGTTTTTCAAAATACTTGCCTGTTAGAGAAGTTCCACAGCTGGAAAATGTAATCGAGACCCAGTCTGCACAACTTAGTAAAATTCATGCCTTCTCTATTGCACCTGGCTCTCGTTGCTCTCTCTGCAATCGCTATTATATCTTGAGAAGATTTATTCAAAGACATAGCAAATGTGTTCATACCTTCTTGAAGCAGTTCCCTGTGGTACAAGAACTGCATTTGGAGAAGCAGTGGCTTCATCTGTGCGTTCATCACAGGTGCAAACACTGACATCGAAGCAGGTTCATAAGCACGTGTGTTCGATGAAGGTGCGGGTATGTTTTACGGGAGGCTGTACGCACCCTCCTGAATCCTCACCGGGGGGAGGAGGGAAGTTTCTCTGTCCTACGTGCCCTGTTCTTACACAGCAAAGCAGCAGGGACTTGCTGGCAACAGAGTGGTGTCCATGGGCTTGCAGTGAAGGTGAAGATGAGGCCCAGGTCAAAACTCTTCATGTGTTATGAAGTGTCGCGATTTTAAGGCTTTTGTTTGAGACCACTGGTGTATTGTCTGTATGCAGTGCTAATACTGCTTTATGTCATCCGGAGAACCTTTCAGATATTCAGAGGGTTTTATGGGTGTTTTCATATGGTTACTCATTGGTGGCTGTGTGTTTGGATGTCCTTTCACACTATGAATTTATAAGCACTTTTAAAATATGGCTCTTATGCTGTGGTGGGTGGGTACATTCTTGTTTCTTGTTTTCCCAATACTGGAGTGCAACAAAGAGCCCCTGTTTGCTGAATAAACTTCAGTAATGAGTTCAGCTGCTTCTGAACAACAGTGTTAAGGACTATCGGACTCTCCAAACAAACAGGAAAGGATTGAACCGATTTTTTTCAGCTGAGAGGCTATGTTAACAGAATAAATAAAACCAAAGGAGATCTGTGACCTCCTTATTTAAGCAAGCAAGAGGATTTTAAAGAATGTGTTTGAAATTTGGATGTCACTTTTCTTTTTCTTTTATAATGTAATTAGATCTGAAGAGACATATGTGAGATTGAGCCAATGTCACCCAATCAGCCCTGCACTGCAGTGCTTCCAGCAGCAAGCTATTGCAGATGAGAAGTAGGATTTTGGTGGGTTTCTCTTGTTGGTTGTTGNTTTTTTGTTTTTTTTTTTTTTTTTTTTTTTTTTTTTTTTTTTTGGGGTTTTTTTTTGTATTTTGTGTGTGTGTTTTTTTGTTTGTTTGTTTTTAAAGAAATGCGTCTTAAATACCCAGTATTTATTTGCTGTGATCTGTATAATATTGATTATAATTAATGTTGAACTAGGCTACATCTGTGTCATTTTAAGAAGAATGAACTGGAAAGCATTGCTTGGGCTCGTTAAGTAATTGTGCTTTGTTTTCATACTGAGGAAAGTTGCTTCTTGCTAGGATAAGAACCAAATGTTTGCATATTTCCTGAAAGGGTCCCATTTACTGGATGTGAGAGCTTTTATATGACTTCCAGTTCAAATAGTGATGGCAAGACTTAGTCTGAAGATTTTTAATAACAGTAGAAATACATGTAGGTGTTATCTTTACTTGATTTAATCCCGCCTGTCAGCTATGAAGATTTGTGCTTCATCATTTGCTGTCGGTTAATTGGCTTTCATCTGGGCAGCACAGGATGAAAAACTTCTCTTGTAGGCAAAGTCAAAAGCCTGAGGGGGCAGAGGCTGGTGCCATTTCTTAACGCTGGCCTCAGAAGGAGCCAGGATGAAGCCAGAAATGTTGCACTGTCTTCCTCATGGATGCTATTTTCTCCATAGCTCCTTACCTGAATGCAAAATTGCTGGGAAATGTAGAGAAATTCATGTGAGGTTTTGTTGCCCTTCTTGTCCTGGAATCTGACCTATGTGATAATACTTTTTCCTTGTTGGCATTAGAAATAATCAAAATAATTCAGATGGAGAAATGGAAGAGTCTTTGAGTGTTTATCATGTGACAGATAATTAAAACATAAAGCCACGATCAATAATTTAGCATTTATTAAATGACATTGAACTGGGTCTGTAAGAGGAAGAAGGATCTAGCATTTTAGTTTCCAAGACAAAAAAAAAAAAAAAGAAATAGTTTTATTTCATGGATGGGCGTTTTTCTGTGAGAGGAGGTTGTTTTCCTGCATTATATAGTGTATCCACCGATACAGGCTTGCTTTTCTGGGTACTGCTGCTTCTTTTAGGCTTGTAACAATGAACACTACTTGGAGATATAATGTGGCATATCCTTAAAGGTCCCTTGAGGTCCTTTGTGGATAAGATTAACATCTGCCTTCACCTTAAGAAAACCAGAAGTTGTACAGAAAGTGCTGAGCACTTGTTAAACTCTAGAGGAGACCTGAACTATTTTCCATTAGTAGATTGTTCTTGCTACAGGTTTCCCTCTGGCTTTAACAGAAAATAGAATTAGAAACTGCTGAACTTTAATCCTGTTCTAGCATTTTGTTATCTCATGTGATTAGCTGACTTCAAGTTAAGTATTTTGTGGCAAGTTTGCCAAATTGATCCATGCCTGTCATCTGGCAGAGACAAATGTTGTGACACTGGTCCATCTACAGCCCCTTGCTGTAAAAGATGCTCCACTTTCTTGGTTGCTTTTGATTGTAACCTCTTGATTTTAGCATTTTTTTTTTCACCCCTGTTGTTTGTGGCATTACTGGAAAGTTTCTGGCGGGCAGCGCCTTACCCATGAGCTGTGTGGCAGAAAGCCCTGATCTGCTCCGGTACCGTTCCCGTGTTGCTGCAGGTCAGATCTGGGAGCTGGGACAGCGACCCTCACCGTGGCTTCAGGAGGCTGAGCCGTGACCAGATTTGCAGCTCCATTAACTCTCAGGGTCACCTGAGCAGCGCAGGCACATCTCTGACAGCTTTCGCACCAGCTGTCATTCACGGACACTTGAGGAAACCCATGAGATAAATCCGCTCGTTGCGCACCCAAAGGTGAAGAGCAGTGGCGCGTGGCCTGGCCATGCTGTCCTCCCTGCAGCTGCCTGAGGTGGGGGACCAGGACCCTTCGGGGCTGCCTGTGCCCCTCCGGCTGGCAGAGATCTCGCTGCCATTTAATTGCCATCCTGCATCCCCCCCAGGGACTGTGGCTGGCTCCTTCCTCGCTTCATCCCTCGGTGCCTGCAGTCCGCAGCATGTCCCTCTGCAGTACCACACCGCCTGTGACTTGTCATTTTGGTCTAGTAGCACGGACCATATCCCTCTGGGGGTCCTATCAGCAATGCTGTCCTCAGGATTGTTTTTCAAGATATGGTTATCAGTTTAATTTGCTTAAAATTTGCCATAAGGAGAAATAGGCCATGAGGTCTCTCTTCCTGGGAGGAATTTCCACCAGGCGAAATCTGTCACAGGGCATTAGCTCGGCGCTGTCACGCTGTGCTGCTAAGAAAAAGAGCAAGTGAAACTAAAATAGTTTGGAAGCAGTTTATCTCTCTGTTAAAATTTCAGTCTGTTATTCTGTGTACCGTGTGTGCTGTTGGGAAGGCAAGGTGTCTTAGGAACGAGGCTGCTCTCATCAACGCTTTAAATCCTGAAATCTCAGGTCTCTGACACTTTTGCCTCTGCTGTAGATAGTTTTGATGTTGCATGAAATTAAATTATGACTTTCGTTGGGGAGTGAGGAGCAAATGAACTCTTTTACGGTTTGGAGAGCCTTTCCCACGAAGTGGGAAGCTACAGAGTAGATGGATTTAATATGCCAAGATGATCTCAACTGACCCTGATAGAGATACAGACTGCAGCTGAGCCCTCAAAGTCGTCTTTAATGATACGATCAGTCTTAATACTTGGTGGTGGTTATGCAAATGTGGGAATAAAAAAGTGCGTGTTTACGAGCTCTAGATCCACTGTATCTAATGCTTTTGACTAGTTTTGGCATGAGATAAAGTTTGCATACTTGGACTATTTAGAGGCCCTCTTTTTCTTCGTGCTTTCAAAATATGCTAAGCGCTGACAACAGCCAAGCAGTCCTTAGTTTTCTCCTGGAATGTCTTAAGTTAGCTGTTTCAGAATCAGTTCTTTTGATGTCTGGGGGAAGAACACTACTTCATATTCATAACAAAGGGAATTGTGTATTAGTTTTAAAGGGCAGCTAACTAGGTTTGAACTTCTCTTTTTGAGGAATTTCCCTCTAATATTTAGTACCCAATAAAAATTTAATAACTGAAATCTATTTTGCTTGAGCAGATGTTCACACCAAAAAATTAATATAAACAGGCAGTTATTGGTGTTTGATAGGAGGAAGACAAGGAGAGAGTGAATCTGTAAGGCTTGGGATTTTTTTTTTTTCTTTTTCAAATCCATGATAAAATTGATGCCACACAGCTTAGGCAGAGCAGGTTAAGCTGCCACCTGATCAGTCCCTGCCACTGCTTACAAATAAGCCACTTCTTCATCATTGGCAATTTTTATAAATTATAAGTAACATTTACTGTATGTTTGCTTAATCCAGAGATTGTGGAAGGTTGAGAATAGCAAAAAGCCAAGACCAAAAGGGTCTGTTGCTCCATCTTAAAACTAAAGAAAACCACCACCACCAAAAAACCAATCCAGCAGTATTGTTTAGCAGTTCCATGTTTGAAGTTCTGTTTATCATTTAATCAGTTCTTAATCTATTTTTAGTATGTGCTATGCTTGACTGACTTCAAAGAAAAACAAATAAATTTGTTAATGCATTTTTTCATTAAACAATCTTATAGCTTATTAAAATAAGCAGTCTTAACAATGTAATTATTGGAATTAAGGATATTGTCTTTCTTTTATACAATTGCATGTACTGTTGACCTTTCTATGAAATTTGCAGAATCAGTGTCACAATAAGTATAAAACTGTGGGTCATCCTGTTTCTTTGTTTACTTTAATAACCATTAGTTTTCTTTTTTGTGTTGTGTTACTTTGCAATCTTTTGGAACTTTCCTTTGTTAAGGCAACATTCAAGGCTCAGGGAGCTCTGCGGCATTTTATAATATTTTTGGGTTGCACGCTTTCCACTTCTGAAAACTTAAGATATTACTTCAAATAGTTGCTATTTAATAACCTATTTTTTGAATAAACAGAACATTGTTATCATTGTAATACACTGATATATCATTCTACTTCCTCAATATACAGGAGAAAGAGCTTTTTAACACTTCTGCCTTTTGTCTCGATAAAAACATCAAAAGGTACGAAGTTTTTAACTCTGAACTCATTGCCTGGTAACTCGGGCATTCCTTTCCGTATAACTACAGGAGCATCAACGGAGCGTATGAATTTCTGAAAGGTCCTTTCATGACCAGACTAGCCAGGATAGTTCCAACCACAGCCTTAACAATTCTTGTTTTGCTTTTTTTTTTTTGTCTAATGAAGATTGATCCTAATAGAATTTTTTGTTTGTTTGTTTTATGAAGTGTAAATTGATCTATGATTTAATTTATCTTTTACTCAAATCTAACTGTGTTAGTAAATTGAGTTCTGGTAGAAAGTGGAATACGGAAAGAGCATAACATTGAAGCGTTACGGGATCTGCTCTGCAAATTCCCTTTGAGTTGATTAGGGCAGACAGCTCCTGGCCCTGAAATCAGTGCGATTACAGAAGTGATTTTGGTTGCTAAGAAATGTCATCACAGCAATAAAAATGTTTCATTTAAAAAATAGATTAGCTCATCTTAGTTAAGAGGTGAATTTCTTTGAAACATACCTTTTATTTAAACAGGGATAATCTGTTGCAGCTTCTGTATGTTCTAGTCAAAATCCTGTGGATATTTTAATGATATTATTGACATAAATGGGAATATGTAAGTTTATTGACAATATTTAGGGTTATTTTACTTCTTTCTTTTTGTTTCTCACTTTTATTTAATGCTTATAAGTAAGGATTACAATATTTTTCCTTAATGAAATTATGTGTTCCATGATTTAAAGTATTCTATTATGAACTTAGAAGGAAATTGTTTTGCTGCTCGTGTTTCATAACTATATTAGATATTCCTAATCGCTGTCTGTCTTTCTCTCTCTGGTAGGATGGTAGTATCTTTTTATTGGGAAACTACAACTGAATATTGATAAAACTAGCGCAAACCCAGTCTAATTTTAGAGAAAGCTTATTTTTTAGGGTTTTCTTTCCTCATTCAAATCATAGTAAGAAAAAACACCTATGAAATAAACCCAATGCCTAGGTAAAAACAACATATCTCATCAAGAGTAAATCTTAGGAGATCTCTTATTTGAGGCAAGTAATATCAACGTCTTTCAAAACTTTAATGTAGGAATTTTCTAAATGTTTAAATATTTAGGCATTGCATCAGTTGGAGATGAGATGTCATTACCTGTGAGATAAGAGGGGTGGTGTGAAGACATTTGTTGCTGTAAGTAAAGCAGATTTGATTTGATCATATTGGTCCATAATATAGGTTTTAATTTACAAGGAAGCCAATGTGTAATATTTTCTTTTGTCTCTGGACGCATCAGAAGAAGCTGTCCTCTTTTGGATGACAGTCGCTTGCCCTCTGGTTCTTGGCATGCTTTTGTCACTCGTCTGTTGTAGATTGTACATGGCTCATACTTCTCTGTAGTTAATATTTCTGTTAGCAAAGGTGCTATTTGCACCTGGGTAGCTTTAACTATCTAGCCTAAATTCTTCAGCTCCTCATTAGCTTATGCTGCTGGAATCTCTTTGAATCTAGTTTCTCATCTGCATGTTGATGTCCCAGGGTCAAGATGCCAGTTGTCACATATGGAGCACTCCCCCGGTGGCTAGTGCAACTTCAGGAGCATCCAGAAGACAACTAGCTGGCAAGGTTTCCTTCATGCCACTCTGGGAGCTTTATCCATGGGGATAGTATTTATAGCTCTGGATTGATATGAAACTGCTGCATAATGTTTGCTAAGGATCATTAATAACATCACTTTCTCCAACACAACTAGAGGAGCAGCGATGTTAAAATTTGTCTTTGGATCGTTTTTCACTGATGAGTGGATAACCTCTTAGTTGCATACTGGAAAATCCTTTGTATTTGCAGTAGTTAACTTGTAGTTAACCTCAGCTCAGCAATAAATATATTGCTGCCTTGCATCCTTGCTGTGACTAATTTCTGTGGGTTTATTTCTTCAAGGGTTCTATTAGATGATTAGCAGGAGAGAAAATGAGTTCTCTCACAAAATCATGGGAACCGAGTGGGCTGTTCCTGCAGCAATACCTTCCAAAATTTTTCACCCAACACTTGCCAAGTCTGAGATGTGGCACTGTGGGTCTTATGGTAAATGCTTCTAGAGCAGACCCTGTGAGGGGCCAGCACGAAGAGGTTGTTGGGGTCAGTGCGGGCTGGGGTCTGTCCTTGCTGCCCACGTGGTACTGCTGATGGGAACGGTGCGGGAGGCAGTTGCTCCAGAAGTGAAGCCTCCTGCACAAGTTGGTTTGTAGGTTTCCCCATCCTGTTCAGATGACTCTGGATCCCTGGTGGAACCGCTCGGGGGTCTTTGGGCTTCATACTTTGAAAACAAAACCCCTTTCTCTCCTAGGTATAAGTGACAAGCTTAGGCAGAGCCTTCAAAAGCATGTTTTGTTGATCGACTGTCAGAATGTGTGAGGCTTCTTCCCTTAACAAATGGCAACAAAACAGATAAAAGCCTGTATGTGGTGTTTGATAAACACTTTTGAAAGTCTCAGGGAGCCCTGCTGACACTTGGCTGTGTGTTGAATTGTCTTCAATATAGTCCTGCAAGTTACAAAAAATAAGTTCTATCAGTTTATCAGGAAAGAACCTGAAAATGTGTGAAAATTTGTGAGCAGTCTGTTGTAACAAATGAGTGCCAGGAAACGTGGGCTTGATTTGGTGTCTTTGCTGCCACAGAGAGTTTTAAGACAAGGATTATAATTTGATGATAAAAGGAGTAAGTTGAAAGATGTATCAGAAATCACAAACAGTCGTGGATATTATTTGTGTTTGACAGACAGTATGTGAGAGAGTATGTTATGATACATCCTTGTCATTCAAAGGTTCTGTTTTAGTCTTGCTTTCACACTTGTTTTCATTATCTCCAGCACCAAGTTTCATGCACTATAAATCACTCATACACCATAAACCATTTAAGCTGTGCGTGTTTCTTCCTGAAATATAAATAGGAGTATAAAATTCATTTTACCATCTCACTGATATCACTTTTAAGACTATAGTACTCTGTCCTTAAACCCAAATTCTGCTTGCATTGACTCGCAAGTTGTCTCCTAAGTAATTAACAGTATAAAATGATACCTTTTTAGTGACTGAAAGCCTTTCAACTCTAGTTAAGTTTAGATTTTATTTTTAAATCCTTTAATATGTTAAATTTCCCCCCTTTTGTTACTTTAATAAAAGGTGTAAAAATCTGGATTGATATGAAATCTTTCAGGAATTTTCATAGTTAATGTTGTTGAGTGTTATGGTTTCCCATGATTACCAGAAAGCTGAATTATAGAATCATTTAAGTTGGAAAAGACCTTTAAGATCATCGAGCTCAACTGTTAACCTAGCACTGCCAAGTCCACCACTAAACCATGTCCCTCAGCACCACATCTACTCATCTTTTAAATATCTCCAGGGATGGTCACTCAACCACTTCCCTGGGCAGCCTGTTCCAATGCTAATAACCCTTTCGGTGAAGAAATTTTCCCTAATATCCAATCAAAACCTCCCCTGGCACAACTTTCGGCCATTTCCTCTTGTCCTATCGCTTGTTACTTGTGAAAAGAGACCGACCCCCACCTTGCTACAACCTCCTTTCAGGTAGCTGTAGAGAGTGATAAGGTCTCCCCTCAGCCTCCTTCTCTCCAGGCTAAACAATCCCAGTTCCCTCAGCTGCTCCTCATAAGACTTGTGCTCTAGACCCTCACCAGCTTTTTTGCTCTTTTTCAGTTGTGCTGCAGCACCTCAATGTCTTTCTTGCAGTGAGGGGCCCAAAACTTAACGGAGTATTCGAGGTGGGGCCTCACCAGCGCCATGTACAGGGGGACGATCACTTCCCTAGTCCTGCTGGCCAAGCTATTTTTGATACAAAGAATGTTGTAACTGAAATCTTTTTGATAAAACCTAAAGAAAAGCCAATAAGCTGATTTTGTAGTACTTGAATACTCAGCAAAATGGCTCCTAATAAATTTTGAATTCCCAAGTTGTGACTGGGATATTGAGCCTATTTTTTGCAGACTCACAACTGTTAAATGCACATCATCAACAGGAACACTTCTGTTACTTCAGAAATGACACTGTAGCCTGTTTTCAATATCTTAACTCTTTCCAGGTGGGACTTAGATTTATTTATTTATTTATTTATTTATTAATACCTAACCTCATCCAGGCTAAATTCCTTCAAAGGCTTCCAAAGAGGCATTTTACTAAATCTTCCTCTCTCACTGTCAGCCAGTAAATCATACTATGGTTTCCTTGAAGGTCACAAAGAGGAAAAAAAAAAGGTCTTTTAAGTTTTTCCAGATTATGATTTTCTGCAACACAGTACTTTGTTTGCTGCAATATATGCTCACTCCTGACTGTGGCTGGAATTCGGCTAGGGAAACTCTTCAAGGAAGGATCTTGTCCTGTGAGTCTTCCTTTGAAATTGGGGCATTTTTCTCTATTGTCACTCAGGAGCAACGTCATTTTGCAGACCTCATATATAGCTGAAATTGGGAAGTATAAATTATATTTTAGTGTTTGTCAATACAGTTTTGCAGAAATTCCAGTTACTGTCTATGGAGAATTATTCTTGCAGAATAAATTAATTTAGAAGCAGTCATTCATAACTACCAAAAAAATGTTTAATTTGAATCACTCAAAATGGGCCACTGCAAATGAGTTTAATTAGGGCATGCTGTCCCAGAAAAGCTCCTGCTTGACTTTGAAGATCTGGAACAAAAGTTGTCGTTAGACAACAGCTACTACAGGAGAGAAAAGGCAGCAGGGTTTTTTTTTTGTTTTTTTTTTTTAATTTATTTAAATTGCTGTGTTTACACATTTTAGCTTAGTGTACGCTGGCATACCAGTTCAAAATATAGCACAGTTTGGTATGAGTAAAACTTTCTTAAAGTACTGGAAAATTGTGCAATTGCTGAATGTAGTGCTAGCAGCACTGAACTAATAAGTATTAGTAATATTGCGTGTTAACTTTTGAATAATTTGTCCCCTTCCCCTTCCCACTCCTGTTTTATTTTTCAGTAACATGTAATTGAAGGAAAGTTATCAGATAATGCAAAAGCTCTCCTGCATTGTATTTTATCAGAAAAGTACTGTGTCTGTAGTGCCTTACATGTTAATGTAGGCATAATGTTTTCGATGCATATGTACTATTTAACTATAAATACTGCTTCTTATTAATTCTTGTTTCAGAAGATGATCAGATCACACTGAGACATCCATTGGGAATAACTCACTAGAGTTTATTAAAATCCACTACACTTCATGCTGTAGCTGTGAAATGTTTTTCTACAAGACAAGAATCAGGCATACCCAATTGAAGGAAAGTGCTCTTAGATCTTGTTAGATATAATCTAATACGTACTGTTTGTCTTGGTTTACTCTCAAAACCTAATTGTTTTTGAAAATTTCACATTTCACTGTGCAAATAACTAGATAGCTGACCAAATGCCCAGGCAAATGTAAGACTTCAAGCCATATTATACAGATGATAGTAATGAAAGCATCTTGTTATAGTTTAAGACGTTGGTTGATCAAATGTTTACTCGGTTCCTGGTGCCAATCTACATTTATCAAAGGGGGAGACTAAATTGTATTTTTTATTTTCATAAAATAGAAGCAGAAACATGCTGTGGAACATTTCTACCAGAACATCGATAATAGTGTAAATTTTATTCAGTTTTTATAAATTCTCAAACTATATCATGTGGAATAAAGCATGGCAAAAAAAGTAGATGAGCCTATTTTATTTCCCCACTAGGACAGTGTTATTTCCTAATCTGTGTTTCTTATTTTAGAACACGTGTGAGCTGAAAATATCAGCCAAGTGTGCTTTAGGCTTGAGAATTGTGTTTCTGTGTCTATCTGCAGTATTGTGGGTATGCCCTTTGCACCACGTGTCGCTGCCATGCCCCACGTGGACAGGACTGATTACACCTGTGGTGCTCTGGTAGTTTTTGCATGTGAAACAGGTCTGAAGTAACACTGAAGAGTATTGAATTTTCTGCAAATACACTGGACATCTGTGTGGTGGCCTTTATTTTTTGAATGGACCTTTTGTATTCTTCTGACATCTTCTCTGAGATGTCAAGTGACGGTAACCTAGTAGCTAAATAATCTTGTTTTAACTCACCCCAGAGACCAAAGAGATGGCTTGTCTTTGCACTCGTATGCTCAGAAGAAATGGTTGGTAGGTGAGAAGATCTATGATAAAAGAAGATAGGGAGGTGGGTAAATGAGGAATTGAAGGGAGAACAGAACAGAAGTAGACTGAGCGTCTGGCTGCAGCCTATTCAGACTGTCCCCTGAATGCTTTTCAGGAAAAGCAGGACATCTGTTTTGATCTGAAAGTCCAGAGGAGCAGGACCCGTGCATGAGATTCACGGAGTGATCCTACTTCCAGCATCTGCAGAGGGTATGGGAGGCAGCCTGGTGGTGAGGCACTGCAGGAGAAATGACACTGTAACAAAAAGTTGAAAGGTGTGGGAGACATGCTAATCACCTTTGGGGTTGTGGAGTGCTGGAGTTGACTGTGCTGTTTTCCCTAGGGGTTTCTGACAGCGTGCCACAGCAAAGAGACGTAGGCGTGTGTCACAGGTTGCGTAGAAATTCACACTGCTTCAGTCTGGGCCTGAGTTTATGTATTTGTTCTGTGTGTCTTACTGCTTAGCTGGCATAGGGGGTCTATAATAGATCACCAGTAGGAAAATTACGTCTTATTTTTTTCCCCTGAATCTGATCACTGAGGTGTTTTCTAAAACCACAGTTTTTAGTGGGGAAATGAGGGATTAGTTAGTAAGTGCCTAAATAGCCAAGTCAAGGTTTCACATTCTGCAGTTCACATCCCAAACTCAGAAAGCAAAGCCTTCCTGGGGTGGGGTAAATCTCTGTTTGGCCCCTCAAGGAGAGATACAGGGTCCTGCCTGTCTTCCTGTGAGCTGAAGTGGAAGGAGGGATGGAGAGGCTGAGTGGGGCAGAGAGACTGGTGATAAATCTGAGGAGCTGTTGCCTCTCCTGCTGGCCCAGGGACGTTGTGAGGGGTCCTCATTCTCTGAGGGTACGCTCCTCCTGCAGTAAAAGATACACAAGCTGAAGAGAAACTAAACCATTAGTTTAGGCTAATGGTTTAGTTTAAACCATTAGGCTCCCTCTTTTGTTAATCTTTGTAATGTCTCTTTCTTAGGTAAAGCAACAAAGCTTTGGCGGTTATATCACTGGGGCGGAAAAAAACCCACAACTTTTCTGTCTTGATGATCTGCTTGATCCTAAATACAGTTTTCTGCCTAGATGGGCTGTTCCCAAAGCAGTACTATAAAACTGGTCTAGTTTTAATCTCCTTCAGCACCCTGTCAAACAGGCTTCAGGAGATCGTGTATCATGTACGGACAGCTTTCCTCAAAAGTAGTGATTCTTTTAAATGCTAATGATAAATTACACATTTTATGAACTGAGCTTCTGAAATGAATCACAAAAGATCAGAGTAAGCCTCAAAGGGGTCTTTTAAAGGAGACGCTCCAGTCATCCATGTGGGTAGATTATTTTATCCTTTTAGTACCATAAAATGCTTACGTTCGGTTAAGCCACCTAATTAGATACCTGCTTATAGCCTGTTTTTTTTCCATAAAAAGGTAATAATATGTCTTCACTTTTATTTTATTGCAGTCTAGCCTATTTCATAGAACTTAGCTAAACTTCAGTAGAAATAAAGAGGGTTTAAATTGGGTAGAAGCAAAGCTCGGTTTCATACTTGTATTAATGAAGTAGTAATATTTCACTGAACAGGCCTAATTCTGTGCGAGTGAGATCAAAGTACAAAATGAATTTTCCCGCCTTAACTTAAGGTTAAAGAGGTATAGCTTTTACACAAAGACTGATGCAGTGGATGTTTGCAATGGACTGTAGGAAGTTTGAAAATAGAAATGTGCGGGGCAGACCTTTCCAAGACCTCTCCGCAGTGGTACATAGGTACAAGGGCAGATCCGCCCATGCTGCCCGTGGTTTGGATAGTGATAGGTGTGTGTTTGTTGCAGCATGAAAGTCAGTGTAAAGCGCGCAAGCTGTGTCGGACCCTGCCTGACCTGCGCGGCCAGCGGTGCTCGTAGGGACCGCAGCTACGGAGATGCTGGTACTGGGAGGCAGCTACTTACTCGAGTTTGGGCCGCTGAGCTGCAGGCACAGCTTCTCTGAAAACTGCTGGGGAGGGCACTCTGTACCTGACAGCAGATTTCCTCAAGCTGAAGCGATGGTTTTTGTTGTGATATTATTTTATCCCTCCCCCGACAACATACCTTTTATTTTGCTCCTGTTTTAATGGACGGAGTAGACGTGTGTTATACAGAAGTTTACTTTCAGTTCCTTATGAATAAATTTTCACTGGCTTGGAACAAGATGCAAATTTTGAAACTTCCTGTTGTATTGGACTTGTTCTTAAATATTTGTATTTATTTGTTGTTTAAATATCACCTTTTGTATCATTCACATTCCTCGTGACTTTAAAAACACACTGAGAACATATTCCAACAATTCACAATTAGTGTGTCATTTGGTAGGATTTGGTCCTATCAGGGCTTCACATGCATGGAAGCTCTTGGTGAAATCTTAATGGTGAAATCTTAAATACCAAATCTCAGATTTCCTTCATGTGGGATCCTAACTCATGTGTGTCCTAAACCAGAATGTTGCATAGGATTTTTTCTGTGACAGATTAATTTCTTAATTGTCATAGATGCATAAAACATTTTTAATCTCCAGTCTGTGCAACTTCTTCATGGCAGGCAGAAATTCTGAGCTTTTTAAAATCCCAATATAATGTCCTGTTTAAAAGGGATGCAGTGTCACGCTGAGACTTTTGTATAGTTTCTTTCTTTAACAGGCTATCAAACACGACTGATGTGAAAACATTAATAGTAGTAGTTTGATTTAGAAAATTAAACTTCCAAACTGTACCATGCATAAAAGCAGAAGATTCATAATTGTTTCTCTCACTGGACAGAGAAGTATTGGATAATATGGCATGGATACTAAAAGTATTGGGATTTTTCTGGCTATTGTGATTAAACTAAGACATAAGAGTATTTCTCCAAACAGAGACTTTACAAATGCTATACTTTAGAGTTGATTTGTATTCTCAGGCCTTTTTGTTCAAGGGTTTAAAAACAATAAAACCAATTTGATTGTAAAGTTCCTGTATCTGTCTCTTGTATTAGTACATAGTGGCACGACTGATCAATGTATTGCACAAATACTCCCCACAAAGCTTGGTTATGTTTTCCGCTCTTGGGATGTGTTCAGCTCCTGCGTTCATGTTGCCACAGATCAAATTATCGCTGGGAGTTCACGCTGCTGCCGTCCTGAGTTTTGGCTATGGCGTCTTTTGTTAGTGTTTTGATCTTTCATCTTGCTGACTGCTGTTGTGAAGGACTGTTTGCATTGATCTAGGTTCTGATTGCAGTAGTACTTTGTATGGCACGGATGCCCTGAAGTTAATCTGTCTTGTGCTTATAGATCAGAAACTTTTTTTTTTTTTTTAATGTGTTCTTACACATTTCGGAATAACAAGTATAGTTTAACATTTATGTGGGTACCAGGATTGAGCTATTTTTGGAAGACTTTGCCTGTTAAATACAGAACTAGAATGGTTACAGTTTCCAGAGCCCAAGGTAGAAATTTTTAACTAATTTTGTGATGCTGACTGATAGTTGAACACTCTGTACTGAGACCTGGGTTATATCTTAGCACGGCCTGTCCCATTTCCCTGGCACCAGCATCAGTAATATCACCAAATAATAGTAATTATGTACATAATCAGGGCAATTTTAAATTAGACCTTCCAAAGGAAACATTAAACACATGCTGTGCAGAACAAGACAGCGAGACTGTTAGCTTGATTTTTGGTTAATTTAGAGTAATGTTATCATCTTAAGTGTTGATTAAAGTTATTGGCCCTGGAACATCTTACTTGGAGTACATTCAGCACTGTTTTGTGTTCACTGGAACAACAACTGACTTTTTCTGTATGTGGAATTGGTGGTTATTGAGCGAGTTATCTAATACCAGCTGACAAATGTGGGATTTTCAAACTGGCGAAACTTCTTTCCTTAATAATGAGTATCATGCGCTTTTTAGCCAAAGCCATTTTTGTAATTAAAATCTTTATTAAATCTTTTCTGAAAAGTAGTGAAAGAAAAATGTTTTGATATGTTACAGAGCATTTCTTAATATATCAGTGCGATAGAATGTGTATAAAACAACTTTATTTTTAAGCCTTGAGATAAAGGTGTTTTCTCCTGCTAGCTATTATATAACGGCTCAAACCAAAACACACAAGGAGAAACTGTTCTATGATTCTAATGCTTTTATAAAATCGTTCTTAGGAGGAGAAGATGATGCGTGCATGTGTTTGTATATGTGTGCATGTGTATTTCCTAGCTAACTAGAGTACTAAACAGCTTACTTTCAAGTTTTAATCCCTAGTTCTATGTCTGGACTCACTGTTACAAAAGTCAAGTGGAGACTGAAAGCAAGGCTGTGTGTGGCACCACGTTAATACTAACTTGTGAGTGATTACGTTAGTAGTGTCAACTTTTTTAGTTCAATTCAGATGTTTGGTCATATGATAAATATGCATCAGGGATTGTCTGTTTTGCTGAATGTAGCTCGGGAATAACTTCATATAGATTGCGTCTGCTGGGTGTGTTTGTTCAACCAGTTCCCAGTACTTTTACATACAGCCCAACCTTTCCAGCTTGAAAACTGTTCATTTGGTGGCGCTGTAGTTGTATCCGTGCCCATTACACGTGGCCTCGGGCGTTGCAGCAACAAGGCACTTGACCTCCTGGCTGGGGCTCGGGACGACGTTGCAGCAAGAGGCTCCAGCCTAGCAGCACTGAACACGGGCCGAGGCACCCGTGGCTGCCAAAAGCCACATCGTCACCTCGTAGCTGTTGCCAGCTGTGACTATTCTGGCAACCTTCCAAAAATGTATGAAAGTAGCACCGTGGTTCTGAGCAGCTGTGGGCTTCCTCTGGCTTCACCACGCCTGACCCCAACCACCTCTTCCTGCATGTGGTCCTCACTCTGCTCCCTGGTGGGTTGTCACTCCAGGGTTGTTCCGTTACCCCTCCATTGGAGAGACAGAGATCTACACTGATAAACACATTTCTGAATGGAAAATATTACAGTTATCTGTATTGCCTTGTGTTCCCTCCCCTGAAGAATGTCAGATAACATGGTTATGTGCATGATATATCAAGCCCTAAATAATATGAAGGAGCTGAATTACATAGCTAACTTTGGTTTTTATTCCTTCCTTGATCAAGATAGTGGGAGGATGGTGAAATTGAGTTAAAAACAATGCATGTACAGAACAGTGTGCCACTGGTACAGTAACTCAAACCCTTTTTTTACTCAGTTGTCATTGCTTGCCCGTTGGATGGTGAGAAGGTTGAATTGGAATCCCATGCTTAGCAATCAACAAAACTGTCAATGGCTCTCACTGAATAGGTTAAAATAATGTAGCATTTTGTGTAAATGGACTGTGTACATTTGTAATGGTAGGCAATTTGTAAAAAAAAAAAAAACAACGAACAAAACAAACAAAAAAACCCCAAAACAAAAAAACATCTAAACCTAAGGCATTTGGATTTTTTTTATTAAAATAATGGTGTTGCATACTTTTTTCTCACGATTTAAAAACTAGTTTTAAATGCATATGAAGACTTTGTCTTCACTAATGATTCCACTTAACAGAGAAGTAATGTAAGGATACAGTCATGCGCTAGGGTATTTGAAACTTGCCTCAAATTTTCTGAGTAGCTCAAGGCATTTTGGCAAGAAAGGTCTAGGGCTGTTGCAGATCCTGTGACAACTTCATGTCACATTTTGCATTACATTTTGTAAAATAGAATTTACTGTTCCCCCTTTTACATGATCTGTATAAATAGGAGATGCCTATCATTTAAGATATTAATGAATGGTTATCTGTGAGTAAAATTTATTTTCCGTTACCTCTCAGATATTTGTGGTAACAAGATGTGTGTCATGTTATTGGGTTATAGATTACTAGGATGACAAAAACCAATAGTAATTATAATCATTCATGTGAAATAAAAGAAAAAGTAGGTAAAATCCAAGTACACTGCCCTGCCATTGAAACTGATGATTTCATTTGAGGTGCGATTTCATCACAAAACTATTGAAGTCATCTTACAGGCATATTTAAGTGCAAGTTGGCTAATAATTTTTTGTTGTGGTCTTCGACTGTAACCAACCTCAACTTACAGGGTTTGGTTTTTTTTTTTCCCACAGTGGTTTTGGGAGTTATTCACATTATTTGCATCTCATATTTACTTTAGCTACTATGTTTGAAGTCAAGAACCTAATTTTTAATGGAGATACTCTTGGCTTGCACCCTAGAGGAGATTTACTTACTTTATGTATCTTAGGTAGACAGTGTGAATACTCTCCGTGAGCCAAACTATGTCTATGGTTGTTCAGTCAGCTTCAGTGCACTCAGCAGGATCACATGGGTACAGTAGAGATCTGAATTTGTTTAGTATGGTCTATTAGCATATATTTTTTCATTGAGAATAATAGTCTAGTATATTATTCACTCCTTTCATGAAATCACAAGGATGTGTGTAATGAAAATGAACATTATGGGCTTTTTTTTTTCATGCGTGGTGAATTGTTTATAAAGTCTTTTGTATGCCAAACAAAAAACCCTCTCACTGGGAGAATTGGTTTGGGTGAGTATGTTAATTCTGTAGCTAGAGTAAGACTGTATGCTCATACTAATCAGTCAATTCTTGAAAGGAATTCCAGTAAAGTAAGTAATCCAGGCCCAATATGTGAGCAATACTAGGTATCCACCATAATAGAGGCAAATTGCTATGGGCTACATTTCGTAGAGTAAAATGGGACAATAAGCATTTCTAAGCCTTCCCTAAGGAGAGAAAAAGAAGACCTTTGGCCTAAATTTACATTCTGACAAAGAGAAAATACATTTTAATTCCTTGCATTTTAAGCTAATGTTACTTTTCCAACACTTGGAATTAGCAGTTTGTTAAGAAACTGTAAAAATTGCAGGTCCACTGGATGTGGTAGCATTCTCTCACCCAAATTTCACAGTACTAATATGAGTCTTTCAGGCTTCTTTTTTACTAATACTTGAACTATGTGGGTTTAGATGTAAACACTTGGTTTTGTATGCTTTTCTTGTGCCTTAGTGTTCCATACACTCATTCCTTTATTATAGTATTTGTTGTGGAAGATCCTAATCTAAGAACGTTAAACAAAATATGACTAGTGTGTAAATAACAATATTGTGAAAATGGAAGATGGGTGTTAAAACTACGTATACAAAAGCATAATTTGAATATGTGTTTTGTGGGATATTTGTCCAGTGGTTTCCCTGCTTTCTGAGAGATAATTACCATGACAATTTGTTGTTAGGCCACTTACAATGCATATATATGAAGTCATCATTGGAAAACTTAAAAAAACAAAACAACCCACATTGTTAAAGCAAGTGAGGTTATGTTGAGGGAGAGAATCTGCAGGAATGATTCCAGTGTCAACAACACCTATTTGGTTTCAGATTTATCTCTGTGCACAATGGTTGTGGAATGAAAGCCTCCATGGCTTTTGGGGGTTCTGGCCAACAATTCAATAGAGAGAACTGAACTGTGGTGTAAGTAGTTCAATAATAGTGTCTTTGTTGTAGATAATAGTAAAACAAGACCATGTTTTGACTGAAATGGGTGATAGAAGTTGAAAGCTTCTTGATACTCAAGTCTGAATTAAGAAGTGGTTTTGAAGAAATGGAATTTGTGGTTCCTATTTAAAGTTCATTAACTTCTTTTTATGGCTAACTGCATTTTGTTCAAGGTAGCATTTTGTGACAACAAAAACTATTTTTAATTTCGTGTTTGCTTTGTAGTTTTATCCAAAGTATAAATGACATCATCCTTCAGCTTGGTGTGCTTGTTGTAGGTGTCAGGAAACTGAAGAGCTAGAGGAACATCTATTCTTGCTTTTGAATTTACCAGGTAGGCCAGTGGCTCAGAAATATTCTTTAGTGATAAGCCTAGTATTTATCTTCTCCTTTTGTCCAGAGGACTTGAATCCATAGTTCTCATTGCATAGACTAGGTGGGGAAAAATATTTTCTGTTAATAGTTACTTGCCTTCATTGAAGCATTCTGTAGCACAAGATACTACACTTTAAGAGGTTAGGTAATTGCAACTGGGATAGTCATTCTTGCTCTTTCCTCTAGTGAATATTCAGTATTGCCTTACAGAACCGGCCAAATCTACTTGAGCAAGCTCTGGTGTGAACCACTTTGGACTTTGATCTCCATTGTTCCAGGGGAATGCAACTCTTATGGTAGCACATAAAGCACAATCTGACCTTTTGTACAGTTGATTCTGAATGTTAGTGCCAAGATCTTAATGGATTAGAAACTTCAAGGGAGGCCTTAATGTCTTGTAACACGAATTTCTTTTGCAGAATATGACCCCACTTTAGGAGATGTTAGGTAGCTTCTTCAGTTCATCTAGAGCTTATGTGTTGTCCTTTGTTTTACTGTGCATCATCTACGTAGTATCTAGTAAAAAGCTATATGGATTTCTGTGAGATTTTTCCGGAGAAGGAAACAGCCAAGACTGAAAGAATATGTTGCCCTTAGGAGACCCTAAATTGTCTTTGCCTTTCAGGCTTAGTGATACACTTGGGTTTGAAGATGAATTAGGAATATTTGGCATGTTCTACGTGGTACAGAAGGAAATGCCCATGTAAACGCTATGAAGCAGTATCAAATATAAAAAATTTGACAGTAACTAAGGTGTATGATGAACTGACCATGCATAAGAACTACTTCAGGCTTTTTTTACTTGAAGTAGCTGAATGTTTTCATTATTTCCAGGGATATTATGCATACCTAATTTATCACCACAAGCTTTCTACTTTGTTTTTTGGACTCTCGGTTAAATCAAACATTTCTTTATCAAGAGGGTGGTCAAATACTGGAACAGGCTTCCTAGAGAGGAGGTGGATGCCCCAAGCCTGTCAGTGTTTAAGATGCATTTGGACAATGCCCTTAAGAATATACTTTAACTTGGTCAGCCCTGAACTGGTTAGGCAGTTGGACTAGATGGTCGTTGTAGGTCCCTTCCAACTGAAATACTCTATTCTGTTGTATTCAAACATGATCTGTGAGCTGCTTCTGCATTGAAAGTGTAAATAATACCATCATATTGATGTATCTGCCATACTCCAGAGAGTCTGGGTACATGCATTCCTTCTCAAGTTTAGTGTCACATTGCCTCCCTGACAGCACCAGGAGAAGACGCCCCCTTGGAATGGTGTAACATTCCCTAGAAAGAGGACAAACAAAATACTTTGGGTTTCAAATAAAGCTGAGAGCAAAGATGTTCAAACAGGATAAAAATAGGCCCCTGAGAACATGATACACACTCTGGGAGACACTTCAGTCAGTCTTACATGGAGTTTGTGGGATGCTTATTTCCAGATCAAGGCTGAACACCTGGCCTATTTAAATAAGCAAGACAAAGGTAAACGTTACGTACGAGTGACACATACAGTTGTTTGTGTGTATGCATATATCTATACGTAACAGCTTTAGGTTCCCTGAGTCTCTGTTAGCTCTGTAATGAAGTTTTTGTCTGAAATTCCTGATGTTTAGCACATTAGATGGGGAAGTAGCTTGTAAGTTCAGGTCCTGTTCCTTTTGCAAAGAAGTACATGTGCTCAGTATTTTCAACCTGTCCAGAACATGCCCATGTCTGTCCTAGATTCCTCCTCAGTGAAACAGAAATTGCTGGTTATCTCTAGGAACGGTGCGCTGAGGTGAATGTGTAGGGCATAAGAATTGTCACATCCTGTGATGGGTTGACCCTGGCTGGATGCCAGGTGCCCACCAAAGCTGCTCTGTCACTCCCCCACCTCAGCTGGACAGGGGAGAGAAAATATAATGAAAGGCTCATGGTCAAGATAAAAACAGGGAGATCATTCACCAATTACCATCCCAGGCAAAACAGACTCGACATGGGGAAAAATAATTTATTACCAATCCAATCGGAGTAGGGTAATAAGAAATAAAAACTAAATCTTAAAACACTTTCCCCCCCACCCCTTCCTTCTTTCCGGGCTCAACTCTGTTATCACAGAGGCACTACCACCGTCACTGATGGGCTCAACCTTCGCCAGTGGTGGGTCCGTCTTGGAGCTGGCTGACATTGCCTCTATTGGACATAGGGGAAGCCTCTAGCAGCTTCTCACAGAAGCCACCCCTGTAGCCACTGCCACTACCAAAGCCTTGCCATGCGAACACAAGACACTATATCATGTGTCCTAATCATGCTTCAGAAGGGTTTTTCCTATGAAGCTCAGACACACAATCTATTTCTGCTGAAGGGCTGGGTTTTTTTTATTTTCCTCTGTAGTAGTCAATCATAGTGACATGAGGTAGGATTTTTGCCCTTATATACACCCTGTCCAGGCTCATTCAGCTCCAGGAATCACAAGAGGCCATTTTAGATGTTAAAAAAGAAATGTCCTTGCAATGTCTTTCCACAGCATTTTGCTTTTGCCAGTGAAAACATGCACCGCTGTGTTACAGTTATTATTTGGCCCGAGCATTTGCACAGATTATAGGGTGCTGTCACAATTTCGAGTAACTTCAATAGTCATTTCTTTTAATAGAACAATAGAACCAAATAACCCCTGATCAACAATTTTTCATAATTGTTTTATTTTGCATATCCCACACTAACCAGCTTCCAGATGTACATCAAACTGCTGTAGTCAGTTGTTGAGCCAGTCATTCAAGAAGAGTTTCATATTTTACTTTTATATAAATAGAATATAACACTATATGAAGTTTAATGACTTTTAAAAATAGAACTTCTACAAGCTCAGCTAGTATCTGGTCTAAATGTTCACTTAGACCAGTCAATTTATTTAGCAAGTTCATATCTGGGGGCTTGATAGAAGTGACCGTATATCCTGAGAAATGCTAGCTGATGTTCCTGAAGAGGTGTGAAATAATTCTTTTAAATATCATTTTTGGGGCATTTTAGAAAATAAATGGCAGTTTGCGAGTTTGTCCTCGATTATGTGATTATGTTATTAAAAAAAATAATTAGCTTTTTGTTTGCTTGTTTAAAAAGTGAGGCTAAATATTGTCTTCAAGCATGGAAAGGACTACAAGAACAAAAAGGTTATTCCCTCTTCAAACTGTGAAAACCGTGTGTTTATTCTCAACTTTCTCTGAGCCACTTACAAGAATTTTTGAACCGACCAAGCCCATTTATTTATAGATAAATTGAACTTCAGGCACTGTTGGTTTTGTTGTTTAGCTACTGTCTGTGCTTTCTTCCTTTGGCACACCAGGGCTCTGCACAGTAAATATGAAGATTCCCTGCCTTGAAGATAAAAATTCCTCATGGGTGAGTCTGAAATGGTTACACAGACAAGAACTAACGGCAATAACAAACCCATGCTTTTCTTAAATAGGCAGAAATACATTTTTGGAACTTGTTTTCTATAACCTGATGGTACAGACAAGTATATGATTCTAAAAATCACAACATAAACAGAAATGCCTTCCTAGAACAACATACTAGTCACAATTAGCTGTGAAGTTTGCTGGATTTTTGTCCGATAAAGGACTGATTTTTATTGTTTATTTTCTCCTCCCCAGCCATTTTTGGGGGAAAAAGATACTACCCGTGCTACCAACTTTGCCTCACTTAGCTCTTCAGGCCATTATAACTCTAGAAGGATACCTTTAGCACTACTTAGAACAAGCCTCCACTGCCTTCATTTCTTCTCAAGTGGGAGAAGACAGGGGAACAAAGATGATGGGTAATTTTCATATGCTACGCTATGGGGAGATGCTTAGAGACTCTGCTCATGAGAGGGATAAGGAAACCCATGAATTCTGAAAGGAACAATGGTCAAAATGAATATAAAGGTCTTGTTTTCAACCTATTTGTTCAGCAGCTGATACTTTAAAGGTACGGGTATATATATTCAATGATCTAAGAAATTCCGTTTCATGCACTGCAGGAGACTTGGAGAATTACATCTCAAGTCCTGCATCCTTGAGAGAAGTCGTGCTAGCTCTGTGTTGGCAGTTTAGCACTTTTTCTGTAAGGGACGAGTTGTGACACGAGAGTTGATGCTGTATTGCTAGATGTTTCTCAGACTGCACTAACCAGGTTTAGAAGCAAGTGGTCACTGTTGTTCTCCCTGAATTGTAGCCCATGCTGAAGGGTAGTAATTTTTTATTTATTTTTATTTTCTTATACAGGTATGGATTTCTCATATCCCTGAGTATTTGTAGTCAGAAACAGGTGTTACAACCTGATAAACTGAAGTGTTTTGTGTGTGTTTTTTTTTGAAGTGATGCAAGCAATATGGACTGCAATATAAAATTTTCTTTTAAAATCTGTTTAAAAGCTTGCCCTTTTCAAATAGTTTGCAAGATGAACATTCTTTTCATTTTGTATCTGCAGATACTGGCCTGGGTGAATAATTACTGTTGATTTCTGTTAAGCATCAAGTCAACATACTAGAAATATGAATAGTTGGGTTTTTTTAATTTTATTTTTAGTGAATGTCATCAAAATTAACAATGGGAGGAAGTTAGCTAAAAAGGCCTACGCCAAAAACTTGCAGATAATGTGAACATTTGATAGAATTCAATGTCTGAGAATTAAAACTCCTTAGATTAAAATACTTGCCAATCGGTGGGACTTTTTTTTTTTATGAAGAAATGGTTCACATGTTTTGTATGCTGTTTCCCTGGACTTTGGCTGAATGAGAGTGTGGAAACCAACTGTTTAAAATGTTTTCATTATAATGATCTCTGCTACTATCTCTTGTATATGTTGCTTGCGATTAAGCGCAGCTGTGCTTGGAAAAAAGGCAATAAGTTTCCAGCACAACGAAGCACAAAGAATGTGTAAGTGAAGATTAAATTAACGGTCTTCAATGCCGATGTATTTTTTTTTTCTTTTAGCAATATCAATCAGTAAACAAGGCACTGCAATATGCAAACCTTCAAATGAAAAACTTCACAGCGTGTAGAAGGAAGGATGAAAGAATACAGGAAAAACAAGGCCAGTTTGTGGTATAAGCAATGTATATGTTTTTTGACCACTTATTTAAAAGTTGTTTTTTTTTTTTTTTTCTAGAAATTATTTATGCAGTAGTTAAGGCTTTGGGTTTCCTCTTTTTTTTGGCGCATGGGAATGAGAAAAGTCGGGGAAAAGGAAAAGGGAATAGGTTTTGTTTTCAAAGTATACACCCATTCAATTGTAAAACATGAAAAGGTTCTGCAGTGTCTGGAATTTCAAAGTAATGTTTCCAGTTTTCCTTATTTAACTTATTTTTTTTTTTCTTCAAGAACACAGGAATTTGATGCATATGAAGAGAATTTCTCTGCCCAGCACTGTTCTAGGCTGGACTTCAGTACTTCATATTTTAAACACAAATGCATTTAATTGGAACTGTGCATGTAAATATTTATAGATCATAAATTTGTCTTTCTTAGCATTGGTTGATTCTTTTTTGTCTTTTCAGTACTACATCCGTTTTCTTCTTCTTCAGTCTTAAATCTTCCTCCAGCTTCTGCCAAATTCCTGGGCTTTCAGAGCTCTTGCCCATTCTTATGTTGCTCAAATGTCTTCACCTAACTTGTGTGGTTTTACCATTTCCAGGCATAGCCCTTAATCTCTCACAGATTCTTTCTTTTTCTTCTTAATGTTGGATTTACATGGGAAGCCTGCAATAGGATGTTTAAATGAACTTAGTTGACCTTGACATTTCCCTGCCCAGTGAGATCTGCCCAGTTTTCTTTCTATCTGCATCTCTATTTATACCTCCTATCACATAATCTTTTTGGCCCTATGTTATTCCCTTTACTGGCAAATTTACTTTGTTATTTCAATTTTAATGTTTTAAAATGCATTTTTCCTCTGGAGAGAAGTGATTGTGTCCCAATTCTGTAGAAAAGAATAAACCGTATAATGGTCTTGTACATCTGAAATCAGTCTTTCTCAGTAACTGCTGACAGCTTAAGAAATGTAATTTAACTGTTTTACTTTATCACTGTTTTGGGGCTTAATGTTCCTTCCCATCAAAATGTTCAGATTCATTAGTATTCATTTGTTATCAAGTTTAGCAGGCTAGTTTGAGACCATTTTTGACAGCTTACAAGGATATATTTAGCTTATCTTTACTAATCTTAAGTCCTATTTCTCTTCAAGTCTCCAGACACCATGATCCTTATTGTAGGTTCTTCCTTTCTTAAGTTAGCAGAGTTATCAGCACATCAAAAAAAGTCGCTGCAGGCCCATCCTGAAAACTCTGCAGCAACAACGCTGTTTTCCCAGAGCCACTGTGTGAAGCTGTAGGGATCTGGCCGCAGGGAACCATGTATCTCCCTGCCTTAATCCTTTATTAAGATCAAATGGGGCAAGGACTTCACTCAGTATTAGTTCTCTTACTTTTTGAACCAGAAACACTCCGTTGTATCACCATAATAATTTTGTAAGGGGTCCTGACTGATTGCAGCCCAGAGGCCATCTCATGCTATGCAATGATTATATGCTTTCTTTAAATCTGCTGTGTACTCTGATCTTGTTCCTTTTATCTCTCTTTCATTATCAGCGATGTGATTTGAGATATTTAAAACACTATGGACCTATCTTCACTTATTTCCTCACTTATTTAAAAATAATTAGATGGGAAAGTTATGAATGTTGTTAATAGCCTGGGATTTTTAGAAGAATCCTGTGCTGTGGTGGAAATTCTCCTTCCCCTTAGCTTTTTACTTCACAAAAAAATACTTAGGTAAGCCAGAGGTTGCTAACACAGTTATGGTTAAACATCATAAAAAAATTTCAAGTCGGTAACTCTTCGGTTTTCAATGACTTCATGGGACTTAATGCTGAGTTTGGAAAACGGCAAGAAATGTAACAGTTAAGGTTCCATCAAAACATACCAACTTGCAGACAATAAACAATAAAACGTAAGCAAGTGAAAAAGGGATTGATGTAGGCTTTCTTCCCTTTCTTCTTGGCAAAATGCTATAGGCTTATACTTACCAAGTTAGCCCCAGCAGAGTAACTCTTCTTGTTTGCCTTTGCTATAGTAGAGTGAATTACCAGGCAGGCAACTCTAGGCGGGAACTCTTTGGTGGTGGGCACTGGTGGTCCTTCCTTGAGCCTTGCTTTGTGTGATGGAATGATGTATCAGGATCATCACTAGACAAGATGCTTGGGTAAAAGAATGCTTATTTTAAAATCTAGATTTGTAATAATAGAGCCAAGTTGTTTTAACATTATACTGGACAATAATGAATCTCCTTATCAGCTCCAGTGTCTTACCTAGCTTTTGAGTTTGGTCAGCGTGACCCAAAATCTTCTGAGAGCTGTTTTCTCTGTTCCTATATTTAAAGAAGTCTCTAGAGCAGGCTGTTTGAGAACCTTCATTTTCTCTAACCAGGGATAACATGGCTTGACTGTAGCTTTCTTTTTGGATGAACCTTATTCCCAAAGACTATAGCACTGAACATCATATGGTAATACTCTTCCTCATCGTCCCCAAGTTTCTTAAAAATATTTGTTATGCCTTTCTTGATTTGATTACATTTTTGACTCTAGGCTTTAAGGTGCTGTCCCCTACCTGCAGCCTTCTTAAGGCAGAATGCCTTTGCAAAATGTGTATGTGAATATTGCAAATTCTTTCAAAATTTATAACGTTTGTTTCTATCTTTCATAAGGAGAGTTCTGTTTTCACTTTCTGCAGTGTCAGTGTGTATGGCTGAGTTAAGCAGCATAAGCTCCACTTACAGCTGGAGGAGACAAAGAGGCACTTTAGGGTGTGTTTCATTTATGCTAGATGTTGTCTTGGAGAGTGACTTATTTCATCCTTAAGCTGCATTGCCTGGGAGGCTAGCTTAGGTCTACCTTATGTCTATTTTTAGATAGATTCTGCGTATGATAAAAGGTCAATCTGAAGATAGTAGTGTTCAGAGAGCGCCGCCTTCACTTGACAGTTTTAAAATTTAGGGCAGCCCATTGCATGAGTGCTTGGTTTAGATTAGGTTGAGCATTATCCCAGGAAATAGGGAGATATATAAGAAAAAAATACAAAGTACTTTCTAAGATGCTGCAATATAAATTTCCTGAGAAGAATGTATGGGTGAGAGAGATTAATGTCGGGGGGAATCTTTTCACAGAATCTTGACATTTAAACCCGATCTGCCATAGAATGAGTCATGAATATGGAATCCAAATGTCATTTCTGTGCTTGTATAGGTTTGTTTCTTTATATTGTGGATATTCACAACTGTAAACTATGTAATCATATTCACTGTAGCAGTAAAATTTGGTTTTTATTAATTTTTTTTTTCATTGTAAAGAATGCTGAACAAAGTAAGGAAGTCACTGGAGTGAATACTGAATTATAACTGTCAAAATCAGAAATCAAATTAACTAACCCAGGTGGGAAGCACTTTCTGAATTAATGCTGAACCTTTTCACTGCTCTTAGTTGGACTTTCATGGTTAAGGCATAATATTTTCTGATCAGTCTGGTTCATAAATTTATACAAGCATGGGTATCTGATATAATTTTTTTTTCTTTTTGATGACAATATATTCCAATATTTCCTTCACTATCAGTATCGTTGTGGAAAACAGTGATTACTACTCATTTCTCGTGGGTGATTTACAGAACTTACTTTGGCAGGAATGGCATAAATTGAAAACATCCTTTAGGTATCCCAGTGAGCAGTTTCTTTAATTCTTCATCTCCCTGGAATTGCAATGCAACTTCCTAGAGTCCATGCATCCCCAGCCACCACTGACACCAACTGCGATGCAAAAGGTAAAGCTGAGCCCAACAAGTTAACCAAATTATAATGCTATCCACAGTGTCTTGCTTGCTCGCTAGTAATTCCCAAATCTGAATATCCTATGAATAGTTTGTTTTAGGTAATAAGAAATATTAATCTGTAAATGAATCTCTGAGATGCAAATAGAACAAGCTGAATAAATATCAATTATTATTCATTAAAATGCAAATGTGGATAGGCATTTTAGAGACAGTTTAGGTAGTCAAAATAAATGAAATAAAAGAACATCAGTAATTAGACACTTATAAGATCCATATAGTGTATTACCAGGATTGCTGGACACAGGCATCATGAAACGCTGTGTTTTAACTTCAGCTTTATGCTGCGGCCTTACAACAATTTTTGTCTCCAATGACTATTTAAAATATTCAGGTACCACAGCTCATACTTAAATTTTATTAGATGTGTTCTAAAGATAACTTTTTATGGCAGTAAATTTTAGCTGTATGACTTGCACTCACTTTAATGAATTCTGTAGTTAAATCCCTCTACGTTGTTTAAAAAGTCTACTCTCAGTTTACAGAGGCCAGTGGATTGGAATATTTTGATTTAGCACTTAATGAGCAGACATTTTACAGGTTTACATAGGTATTATACTTTCAGTTCTGCACACAGGAAAACCATTAAGCCCTCTGCACACAGATGTCAGTCAAATAACTAAGAAAAGTGACAATGAAAATTTTGTGAATTTTTCTTCTGAAGGATATGGAGGGCTCGTTGAAGAAACTGCTCAGGAGGGTAACGCTCAACTTAAGGATGATTTGTAGTGACTGTTTTGGTTTTAAAGTGCTATCACAAAATGTGAATTGAACAACAAAGGGTATTGGAACTTTTGTGGCATTGACACAAATGTAATATGTTGTTATTAAATTCTGAATGTCCTTTGAGATTATAAATTTGCAGCAATCTGCTAATGACTCTATGATAACAGAGGTTGTACTTGGTCTGATAACAATATTGTTAGGAGACTGCTTCATTAAGCCATATCTGTGTGTATACATACACATACCTAATTAATGCTAAGTATAGACACATGTCAACATTTAACCCTTCGTTATCTCTTTAGTTAGATCTTAAAAAGATCGAGTAATATAAAAATTACTGTAGGTAATGTTGATTAGTAATCATTTGAATCCCTTGAATCTAGAAGGAAATTGGATCCAAATATAAATTGAGTAACTATACCCTGTCTTCTAATAACTATATCTTACAGCAAATTTGTTTTAGATATTATTGAGAACATGACATTTTATATTTGAATACTAATTTATTTATTTTTTTAGTGAGTTGAAGTGTCTGATTTTCATGGTCTATAGAAGAGCTTGTTTTGATCTTTTTTTCTTGTGGAATAATATTGTGAAATCTAATCACATAAGATCCTTTTATAAGTACTATGTAGTAAAATCTGGTAAGAATGAACTGCTTTTTATTCATTTCTATTTGCCATATGATAGCACCAAAATGGGAGGTTATTTTAATGTCATTAGAATTAATTAACATATATTTGGCAAATATAAATTATGGTTCAAGTCCTTGGTGAATTCCAAATTACATTCAAATTGCAATGCAATGAGTGGTATTTTATGGAAGACAATCTCCAAGACTTTTTCCATTTGTGTCAGTCCCTGAAGAATAATGTGGAAGAATCATTAGGTAAAGTCCCACAGGAATCGTTTTGCTCTTTCCCGAAGCCAGGCATTCAGTGGCATCAAAACCAGATACAAAGCAAACTAAGATACTGATCTGGAATGGTAATGATGTGAGGGAATGAAAAGGTATGAGAATTAAATATTTCATATCTTCATTCTGGTTAAGTATAGCAAAGGCAGAGGAAAAGGAGAATTGCAATAAAAAGCTCTGTGTAAATGCTGAAACAGAAGTTGGATGATTGCCCTTTTCCTTTATGTATGCTGACCCTTAAAGTAATTGGGATGGTGATGTTTGTAAATTTTCACACTGGTGTCACTCACTGTTTGCCCCCCTGCCAGCTAGAAATGCCTCCAAATAATAAAAAAGATGGCAGATCTCATTTTCATATGGGGAACTATTTCATTCATTTTCTTTAAACAGGTAGGTAAAGGGCACAGTGTGTTGTAACTCATAGAAATGGAAATTCTCTGCAAAGTGGCAGGTGTAAAATAATATCACTATGAAGGCTAGAAATAAAAATCCCCATCCCCTGCCCACGTGGAGAACACAGATCATGGACAAAACCTCGTTTCTTCCCTTGAGTTTACTTCCAGTATTTGCATCAGGACCTTGCAATACTTGTAGCATAGCATTCCCTTTATACTACCTTTTTACTTATTCGCCTAATGTCTTCACCCATCTGCCTTGCTGTCTGTTATTATTTCTCTCTGTGAAGATGAACTGATATCTCTACAAAGATGAATATTTGATAGTGGATTTTTAAAAATGTATATTATTTTTCACTTCAATGTCACTTAAGGACGCTTAGATACAGCAGCAGTTATGTCCATATAAAAGCCTGCTTGGGCCCAAGGAGCCGCAGACTGTGCAAATAAATCTAAAGAAAGGTTTCTAGTGCCAAACTCTGTATAGCTATGGTGGGAATCCTGTGATTTAAACTTATTTGTTTAATGTAAGTCTCTTTGTAAAATTGGTACCTCTGAGCTTATCATCCTGTTCTGATATATCTGTGGCTTACAAAATGTACAGTTGTAAAAATACTCCTTCATCCTGTGTTACAATAAAAATTATTTGCAGATGGGACTATTAGAGACATGTAAATGTCAGAAAAGATGCAATAAGGAGAAAAACAAATCCAAAATGAATTTAAACTACTAAACTCTGAGACACATAATATCAAGACAGGATTACATGCGCAAAATTAGGAGTTTAAAATCTGACTTTATACTTTAATTTGTGTTTAATTGCATAAAGAAATCTTCCAATGAGCTTTTAAGGTCTATTGTATACGGGGTTTTTATGTTGTATTGATTAACTTTATTTTTTTTTCATTATGTGATGCCTGTTACTGATCAGGTTTCCAAAGGTTTGAAAACTTCTCATATAGTACTCCCAAGCATAATGAAAAAATTTCTAACTTTGTTACACCCAAAAGAGGAAAAGGGAAAAACGAGCTATCAAAAATGCTCTGTGTGTGTGTGCACACTCTGGTGATATTTTACATTAGAAAATTATAATTTCTGTCAAGAGGGGCTAGTTATCTGAAAATAAATTGCATGAACTGTATGTATCCACACAGGTAAACTCCACAGAAGGTGAAAACACTCGGTATTATAATCAAGCGCTATTTAATGGATCTACATAGAAATTACACAGTGCAAAATTTTTCTGTTCGTAATATTACTGGCAGAATAGTGATGATTGAATGAGGTATTCTGAAAATAAATCTTTTCAAAACTGAAGTGTATGTAGGGGGAAAAGTCTATATGGAAAAGAACTACCTAGCAGTGACAATTTGTTTTGGAAATGAGCAGATATGAATCAAACAAACGTTGAAAGACTATATTCTTATTGAAAATTAGATTTATCAAATGACTATAAAAAAGAAAGAGCAAACCCAAAACAGTGAAAATAGTGGTAGTTTTACAGTTTATCAACTGTCAGCAAAATAGCGTGTTGAATTATTTTTATAGCTTACAGGGAATTTCATATAAAACAATCACAAAGTTAGCGAGCAAAACTAAAACATAAAAGACGCTTCTACTTATGCTAAGCTGTACCTTTGCCAAGGAATGAGAAAAATGTATCCTCTGGTGAACAAGAGGTCATCACATCAAGGCCACTTACAAAAAGTTTGAGGAAGATCCCTGTTTCCTGGGTATATCTCCTTTAGTAACTGACATTACTGCACTGGTCAGAAAATCATCCCTTGTTTAGGTCCCTCTTTAAAACATTAATTTTAAGTCATGATCTTCTATGTATTAGAATAGCAAACTGAGCTGCCTCTGGCATTCTACTTTTAATAGCCAGGTTTCTGTTTGCAAGTCTGTCATGGTTTAGTCCCAGCTGGCAAAAAAGGACCATGCGTCTGGGATGGGGAAAATCGGAAGAAAAAGGCAAAACTCAACGGTTGGGATAAAGACAGTTTAACAGAACAGCAAAGGAAGCGAAAAACAGCCGCAATAATACTGATAAAAAAATATACAAAAATTGATTAATGCACAACCAGTCACTGACCAGAACTCGAAATGCCCAGCCTGCAGTGATTCCTGCCCCTCCACAGCAGCTCCCCCAGCTGAGCATGGCCTCACATAGTATCGAATACCCCTTTGGCTAGTTTGGGTGAGCCATCCCAGCTGTGTCCTGTCCCAACTTCTTGTGAAAATTATCCTTATTCCCACTGGAACCAGGACAAAGTCAAATAACAGGATTCATATTCTTGGTTATAAGTTTTGGGTGCTGGATTGATATGGTTATGTTTGCTTGTGCTGTGGCAAATGGCAGGAAATGACAGCCCTCCACTGCATATGTGTTTCTTCCAAACGCTATTTGTGGCACCACTATCTATTAGTGGGAGGCTCAGAACTAAGTTTTTCTTTTAAAAAACTTAAAAGAAACTCAGTTACAAGGTAGGAGGAGGAACGGAACATCTACATAAACTGTCTGTTGCATTAAAACGTTGGAGTTACATTTAAGTCATAAGGGTTGGAATTGAGAATCACAGGAACATGTGTCTTTCTGCTTTTGCAAAGGATACTTCTTGTTTTTAAATTCTGCTGTCATATAGGCTTGATAGACCTAATTGGCCTTAGGGCTGAAATCTGAAGCATTTCAGCTTTGAACTTAGGAAGGGACAAGAATCTGAACTTTTTCTTGTTGATATTTATTTCACATCTATCAAATAGAAAAAGCCATAAAGAGTTACAGTTACTGAATGTGAACTCTATCTCATTCATTAAATGTAAATTCATTTATTTTGAAATGTCAAGAATAGGCAATCCACCCTCTAGCAGAAACTATTTTGTATGGTGAGGGCTTGTCAACATTTTATTATAACTCCATTCTTCAGGCTATAAAAATTTGCTTCAAGCTGAAAGCTGAATGTGAAATATCAGCCTCATGATAAACTTGCGTTATCAAATTTGGCTAAAATTGGCTTCATTTTACACAGTTCAGAGGTTCAATCAAAGAGAAATTTGTTGCTTTTGACGGTTTTCCTATGTACATTACTCAAATTAACTTGTTTGTGTATAATTGGCTGTTTAGTGTTGCTCATATGGGGTGTTTACTTTAAATGGCTGTGATTTATGTGGACACCCCCCCTCCATTTCCAACATAACATAAACTCTTGCCTTATCTGAATATCTGCATATTAGAGTTCCTAATTGCACCCATAGAGCTTGTCCTAAAATTCTCTGTATTAGAATAAATGTGAGTCGTAGTTTAACCCCGTTGGGCAGCTCAGCCTCACGCAGCCGCTTGCTTACTCTCCCTCAATGGGATGGGGAGAGAATCAGAAGGGCAAAAGTGTGAAAACTCATGCATTGAGATAAAGGCAGTTTTAATAGGCAAAGCAAAAGCTGCATGTGCAAGCAAAGAAAAATAAGGAGTTCACTACTCCCTGTCGGCAGGCAGGGGTTCAGCCATCTCCAGAAAGCAGTGCTCCATCACAGGTTAACGGTTACTTGGGAAGACAAACGCCATAACTCGGAATGTCTCCCTTTCCTCCTTCTTACCCCAACTTTTATTGCTGAGCGCGATGATGTATGGTCTGGGATATCCCTTTGGTCAGTTGGGATCAGCTGTCCCAGCTGTGTCCCCTCCCAGTTTCTTGTGCGCCCCCAGTCTACTCATCGTCGGAGCAGCGTGAGAAGCAGAAAAGGCCTTGATGCTGTGTGGTCACTGTTCAGCAATAGCTAAAACATCCGTCTTACCAACACTGTTTCCATCTCAGATCAAACCATAGCACCATATGAGCTACTATGAAGAAAATTAATTCTATCCCAGCCAAACCCAGTACAATGTGTTAGTTGAAAGAAGTCTAAAGTCCAGGAAGATCAATTTCCACTTCATTCTATTACTGAGAGACATTTACTGTTGAATGGAGATACCTAACTCTTATTGCCAATAACGTAAAATAAACTAAAAAAGGATATTTCATTCTGTTTTACAATGGGCTTCTTGCTCCAAGTCCCCAACCTCGGCAGTGGTGGCATACTAATATACAAACCAGATAGCTCCTTATTTTAAACTTTCCTCACGAAGAAAAAAATAAAACAATTTTGGAATGTGGGATTTAAAATAAAATAGTCTTATCCACTATCATGAGGGTCTAAAGGGCAATTGTCTCATTACCGCAGTTCTCTTACAGTAGTCAATATAAAACCCTAATGTTACAGCTTTAATGTGGAGAGAAACTCTTTGTGCAATAAGATCGAGATTACCTTAAAACTTTGGGACCAAGTTTTGACTCCATATAAGTTTTATGACCCTGATTTATCTCTTGTTTTTTTAACAGTACAAGCTAAAACAGGTAGGAAGATCTCAAATGAGATTAGGGATAAGCCTAGAATTTTCTCAGTGTAGGCAAACATGGATGCAACTAAGGAAAAAGTGGTCCTGATTGCTGTCCATCTTCTTATATGGAACTTGTTCTGCTCTTCTGTGTCCTTCATAAGACAGAAGAGGGAGGTTATATTAGCAATAAGGATGTGGATTTTCCTGAACTCCAAAACAGGAATAGTGACATAGAGCAAATGGAGCAGAAGAGAATGGCAAACATGTTTTTTTCTGTTTAGCTGGTATATTTCTCCTAGCTAAGGAAACTTGGAGGTGTGACTGCATAAATGCAGAATCTTTCTGCCTTTCCTATTCATTACTTGGTGCCGATGTGCTGTACTTCATATATTGGATTACGTTTATATCAATTGGTTGCCTGGGCCAATTCATTTGTCGAAAAGTTAGACTATTTTGATTTTAATAAGCCTCTGTAAAGATTTAATCTTAACCTTTTGGGGTGGTAGAAGCAGACAGGTAACAGATTGTGTTTCATATTTTTTTTAATAGCTTCAGACTGAAAATAAAACCCTCTTTCAATAGGTTTGGAGAAGTACGGGCAGGACTAAGACATGATTCAGAGAAATGTCCTCTTAAATTATAACTTTGAGATGGATGTAAGTAATGCGATCAGATGGCATAAATGGAAAAAAGAATGGGAGGAGAAAAGGTTCAAAACAGGTGCCTGGCAGCAATTTTTCACAGAAACAAAAAATGTGTGGAACGACCTTCCAGACATGATTATGCTATGGAGAGTTAAATATTGGGCTATTCAGGGAAATTAGAAAGCATTTCAGGAGCATATGGGGGACAGTAAGCTTTGAAATGGGGGGAGCCATTGAAATGTTCTTATCGTCATATGTTCTTGGATATACGGAGATATTAATGCTGAATTTCCTATTGCTTGTACATAGTTTTGATCATCAGGACACACTGCCTATCAGTACGCTCTCCTTAGTGAATCACTGGGGGAACTCATATGGGTGATTTGTTTAATTTTTGCCTTCTGACTTTTTATCTGCTTATTTATAGGTTTCTTCTGAATTTGCTGCACAGAAGTTGCTTGTCCCCGTGGTGTTGCTTTAGCATGGCGTGGAATCATGACGGTTGTGAAGTCCCTCACTAGCAGCGGAGAATGAAAGTTTACTGTGGCAAAAAGGTGTGTTTAGTTTCTACTACTTATGACTTTTTAGACGTGGAGGAATTCCATGTGGAATGTTTGTTTCTCTCTTATCAACTCTTTAATACTTTTTACAGAAAACTTGAAACTTCTTTTAAATTGGTAGCCATTATCTTTGCTTAAATGAGACATGATTTACAGATAGAGCTACAATCTGCATAAAGTAGTCCTACAGGTAGACTAAGAAAGCAGACATGATTCTTATGTGGATAACAGTAAACTCCAGTTTGTCTAAATTAAATGTGGAGAGTTTCAGGTTTATATTTTTGTTCCGGTTATAAATATATCTGAGTAAAGAAAACTGTGTCTAGGCAATAATAGCTAACTTGCTGTTGTGCACTTAGATTGTCTCAAGTCAAAAATTGATTGTGAAACTGTACAGTTCATCATAAGTGAATATGTCTTTGAGTAACTTAGCTTTTACTGAAAAAGTAATCATGGTAGCAGAAAAATGTTCTTTTCTTCTGCAACTTGCATGTACATGTAGTTTGAACATAAATACTACAGTGACCAAGGTTAAAAGATTCATTTCTGAGCCGGAGATGAAAGATTCTTTCCTCTAAAACAGCATGATTTTTAGTCAGTCCGTGTTCTTTGGGGACAAAGCCATGAGGTTTTTGTGGATCCAGTATTTTAACAGAGTCAGCAATTTGACTGAGGTAACAGTTTTGTAATAATTATATTTCAGTGTGCAAAAACCTCTTTGAGTTACTCTTACATACTCGATTCTAATTATTTGCTTTTCCATTGTATGTGACAGATCTGACCTCACAGTAACTTAGACACTTCATTTTCATAACCAGAAGACTGCAAATAATGACATATTTTTCCAAATTATTTGGTTTAATGTAACAATGGACAAAATTATATGAAAACTACAAGAATTATGGGACAAAGAGTCCCTCATAAGGCAGGTATAGTTGGATTGTCTACAAACTACTGAAAAAAAATAATATTAAATCCTCTCAAACATCCTTCACACTGGCTTTTATATGAACTGTATAAAATATGCTGTTCATATGATGGTGTAGCTGCTGCATTATTGACAGTTGGTTGTCCTAACAGACAGATGTGCTGTCATTCAAAATGCGTACCATGTAAAATATTCCAAACATTAAAATATTTGTTTCTTGTCCTACATAAATAATACATCTTGCATGCTGTTATGAATATTCTAAAAAGTCACAGTTTTCCATTTTATTTTTTTTAATTTTGGGAAGAAGAAATAAAAGAAAAAGTAAAATGTTAATGATAATGATTGTATGCGAGCAACTGAAGGTGGGATAAAACCAGAATGTTCAGGTATTATCATGAGAAAAGGGAAGGAGTGGTAGTCTTTTTGATTGCTATATTCTATAAAAATAATTGGTTCATTATCATAATTACATTCTTGTTCATGATATCAAGGTTGAATGAAATAATAGTAGCAATGGAGGGATGTCATTTTACTCATTCTGGCAGATATTAATTGAGGAAATAAGAGTTTGGTGGTACTGAAAAGAGACAGGTGAATACAGAACCCAGAGGACTTTCCCTGTACTTCATATTCCTTACCATCTGTGTTGGGAATTCCAAATTCAGCCATGGACTGGGAAAGGATGGAAGGCTGAATCTACTTCTTTTCCATTTCACTTCTTAAAAAATGCTATTTTCAAGATAATGCTACAGTGGAATGTCTATATTTTTAATTCAAAATCAAAAGTTTATCTTTTTTAACACAGAAACATTATGTTCTGAGTTCAAATTCACATAAATGTTTGCATTATGAAACGCTGAGTTCTGCTTTATTTATTCTGGTTCTAAGAAATTTTCCTTGGTCATTACTGAATGTCATTAATGGTTTCAGCAAATAAGCATTAGCTGTTTCTCTCCCATACCCCAGAAATCTTTAATAATAAGAGGAACCATTTATTTTGACCCGTTCGGTGGTAAAAAAGAAATAGTTTAAAAGATTTATATTGATAGAACATGGAGAGTATAAAATGAGCTTAACATTGGTTCTAAATCCAGTAGATGATTAACTGGACCGTACTAATGGATTTTCATTTTGATTAGTCTGTACTACCAGCTCAACTTACTAATAGACAAGAAATGATAATAAATGTGTTAAAAGAACTATGTTGAATAAGCAGTGTTGTTGTTTTACACAATCCCTGGCAATGTAACAGCATATGAAGTATAAAGCCAAAACTTTGCCAGCTGATAAACATGAGAAAGTTTTGTTTGGTTTTTACACAAAACTGTTGTTGTGGTAGTTAGAAAATATTTCTTCCGAAGTTCTCCAACAACTCATTTTGGTTTATCTAATTAAATTTTCTACATGTTAAGTACATGTTCTTGGATATAGGTTTGAAATGACATTAAGGTTACAGAACTGAGCGCTCAGAGCAATGAATTTTTTCTGAGCCTAATTGGCTGATCTGATTTAGCTAAAACTTCATAAAAATATCATCATGATGGACATAAGGAGCTTGAAAACATCATCTGAACATTTGGCAAATGTAAATGTGTTTGAACTAAGGCCATAACAATGTGACCAAATGCTGTATGTAGCCCTTAAAAGATGAAGCAGTGGTTGCTGAAGGTGACCTTCTTTCCAAAAATTAATTGGACACATTTTACAGTGATTGTAGCACATACAGTTTTCCTACGTTACGAAAGATTTCAGTTTTTCATTGTGCTGCAGAGTACAATGTCTTAAATGGAGTATGAACAGTCCCAGATTTATGAAACTGTTTGAAGTGGTTATGCTAAATATTTGGTCTTTGACACTGCAAGGGGTTTTTTTGTTTGTTTTTATCCTGTGCCTGGGTGGTGGTGTGTAAATGAAAGGAAAAGAAATGTTTTCTCAGACCACCCAAAGAAAAGTTTAAAAATGACTGTAATAGCCGGACATTTTTGTTAATGCGTGTGTGTCAGTGCTTGGTGAAAATTATGTCACTTAAACAGATTTACATTTTGAACCGTCAAAAAGAAAGCATTTGGGTTCCAGCTGGTAATTAACCCCTACCCCCTCCTCCCCATCCACAGCTCCTCTGGCAGGGTACGTATTCTAGGGGGAGGACCTAATCTGTCTTTTATCCTCCCTAATTGCCCTTATAATTGAATGTATATGTCTATACCCACCACAGTGGTTGTGGCTCTGTCTTCCACTTCAGGAAGACAGCGTTACTGAATCACATCTGCCACAGCTGGCATTAGAACTTCAAGTTTAGAGTGAAAATGGGATTTTACTTAAAGTTTGTAGGATTTCTGGGAAAGGAGAAGAAAGGGCATCTTGAGGGTTTATTGTTGTATTGCTTTATTTTGCTTTTGCCTTTTTTATTTTATTATTTTCTAGTTTTTCTTATTCATTCCCTGTGAACCTGTGGCAGTTGGTGTTGCCCTTGTGCAGATTTGAGTGACATGACTTTTGGCAACAGGCTGCATCAATTCTCACTGCAAATATCTGTGTGCTACCTGCCCAGCAGCTAACCTTGCTTTCTAGCTTCTCAGCAAAGAAGAGTATCTTATGTCCTCCCATTAATCAGTGTAAGCTGTTACTGGCCTTCTCCCATCAGTCCTGTGCCTTCACCCTGCTGACTTTTATTCCTGCTTTAGCCCTGCCGGTCAGACACTGTGGGACCTGGGAGCCCTTCCAGCTTCCTACGCATCACATTATTTTTCGGTAGCTGGGAGGAAGAATTATATAGTGATCCATGGACATCTCTAGGAGATGCATTTAATGGATGGCCAGGCTGTCAAGCATTGGAAAGTGATGTGGGAGGAATGTTTCTTGCCAGTTTGAATAAGTATCAGAAAGCTGGAATTAGCTGTAAGTGCTGAGGTTCTCAACTTGCCTGGGCGGCAGCTGCCTGCCCACAGGAGCTCTGGAACCAGAAATTAAACTGTGGCGTGGCTGTGCTTGTAAAAATGTCAATATTTGCCTGCTGTGTTGATGACAATTTTTAGTTCTTCTTGTAAAATGTTCCCTAATTAGCTACTGGCATGTGGCTCTTCATGGGAATTAAATGTTTAATTTTTCAGAAAGAAAGGAAGAAACATTTCTCAGCCAATTGGGAGGAACTGTCAGTCGTGCCCAAACTTTTTGATATTGCTAAATCGGTTATTGAACTGAAATGGAAAGTCAGATTAAGGCTTATAAAAGTTGCATGGTAATTTCATTTCCTTATTATTGTTGTGAGGTGTATGTGATAGGCAGCTCTGCTGAATCTTTACTCTGTATTTTACGTGGGTGCGCATAAATATGCTGCTTGAGCTGAGTCACATTTCCTTTGTCCTCACAACCTTCATGAGCAATGCAATTAGACAGCTCATGAAAAGTGGCACACTAGTGAAAATTGTTTTAGGACAGTGCTTTGAACAGTTAAAAGAGTGTATCTTTATGTTGTGGCAACATAAGAGGGTCATTGAGAAAAACATAAGTATTATTAAAGGTATACAGCTACTGTAATATGTGTGCTAATTGTATGCTATTCTTACACCCCTTAATAACTTTACCCTTTATCTACTTTGGGTAAGAAGGGAACTTTTAGGATGTTAAGTACTGTCAAATGCCTGAATTTTGGCATCAAAACAGGTGTAGACCATTAGTCCATGCGGCGATACGCTTCTGAGGCTTCTAAAATAGTGATTTTTCTATTTTTTGATAGGTGCCTTATCTTTGCTCCAAAGTGAAAAAGAGGGATGGTTGGAAAAGATGTCAGTTGGAATCATTTTCACTAAAAGGAGTGGGGACTAAAAGTACCAGAAAGCTGGGTATAAGGTCGTTCCTGTCAGATACAAGGAAGTATTGTAGTGAGATTTTCATGGATAATACGTTTACATAAATAGGACATTGTTATAACAGCTACAAAAACAGGACTTTAGGAATCAAGGGAATGGGCAAAATCAAAACTGGTACTTTGCTTCCTTCATGTGTATATGTAAGATCTCAGTCTCTTAATGCATGATAGACTGTCTCACAGGGGAAGGAGCTTCCACACCTGGCACTACTGACACAGCAACCAGCAATCTGGAATCGCCTTTTAAGTATTAATGGCTCTCAATGAATAAATTGGTACTTCTCATTACTCTATTTCTTACTCTTTATTGCATGCATCCTATTTAGCAAACATACTGATGTAATAAGTAACAATTATTTTTCCAGTCTTTGATGGATGTATTGTAAACTCTCCAGGCTGGCTGAAAAATAGAGTCTTGAAACTCGGAAGCTGTTTCTAAGAATGTGTCAGGACATGCAGACTTTTTAATTAATTAATTAAAACCTTCATCTTTGTTCTCTCAGAATTGTGTCTGGATTAGTTGATGATGTGGAACACAGTAAAATAAATTTGTAACTTATTTCCTGTGTAAAAATTTAAGACCAAGAATGACTTCCAATTCATTACATTTGCACCACTTTCTATGTTTTGAATAACATTTTTGGATACAAAGTGACTCCTCAGAAATACCATAAAATGAGAAAAGCTTAAGGGCAAGTTGTGCCGTTAGTGAATGATGATAGTTCTATCTGGCAGTTCAGTCAGCTTGAATAATACAAGGTTTATGTGATTTATTACCTTACAATGCTGGAATAGAATCTACTAATACAAATGTTTCAATTAAAAAAGAAACGGAACTTATTAAATGGGAAAGATAATGTTTTATTAATTTTTCTTCTTGGTTTTATATTCTTGTGCCCTGCAGCTCTAGTGCAGCTGCTCGAAGTGCAAATGCAAATACCAACTTGCTTAATGGGGTAATTAAACACAGTGGAGGAAAGTTATGTAACGGATACTTACAAAGTGTAAAATATTCAAGCCATACCAAATGATATATTAAACTGTGGATTGTCTCCTGAGGATGGAAAGACATTGCATACCGCTTCTTGAATAGGTCTTTTTCTAAAATTGGATGCGAAAGGAAGGAATTGGAAGGATGCCCTTCCTTAGTTCTGCAGATTCTGAATTATTTTTGTTCATTTTATTTGAGTAGGATAATTTAACATTTTCCCCCACTATTAACCCAGCTTCCCTATATAGTTAAAAAACAATGTGTTGAAATCCTGGCTAGCAGCTGCATTATTAGGAAGACCATTATGGAAAAATAGTTTTCAAGAAAATTGCTTTGTCTTCAAATTATGTCCAGCTCTGCAGAGCTTTGTGTTCAGCATCCTGAATGTAATTAAGGACAGATTCCAAGGACATGGTGCATTGTATAGTTTAGGGGGAGAAACAAAAACTATGTGTTTAACATGTTCAGAAGCCTGTGATTAGGGAATTCAAGATTTTCATTTTCAAAACTGCAAGCTTTTGAAACTGGACTTTATTTGTCTTTTTAAAACTAAGATGCAATATTTTAGGACAGCTTCCAAAACAGTAGGCTTCTCAAACCTTTCCAGTGCTGTAATATTTGGTCTACTAGCTAAACTGTTTTCATTTAGTAACAAAGTGTAAAGGTTAAGTGTAATTAACAGTATAACCATAGTGATGGGATTATATATATATGTGTGTGTGTGTGTGTATATATAAAAATAATTCAATACACATTTAAAAGGAGATTTCTTTACATCAAAGCTGGCTTTGGCCTTAAGAGAAACGTATACGGGACAACCTCATGCATGTTTTGAATGAACTGAACGATATTTTGGAGAAAATGTACAGTAGTTTTAACACAATGTAAAATTTTCTTTTAGTGATGAAGTTGTAGACTGTGGTACTCAAAGTTTTGGAACATGTGCTCTAATGGCATATGACACTTTGTCTTTTTGCAGCTCATACCAAACCATTTTATGCAGCTTGTTTCAGTCCTGAACTACCAACGTTAGTGTCTCGCACGGTCTTTCTCCCCCTTCCAATCCTCAGATCCTCTTTCCAAAGTTTTTCTTTTCTGATTCCTTACATAACATTCTAAACTACAAATTTATTTCCGTTCCCTGCCATCATGTGCCCTTATGGAGACAGCATTGGGAACACGGGGCAGCTGCTCCAGGTCTGCCTAGCAGTGAGAAAAGTAATTGCCAGCAAGGTCCATGCTTGGCTGTTGCAGTGATGCTTCTTGTGCTGGCAGGATCACACCTGTGTAATTAGTCTCACACACAAGGCAGAGTGTAATTGATGTAATGAAATCTTTGATAAGCACTCTCCAATTACTGTCTCTGCTGGGAATTGCATGACTTGTGATTCTTAAACCTTTATTATAATTCTAAGTGTTCTTTTCTTGTTTTGAGTAGGTCAAGAGGTGTATCTCTGATGCCAGACAATCTGTACTTGCTAAACTTCAAAATTTTCTCGCTTGAAATGCTAGAAGAAGCAGCACCATGATAATAGTGCTTCTTAGGGAATTCACTGTCAATTTTTTATTTTTTTTAAATTGTGGGTTTTGTGTTTTTTTTTTGTTTTGGCTTTTTTTGTTTTGTTTGTTTGAACTAACCTCTTGTTATTCGCCACTCCGTAAAAAGAATTCAGGCAAAACAAACCCAAAATCCCTACCTCAAGGATCACCCTGAGGAATGTGTATCGTTGTAGAATAGCTAGATTAAATTAGTAATAATCAATTAAAATGTGGTTTTTTAATGGAAATTGTTAATATCAAGCACAGGCATTACTCCCATAAACTGTGTGTTTTAGGCTAAAATTTTAATTGCAAAGCCTTATATATACATTACAGAAACATTCCAAAAAGCCATCCTTTTATTTATATGGAATCTCTAATAGTTTTATTTTGTTGTTCTAGGAAAAATAGGGTAGTGGCTTTCTCTTTCTTTTGGAGAGTGGGGCTGGTGGGAGGGTGTGAACAGTTGTTAAGGGTTTTTTTGGTACTGATGCACTCCATGCTCTGTTACATCTCATATACATTTCTTCCTTATCTCATGGGAAATTTTATGTTGTTTTTGTCTGTTCTCCTTCATGAACATAGAAGCCAAGTCTTCATTTCTTAAAAAAGAAAAAAAAAAAAAAGTCTTTCACAGATCTTTTATTTTGGAAGTATTTCTTGCTTACCTAAGCTTATTTACTGAACTGATTCCTCAGTTACAACATAATTACTAGTTAAGGTGTTAAATGAGTCTTAAACGATATTGTTTACTGTCCCCACTTGGCAATTTTGCTGGCTTTACTTGTTTACTTATTTTCTTATGCATTTCTCTTCTGGAGTTTGGCTCAGGGGTTCTTCATGACTCGAACTACACTTGTTTTGAAAATCTGTTATAAAAATACTATTTCTGATATATAAAATCTCATCTCATAGAAGACTGCAAGATACCTCCAGTCTAACAGTAGGATCCACAAGACATGTGTGCTGTTGTTAATCCAGAGTAATGAACTGCATGTACATCTCCTTTGGTATTATTTCAGCTGGACATACTTCTTAAAAATGTCACATTGTGATTATGTTAAAATTACATCACATTGCATGCATGTCCAAAATCTGGTTGGTACATATACTTTTGTTTAATGTAGAGATATTTAATGAGTACTTGTAATCATTTTAGTCATGTGTAGTATAAGGTACTGTAGTTGAAATGTTCCAACTCCTGACTTTTTTTATTTCTCATTTTTTACCCTTAGGCCTTTGCAGAGATGAGTTGTTCTTTGATAGGGTGGAGGCAGGGGTTCCTGTCTACCTGGTGCTAGCGCTTGTCCTGGGCACACACTTGTCTTGTGGTCCACGGGCATTGCTCACAGCACTGTCATGTATTGGGCACTGGTGGGTCCTAGCAACATCCACCTCTACGCTGGCTGGTTCTTTGTAATATGCTCTTCCTAAGACCCTTGTGAATCCTTCTGTAAAAAAATCACATGAGAATATTGTCAGTTTGAGTCTACCTTATTGCAAACTTAAAGGTTTTAGCTTTTTATTTCTTTTTGTATTTCTACCTCATCTCTGAAATCAACGCGCTTCTCTGCGGGATTGACTGCTAACACTGCAAAACTTAAAGCTATTTCAACTCTATCAGTCTTCAAATTAACTCAGAATATGATATCTTTTTTTTCCCCCCAACAAAGCTGAAGTACCTTCAGTGTTTTTAATGTGTCCCCTCACCATCACAGCTGAACACATATGAAAAAGCTAAAAGTAGTACAGGAAAACAGTTGAATGCTTATAGTAGTAATAAGAATAATAATAAAAATTAAAAACAATAAGTTTTTGCTTAATAGGGCATATTTTTCTATTAAAGTATATTGACTGACACTTCCTACGTACCTCGTCTTTAATTCTTTATTTTAAATATGTCGTGTATACCCTCTGAAGTATTTTAAGTTTAGCTGATAAAGATGACTAGTAAACAGCCAGGCTTTGATAAGACACTTGGTGAAGTCCCTGGGGAAATTCTAAATAGAAGCTTAGCATCCCATATTAGCAATAAAAATATGAAGAAAAATCCATCAACTGGATTAAAAAACTATTAATGGTCACACTGCAAAAAGAAACAGGCAGGATCATTATTGAATTGTGTTGTTTCTGTTGAAACACCCCTACTTTAGGAAACACTGATATTTTATATTTTACATAGAAGCCTAACTGTAAGTTTCAAAGTCAATGCCCATGAAACTTGCAGTTGATAACTTGTTTTTTAGAGTTGCAGAACAGAGTAGTCTTGGGAATAATCTGGACTGGTTGGTAATATGGATTTACGCGTGCAAATTATGACTTGGTCAAACCACAGTCAAAATGATGCATCCAGAAACAAGAAACTCAGGCCATGTTTTCAGAAAGATCCTGGATCCTTGATTGGGGAAAACACTGACTCTAGAGAGGATTTAGGGAGTCAGAGCAGACAAAGAAACTCCTCATGGGCTCCCAGTTTGACAGAGGATTAGTTCAGTCTCTGGCTGTGAAATAGTGCAGAAAAGACTAAAAGTCAGCATTTAGTAGAAAGGCTGAAAGAGTTGTTCTTTAATCTGTGAAATCGATACTGCAGGAACTGTTAGTGATTGATGCCAATAGTTTAAAAGGGTGCAGAAGAGCAGAGAAGGTGTAAAAAAATGTCACATAAATATTGCTTGAGGAAACTTTGCAAAAAACCCTGCTTATTTCATCGACAGCAATCTTAAGTACTACTGGGTATAAGATGCATAAATCCCCTCAGAGGGGGAATAAATACTGGGTGCTAAAAACGTTCCGTTAAAGTAGATGTGTTTCTGAAAAATACGCATTAGAGAATGGATCACATATAGTGATTTGGAAACATTTGGGGGACTTTAAGGTTCGGTAATAACCCAGCAAAATCTTCTGTCCCTTTGAACCCTAGGAACCCGTGAAACTCTAGAGAAACTGATTTTTTGTGTATAGACAGAGGTGCTGTGTGAGTAGTACAAGTATCCCATTATAGTCCACCTCTGTTGTGGTAGACACAAGCAAGGTTGAGATTCCATAATGCTGGCATCTCTTCAAGTTGTGGTGTTTGATCTTTTAGGTATTTAAATAATGATTATTTCAAGAATATTATTAGGTCATTAATTGTCATTTGAAATACTTTGGTTTTGGTTTTTTTTGTTTTTTGTTTTTTTTTTTAATTTTATTTTGAGGCGGTGTTGTATAAAAGTTATAGTCCAGTTTTTGGTGGTTCGGACAGGTCCATCACTCAAAAATACCTTGCGGTATCCACTTAGGCAATGGTCATCAGGTATGGTGATATAATGTAGCAAAAATCACTGCCTTGCTGGAAGCTGAAATACGCTTAGTTAGCCAAGCCCCCAGCTCTTGAATCTGAGCTCCAGCCTGTCTTTGGAGTGGATTTGCTTGGTTGTGGCACCTGTATTTGGCAGGCAGGAGGGCTGCTGCATGAGAGCATCCTGGAATGGTGGGAGCCTGGACCTATTTTCATTTTATTTGTTTCAGCCCATAGTTGAAGAAAGCTGTGCCACCAGTGGTAGAGGGCTAGATAGCAAGTGAACTGTTTCAGCAGCACTTTATTGTTTTTATGAGGTTGTAGACGCTCTTCCGTTCTTTGCCTACCCAAATCTCTACATTTGTTCTTTGTACTGGAAGCATAGAAAAGGTTCAAGACTGTGTTGGAAACTATTACATGTTTATGGTCCAAGTTTTGTAACTATTTCCCAGTCCAAAGGAATGACTGGCTGGAAGGGATGCATGTGAGAAACATAAGAACAGGGAATAGACTGGTTTATGAATGGAAGTGTTAAAGAATTTAATTGGTATATAAATAAATTTCATATTTTTTTTTTTAATTGTTGCAGAAGGAAGGAACGTACTCCAAATCCGGAAGCCAGAGAACATGGCCTTAATCTATTTTCGGTATCTGTAGTAGAGTAGGTAACATGACACCTCTTCTATATTCAAAGAGCATTCTGATATTTTAGGGCAGGTTTCATCCGACTGGTTTTAGATGTACACTTCCAGGCAAGATAAATTATACCTATTGACTAGATCTTTATTGACTATAATGAAGTGTAGCTGAAATGTAGATAACAACAATGGACACTGATGAATCCTATTCAAGATATGTACTGGAGAACTCCCACAGGCAGTGTGATATTGCGCATTTCCATCAAAATACATGTACTTTCTGCAATAGTTGTGAGAAAATTATATGCATTCTTCCCAGCATAGCAATAGGAAAGTTTGAGCACTTGATTAATGGAGAAAAAAAAAAAAATCAAATGCATTGTATGGTTGACTGATTTATGCTGAAAAGTGCTGTTTATCTTTGAACCCTCAAATTGCAGGTCAGATTGGATTGTGTAACTTCTCCTTTGTTTCAGAACATTCTGTGCAGATGTGATTGAACAGATATATGCAAGAAAGATTTCTTTCAGACAAAAGCCGAGTAGACTTCTCCAGCTGTTGCCTATCCTGGATAAAATGAATACAGGCTTGGGAAGTAACCCCAGCCCGAATGAATTGCACTAAGCTTTTATCTGGTATTTTGGAGCAGGGGGAGAAAATTTCTGGTGAGTGGTTCTGACCCATTTTCCACAAGTTTCTCCCCTTAAGAATGCTAAGAACTTTACTCAAGTTTGCTTTTTGTATTTGTTCTTTCTACACAGATGTTGAGGCTTATTTATGTACTTCAGAGAAATAATTTTACAGGAAGTATGACTGTTTTTAATTGATTGCCAACATACCCAGAGTAAACGAGACATTGTTCTTTTTACTTTTATTGTTAAAGTTGCTTGATAAACTTGTTCTGAAAGCACTTTTTTGTTTCATTTGTCACTTTTAGCGCAACTTGGGTATTGGCATTTGTTGAATTTATGTATTTTTATGAAAATACTGAGATCGTTTGTATGCCCTGAAGTGCTAGTGCCATGTATATGCAATGTATTCAAACAACAGAGCTTTAGTGACTTAGTGAAAATAAGCAATGGGATGCTGGTGACTCCCAGAAGCACTGTGTTTTTACATCAGCTGGGAAGTAGGCTTCTGTATCTTTTAAAACTTGTAGTTGACAAACTTATTTTGTATTTAAGAGAAATTGTAAAAAATGCATAGAGGAAAGTCTTACAATGACCTTCTCATTTAGTCTTGGAACAAGGAATGGAATTTTGTTCTTCTTTATACTCATATTGAAGTATTGAAATGTCTGTGTCCTTTCTAATTTTGTGGAGTATGTAATTGTCAATAAAGTTCGAAATGTAGGACTGAAGCAGTTGAGAGAATATTTATTTATTAAACGTACAAGACATAACATTGATGGACTGGCTAGGGATGTGAATGTTTGTTTTAATGCGTGATGATTCCACCAGTGGAGAGTCCTTTTTAATATCTTCTGGGCACTGGTAACTCTAAAATGTCCATGCTAGGCAGTAAAACAGAGAACTTCAAAATTCAAGGATAACAATTTCTGTTGTTTCCTACTCTTTTGCTGAATAGAATAAAAGAATGTAAACCCCAAGTGATCAGGCGTGAATTGAATCAGTTGGGTTACCTTGTGTCTTTGAAGTATTCGTTTTAACACCTTGAGCTACTTTGTTGTTGTGTGAGATGTAATAATATTTAACATTTTAGGTATGTTTTTAGTGTTATATCAAAGAGTAAAGGAAACTTCTTCAGTGCTGTGTCATGGTATGTATTTTAAATAGTGCTGATTATGGAAAGTCCATGGAAATTCTGTTTTGAAAACTAACTTAATGTTGAGAGCACTTCTTGTTACTGAATCAGCTCATGTTTGTAGTCAGAACAGTAATTGGGGAAAAAAAAAAAGTACTTTTCTTTCAGTAATTAAACTGCTCAAATGCTGTAGTATAATGTGGTTTCTTAGTGATTCTGGTCCTAGTTTTATACGTTTTCTGTTGCACTTTTCGAGTGCAACTTTGCAGGAGTTGCCGAGTTACTGAAACTTTGCTAGCTGTATATACTGGAAATGCATGTCTATGCACTGAACACACTGACCATGATTTGGGACTAGATTTGCGTGTTAAAACTGTTGCACCGTTGGGTCTACTTAATCTCCCATTACAAATGAATACCCATCTTGCCATTGAAAGGACTGTGTTATGTTGTGTACTTTGGCAAGAATTTCTATCCTATCTGCAGCAGGAACTTTGAAGGGGACGAAGTGTTTGGTATTGCAACCAGAGCTGCCAAGTACTTTTTGCTTCCTGGGACACGATGGCACCTGGCAGCTCCAGGACACCCAGCTGAGATGGCCTATGTTCAGCTGGGCTGAGGGAATGGCCTGCAGCTGCGTTCCCTCACTGCTGGGAATACTCTGTCTTTCTGTAGAGATCTGCTCCTGGTGCAGTACTGGCCTCAGGTGTTCACCAAAGCGTGCTGTCTGGTGGTATCATATGCTCCGTCACCCTCAGACACTGACACATGTCCTAAAGGCCCCCATTAAGTAGCCCCCTCCCTCCCCAGTGCCTCTCTCAGTGGTCAGGCCACTGCAGCTCCCACTGTGCCACGGCCCTTCCTCACAAATCGTCATCCAGAAGTTGTGCTTTTAAGCACCATATATATAAACACAAATGTAAAGTCACTAAATATGCATAAGATAACTCTATGGTTTTGGTAAATAGCTGAGACTGGTATTCAATTGAGAAAAGTGGGGTGAAAGCTCAATAGAGGTGGTAAATATGTTTTTACAAGGATTTAACTCAGAACTTTTAACTGAAAAACTCAAGGAAGTGTAAACTAAGAAACGAAAAGATTTGTTTAGAAATTTTATTGTATAATCTGAATCAGCATCTTCATGCTGTATCCATAGCATGCTCTAGATTGTTTTTGAGAGCTTCATTTTTTTGTTTTGCTGGTTTTTGGAATAAGGCAGCTACATACTGAAGGGCAAGCAAACAGTAATTTCCAACTTTTATCTTCGTACATCAGCAATGGTTGAGAATGTTACTTCCCAGCACACTTTTAGAAGGGTCAGATAAGGTTTCTTTTTATTGGTTCTTCAGTGATTAGCCTTGGCTTGTACATCTGCCAACTAGCATCTCTGAGAAGCTTACGTGTAGCAAACATGCATTTATCTATAAATTTCAGGGGTATAACCATGAAACTCAAATAAATAACTGCATAATACAAGGTGGATTAAAAAAAAAAACCTTTATAGGGAAAACTATTGTACAAAATCAGCCAGTAATTAATCTCAGATGTCTCTTGTACAGCTAAATATTTTTTTTTTTGGTCTTGAAGTCTACTATATGCATATAAGCTCATATATATATTTTATTCAAATATTGAGTTCTCTTATTTTTGCTGCCTTTGATAACACTTAGTGGTTTCTTATTGTAGTTCATAAGTTAGCTTCATCCATTTTTACTGTTTTCCTGCATGAAACATGTTCATGTGCACAGTATGATAACTGAATCTTGATGAAAAGCATGTCCACGGGTGCTAAACCTTTCTCATTTTCAGTATGTAGATTACTTTGACTATGAATTAATTGAAGCACTATGTAATTCTGTGGGACTTCTGTTTTTTAGATGAGAAATCTATCTCAGCATCTTATTTATTTGTATTCTGTGTACAGTTATTGCACGACTTGGTGCTCATCTCTATTTTTTCTGTGATAGAATCATAGAAGCCAGAAATACAAATACATGTTCCATTACTAGCAAGAAATATCTTTATGGAGTTTGATTTCTTTTCAGTGTTTTTTTTTTCCCAGTAACTCTTATAATAAATTGGCTGATAATATGTTCTTCCTTTACTTTTTATCAGTAATTTGAAGTGTCAATCTGTCTTTCAGGATTAGGATATGTCTTCCATTAACTTTCATGCCTCCCTAGAAGTCTTGATAATAGAATTATAGATATTGAAATAACAAGAGATAAGTGTGAGAACTCTCCAAGAGTATCTTGTACTAACATAATGCTATACTTGAACAGTCCTATATTTTTCTGACACTGTAAGATAAAAAAGAAAAAAAAAGTCTTGGTAGAATGATGGATTTATATGAGTCCATTCTAATCTACATGTGCTCTCATGTATTAATGGAACTGTTTACAGATTGTAGAGGTCAGTCATAACTTAAAGTTATAATATTACTACTTCTGATTCTAAGGAGTTAAGAGTTGAAAGCAGTCAATAGAGCCATGTTTTTGCAGTCATTTATAGCTTAAAACTCTCATGTTTTGTATAACAAACGCTTGCTTAAAATACCTCTAGCGACCTTGACTGGGAGATTTCACAACAGTGAATTTGGATTTATTCCCAACTCTTTATTATTACCCTGAAAACAGCAGAAGCTACTCACATATGAATTTCTTAAACTGTAACCTATAGTTTCAAATTACTGCAGACTGAAAGATTATCAGTATTATTTTTCTATGTGTGGTCGGCATTCCTGAGGTGTTTTGTTAGAATAATTAAAAATCTTGGGTTTACAAACAAGGTGTCTGTAAATTATACAGCTATCCTCAGTAAACCTAAACTGTAAAGTGCAAAATCATGGATACCAAGGGACAACACTGCAAGCCATCTGTATTTTCTGTGAAGTCCCATGTTTTAACAGCTAGTTAGGTTCTATTGAAAGACGTAGAGAAATAACAACTAAAATTATCTCGGTGATCTTATCTCGGTGTGTCCAGAACTGCTCTACTTATTTATAAAGGGGCGTATTTTTTAGCAGGGCCTGTTGTGCTAGGACAAGGGGTAGCGGTTTTAAGCTAAAATAAGGTAGATTTAGACTAGATAAAAGGAAGACATTTTTTACACTGAGGGTGGTGAAACGATGGGACAGGTTGTCCAGAGAGGTGGTAGATGCCGCAGCCCTGGAAACGTCCAAGGTCAGGTTGGACAGGGCTCTGAGCAACCTGATCTAGTTGAAGATGTCCCTGCTCATTGTAGAGGAGGTTGGACTAGATGACCTTTAAAGGTCCTTTTCAACCCAAACTATTCTATGATTCTATACCTTTGTGGCTCTACTATTGAAGAAATGTACAGTCAGCTCTAATGAAAACTATTGGTCTCAGAAGTTACGGGAGCGAATGATTGCTACTCATAAAAGCACTTCATGTCAGAATACGAAAATATTGTTTGTTTGTGCTGAAAATAATTGTATTCCAGATGGTTTATATACATTCCAAACATTATACTTACTTTTGTGTACTGAAAATAGCTGTTTGACAACATATTTTGTAGATAAATACATAGTAAACCTTGCTTCTCTTTCCCCCATAGTGTACCACAGATGGAGTAAATGGGGCTGTAACTCCCCTGGGTTTTTAAAAATGCACTGCCTTAGTTCAGATGCTGTGGCTGCATCATTGCCTCCCTACTAAGCCTGTCTGACTCAGTCTGGCATACTGGATGCAAAGCCCTGCTAGATTAAAGTGATAGCTTTGCTTAAAATCTCTTTATGGATTGTTAATCACCAAAACAGAGACTATAACGTATTGCAAATATTTACTGGACTGCCAGCGCTATCATGCCTGGATAATCTGGTAGATTTGAAAGGCAACAGTGAGCAGCTATTCTGAATTCAGAACTAGGTAAAATGTAGAAGTGGTAACTGTAACAAGAGTTTTGACTTATCTAATAAAAATGTTTGTCTTTCAAGCTGGCAGAAGTCTCTCCCTGGTGTTCAAGGAAAGATTTCAGGATTTACTTTTAAACTGATCATTTTTAAATGACAGGACAGATGATTAAGGTGAATAAAAGCTTTTTTCTAGAAATACTTTATATGTGTTGAATTTTGGTTTTTATGTATGATGTATGTTGGAACACAGAATACAGTTGGAATTCATAAAAATCTGTCTGTTTGTACATTCACCGCCCTTCCTTATCTTTTTATACTAACTACCATGTATATGGGTCTATGAAATCGGTTTTAAAGATTCCCCTCCCCCTCCTTTTTTTTTTTTTTACAAAGTGCTTTTTTTCCCACGTTAGTTGTGGTTTGGTATTTTGTTACTTATATAAGTTGATGTAATAAAATTTAAGTAGCCTCTCTTTTAATTCAGTTGAGGAGTTTGTTTCCTGCCAAAGGATTTGTTTTGAAAACTTGAGTCTTACCCTCTCCTCACCCAATGACAGATATGTGGAGGAAGTTAACATGCTAGTCTTCTTGGAAAGCACATTTAGCAGGAAATGGGGGCTATATTTAAAGCAGGAAAGGAAAGTGTTAATGGTAACAGGATGTTGATGAACATAATTACCATACAGAATTAACTTATCATTGTATAAACTACATTATGTCAAGGAGGTATCTAAACGGAAGAAATGCAAACTGTGACGTATAGTAAGATATGTGTTTTGATAATATAACTCATAGGTTGTATGAATTAACATATTTATTTGGGTAGTGTCTGAATCCTAATGTTGATTTAAATGTCTTGAAACTATTCCCTTCTTTTATGAAGGTTAATATGCACAAAAAATCCACTTCTGTTTTTATTTTTCAAATTCTTTACTTTAGCTAAAGGATTTTCTATGTTCAAAATCCCGTAGCACAGCCAGAGAAGTCCCAGTGGACAGCATTCTAATGGACAGAGATGAGGAAGGCAGCAGTAGAGGGATGCTAGCAAGATGAGGGTCATTCTCATTTCAACTATGTGGCTAAGTGCTCTTAACTCAAAGGGATGTCAAGTGTATTCTTTAACCCGGTATGAGTGGAATGCTCTTACAACTTAGCTCCTCTCTGCCTTTTCAAAGTATGAACATTTCTGCCTGACTTTATAAATTTTGAAATATTTCAACTTCCTCAGTTTTCCTCACGTTTATTAGACTTCCACTATGGCAAGGGTAGCAATGTGGAATCAAGCACAAAATAAAAAGATATTTTATGAAGCTATCATTCATATAAAACTTTGCGGTAAAGCAGTATCTCCTCCAGAGTTAAAGATACGGTCCAGCCTCTCCAACACACTGCATGTTCAGTTGTCATCTGACAGAGAGTTGCAGGATCTCTGATGCATCATCCCATTTCCAAGCATCCTCCCACTGCCCCTGGATGGGGGGGTCCTGTGCAGGACCCCACAGTCTTGCCTGGTGCTGAGCCCCTTCCGCTCATTCATCCTCCTACAGGCCAAGGCAGCCTAGCACTCTCAGAACTGGGCTGAGTGTCATTCCTGTGCACTATTTCACAGACTGGTTAAAACTTAACTTACTGTTGCAAACTTATTTTTGTGGCTCCTCTGTTTTGGATAGCACAAGCGTGGGCCTTGCACTTTTCCTGTGTTGATTTCCTGATTCAGAGTCTGTGCCAGTTCCCACTAACATCAGCACTGGGGCTATTCCAGTAATTGTTTGGGATGGAGAGCATAGGAGGAGTCCTCAATTACAGCAGATTAACCATTTGTTTGCTGGTCCCTCTTCCAATTGCGTTTTGATAACATGACCTGTACTTATGGCGTCATTGCAATAAAGATTTGAAATTTAGATATTACAAACTACGTTGACCTTTGCTAAATAAATAAGAGGCAGTGTAATGGTGGCAGACAGACTCCTAGAAATTTGAGCTTCCAGATTTCTGCAGCTACCCATCTCTCCTACTTTGCACTTGTAGTTGGAGAGCTATGTTTTTAATAAACTGTCAGTCAGATGAACTACACATGTATTGCAGGTCTGGAAGCAATTTCCTTTTGAAGCCTTTGTTTTTCTTTTTTTAACCTTTGTTAATGGACTATCAAGTATAATTGAGTTAATAGCTAAAGGACTTGTAACCGTAATCTTTAGTAAAATCTAGTGTTAGTTATTTTATTACCACTGTGGCCAGAGTGGATGAAAGCGGATGAAAGCAAGAAACAGATAAGTCTTGTGCCGTTGGAACAAGTGAGATCCCAAGTATTTATCAGAGCAGAGCTCATTATTTGGTTATCTTCGTGGGTGAAGATTCAGAGGCTGAGCTGAATATTACAACTTACCCTTGGAGAGCCTGTTTGAAGTGGGAACGGTTCAATAAAGAGGTTGAATTTACCTCCAAATGTGCTGATTAATGTACTGAAACTGCATTCTGTCGCTTTTAAATTAAAGGCACATCTGGAATAGGACTTTTATGAAATTCAATCTTTTTTTAAAATTTACTTCAAAATTTTAATTAACACTTTATTTTTTGTGAATTGAGTGATTTAAATATGTTTCTTTATGGATTTAAAATTATAGAATTGAATGATAATGAGAGGTTGATAAATGTTCCTTAGGTACAAGCTATAATTCCGGTACTGTACTTCACATATTTGAGTTTGCTCCAGTACGAATTTATGTGTATATTAATCTTTGAAATATTTCTCTGACAACAGATTTACTTTCTGACTGTACCTTACAGTATCAAATACGTCATTTCTCATTCAACATCTGATAATAATCTACCTGTTTGGGAGCTTTAATGCAGTGCTCAGCTTTTTTTAAAAAAAGAGCAATATAATGTCTGCTCTCCAGCTCTGTAGAAAAAAAGCAGTGTGCTTTGTGAATTTCCATTAAACATTATCCCAGCCATATTTGCTCAAATCTGTTGTTGCTTATTCTTATAGCAACATAAGTTTTATGGATGTTTAGAAGGAAGACAATAAGGGCCTCTTCTGCAGCTTTAAGAATAAAATTTGCTGTGAAGCGTTGAACCTATTATTGTTACTGCCTGTTGAACTAGACAGTAATTAGCATTAATGCTAGTTCCATTACACAACTTCTTTTTAAGATAACGTATACATTCACGAATTCACATGTTGTCTTGTTCTCTATCAATACTAGCAATGAAACAGAAGAAATAATAATGGATCATAGTTGCAAGTATAAATTCTGCAGGTCAAAACGATCCTCAGTATTGTTGCACACACTTTGATGAAAAAAAAATTTATATTTTTACAAAAGTTTATCATTAAGGAAAGATCACTATTTGGAGCAATCAAGACAAATAAAAATAAACTAACAGTGCACTGTGTCAAACATGCGATCTTAAACTTCAGTTGTTTCATTTAGCATTTCAGCCCTAGAGTGGGACTTATATTAGCCCCATTACTATTACAGGCTTTATCATACAGCGGTCAGCCACTTGTAACATTGCCTTTTTTAGGTAACTACAAAATAAACGCCCTTCTATTTTCTTTTTCCTTTTTTTTTTTTATTATGTTAGTTAATTGTTTCAAATATGGGAAAAACACAGTTTTAAATGGGTGGGAGAGCAGTAGATTGGACCAAACCTGGAGAGTGGGAAAGTGAACAATGGAGGCATGTTTTCATTAGATTAGAAATATTATTCTTTGGAACTCAAGGTGCAAATTATGCTGTGCCATAATGTTCTTTTCAAACACACAAGATAAAATTTGCATATCTAAATTGGATCAGCTTGAATGGGTTTCCCTGCTGTCTCATCCTCTCAGCTGCAATCTTTCTGAAATGGCCTGCAGGTGGATCCAAATAGTAATTTTTAAGCCTATTTTTAAGAGCATCTCTAAAATAAATATTTTTCTTTTAGTTTTATATTGATTTCTTGCAGTGAACATCAGCAAAAATTCTCCTATGCCTCATCCGAGTATAATCTACATGATAATTGGAGGTTTAAATTTAATTCTGTTTACACTGACTATAAGAATAACAATTTCATCTGTCTCAATAAAATCACAATTGTTTCATAGTATTAAAATAACATAATTGTTTTTATGAAACATTTTAGAAGTGTGTGTAATTTCTTTACGATAAATGTGAAAAATTTTGCCACCCAAAGGAGTTCGGGGGAAGACCCTGCAAACAATCTTGTTCTGTACTTCTGGGCTTTTCTTCTGTTTTTTAAATGTAAAATTACTAATACTGTACTGATTCAGATTTCTCTCCTCCCTTTCCATAAACTTCTTTCTCATAAGTTTGATAATACCTTATTACATTCATCTTGATGGACATATATAGATTTCTTTTTCTCCATCAAAACCATTATATTCCTAATAAACTTTTCTCAAGTGTGATTTTAGTTCATTTCATCCATCTGCTCAATTTAGTGTTCATTTGGTAGTATGAGTTCTGACTTAACAAAGAGAAACAGCAAAAGAAATACTTTAACTCCTGAGGACAACAGGGCTACAGTTCAAAGATGATGTTTTAATTGTTGTAAAACAGAGTTAAAAGTTACTAATTTTTACAGTGTCTCTGCATAGATACACTTTGATGTATATAAAAAGATGTAGCACGGTCTTAGACCATAACGGTTTCTGTATGTGACTCTAAAAAACAAGCTATGGATGACCTCAAGTTTTTGCCAGTTCATCTATGTTTTACTGCATGTAGTTTAACAATGAAAAAATTTCATGTAAGAATAGGGAATATGCTGGAAAGAAAGTCCCCGCGCTCCGCTGAGTGAACAAACAGAAGCAGGAAAAGCGTTGACGTCCACGGAGCTTCACAAGACCCTGTCCAAGGTGCTGAGCAGTAGAATTCCCCTCAACGCGGTGAGGCCGTACCGCACCTGCTGGGGAAGGCTGGCTCAGGGCGCTTGAGCTGTGGTCTTCTAAATGGAAGTCATTGTGCTATTATATACAAGTTTATATTCTGGGTGGCTTTGGGGTTTTGATGCTGTTAGGGTTGGTTAGGTTGGGTTGGGTTTTTTGTTGTTTTTTTTTTGGGTGGTTTGTGTTTTTTGGTGGTTGTGGTTTTTTTGGTTGCTTTTTTTTTTTCTTTGGGTTTGTGTTTTGGTTTGTAGGATTTTTTTTTTGCTTGGTTGGGTTTTTTTTATTTTTTTTGTGTGGGTTTGGGCTTTTTGGTGTTTGAGGTTTTTNGTGTGTTGTGGGTTTTTTAATTTGTTTGGTTTTATTTTTTTTTTAACTTCCCATCTCCTATATGTAGAAAGTTAGAGTGTTATAGAAAAGTGAAAGTTAGTTCGGTAGTTTTATCTAGAGATGCTTAAAACTCAACATTAGCCACTGTTTACCAGTTTACCTACTGGCCTTATCTCAGGCTGGTGTTTCTCTTCCTTTATCTAGAAGATTTGAAGGCTCTATTAATACATATAGTTCTGGTTTATGTATTGATTGGGTTTTTTTTCTCTTGTTCTTGACAAATTAATTTGAAATTTTATGACAATAAGCTACGAATGCTGCTGTATTCCATAACAATAATACTTTTATATATCAGTCAGAAAACAAAATTCTTTCTAATTAGTATTTCTGGATGCAATATTAACATTGCATGTGTTTTTAAAGTTCACAGTAATGGCCTTCTTCCATCTGAATGATATTCAAGGAGGTATGATTGACCTAGAGTCCAATGACTATGTCTAACTCATGGAGCCTACTCTTTTCTGTTACCACAGCAAGAGATTATTAATACTACTTCTGCAAAAACACCTTAAATATCATTGGGGATCTGGGGTGTAAGGAATAAGAGATATATTCTGGTAGTTGTTCTTTGGCTGTAGGATTAGTTCTCTTGCTTTAGGCAATACAGTAAAGTCTAAATGTTACCTTTATTATAGAGAACATACAATGCTGGCATTTTGGGAGAAGATTCTGACTATGTTGTGATGGGGAGAGGGGCAGTTGAACACTAGGCAATGTGGTGCTGTTGTGCTCAATATATTAGTAGGCCAAGCAAGGAAGGATGAGTTGTGTCAGGGAAAGCTTCTCACACATGCAAACACACACATACACATCTTGAAAGTTAACTGATACATGCCCCAATTAACACTGCAGTGGTCTGGCACAGCTGAGCCAGGGTGGGGAGAAGAATGCAGCACTCGCTCTGACTGGTCCCAGTATCAGGCTTTGGGCAATGGATCAGTGACAGCCTGCACCACTCCCACCATGGGCACCCTGCTTCTGCAAGGTATCGGACCTCTGTGTAACCAATGTTCCCCCACCATCTCTATTAGTGTCTGTTTGTGTCGGGGATTAGCCAGCCAGCCACAGACTGCCAGTCGAATCAGCCCACAGCAGTATCGGGGTGCACCTTTACAGACACTTCATGTGTTCTCGTCCTCTCACTTGTTGATCCATGGCCTGTACTGACATTTATAACATTTTAACACAAGTGGAGATTTCCAGAGGTCACATGGATACTATGTTGTAATTCTGAAAATAGATGAGTAGAATAATTTTGTGTGACAGCGTAACTGTTCAGCTTCGTTTATATGATGCCTACGTATGTTAAGATAATATGTTTGCCAAACTAGGTGAGGGATTTGGCTTTTTATGGGAAGTCTTAGGCAAAAAATCATCATAGTTTGATAGTTTGTAATGAAATTCCATGCTATTGCCTTTCTGGTTAACCTTTATTCTTTTAAACTGCATTTACTGTTTATAGTAATGCCGAAGTGTTTCAGTATAGCAGACACAACACTTGTGCTAAGTGTCCTTTCTCATCTTCTTTTAGATCTGTTGGAAGTATTTGCCATCAGATAGAATGTGGATTATTATTTCATTAGGGAAATCAGGGTATAGAAAAGTTAATTAAAAATGAAATAGTTGCTCTTCTGTAAGACAAGAAATACTGTGAAAGTTTACCAATAATCTTTGTTAAAAAGTGGTGTGTGTGCTTTGCAAAGAAATCATTTGTTCTTCCATAGTGAAGCTAATTATTCTCAACACACACTAGCTATGTCAAATTGCAAAACAAACACCAGACTTTGTATGTTGTAGGAATTAAAACACCATCAGTTGAGTTAATGAAGAGCATACAGTGAATACGATCTCATTTTTGCAATGCAGTTAAAGTGAAAGCCATTTAAAGAACTGTTGAGAAAATTATAATTTAGGGAGAAAAACAAACAATAAAGCAAATGTTTACTATCTATTTTAATTACTTTCGGTTTAGAGGTATGCATTAGGTTTATTTATTGTTTGATTTCAAATTCTTTCTTTTAGTGGTTTAAGAATGCGGTGGCTAACCGTCCATTCTGAAATGAAATGAATACAATCTTCTGTATTCCAGTATACAAAGCCAAAGAAACTAATTTGGGATTGTTTCATTATAGAATCATAGAATGTATTGGGTTGGAAGGGACCTTTAAAGGACATCTAGTCCAACCCCCCTGCAGTAAGCAGGGACCTCTTCAACTAGATCAGGTTGCTCAGAGCATCATCAAGCCTGGCCTTGAATGTCTCCAGGCACGGGGCCTCCACCACCTCTCTGGGCAACCTGTGCCAGTGTCTCACCACCCTCATTGTAAAGGACTTCTTCCTAATGGCTAATCTAAACCTACCCAGCTCTAGTTTAAAGCCATTGCCCCTCGTCCTATCGCTACACGCCCTTGCAAACAGCCCCTCCCTGGCTTTCTTATAGGCCCCCTCCAGGTACTGGAAGGCCGCTATAAGATTTCCCCGGAGCCTTCTCTTCTCCAGGCTGAACAGCCCCAACTCTCTCAGCCTGTCTTCATAGGAGAGGTGCTCCAGCCCTTTGATCATCTTCGTGGACCTCCTCTGGACCCACTCCAACAGGCCCATATCATCTGAAGATCACTACTTGAAATTGCAGGTTAACATAAGGATGGGAATGTGAAAGAGAGTAGAAAACAGAAGAGAAAGAAAGAAAATTCTTGTACCTTTTTTCAAATGGGGAAAGGAACTAGACTGTGTTTCTGAATTATGTTCTGAAGATGTGAATGCAATGAAAAATGCCATTCCCTATTCATATTTTAATTATTTTTCTTTTGTAGAATTGCTTACAGAGAGCTCACTACAAAAAATCTTTTCTGTAACAGATGATTTCCATTAGACTTCCGTAATGCTTGGTGAAAATAACAAGTTCTGCCCTGGCCAAAGACAGTAGCAATTTTCTTCATGCATACATTTAAGAGTTATCATAAGACTGATTTTCCTCCTTTCCTTCAAATATCCAAGATATGTGGTTTTTCCCTTTGTCAAAACTATGTATGCGCCTAGAAAACTTAGGACGTGAAGTCAGAAGTCTTGACTCTAAGAGAGGCTGGGAACCCTCAGTGCACATCACCAGTCCCTTCAGAACTCAAAATTAAATTTTAGGAGCTTAGAAGAAGCCCTGTCAAACTGCCTATACCCAAATCAAGAATAATTATTTTCATTTAGAGATCAATGTCGTCAAATAACTCAATATAGTTAAATTTTACATTAAAAAATTCTGATTTACAAGGTTGGCAATCAAGCAAGTCTTTTGTTGGCTGCCAGTCAACCAGCTATTGACAGAGAGAGGAGGTTTGGTGTAGGCATATGCCTGTTTAAAGTGTTTGACATAATGAAGGGAGTTCTTTTCTGAATCCAGTTAGTGTAACACTTTGCTATGGCAACCTGTAACTTTACAAGAGGGTATTGAATTGCACCCTTCTTGAGCCTACGTGAGGTACAATTTGCCCTTCTATTCAGCAAGTTTCAGTATTTAGGATGTATTCCAAGACTGTATAGTATTTAAACTCCTCCTTTAGATAAGTGCATGTGCTATAATAAGATATGAGCAAACTTCTACATATGTTATGGTTATGACTGTATATCTGTAGGAAGAAGGAAAAAGTAAAATGATCTAGGGATTTAACATGTAATTATCCTCCAGGGTCTCCAAAGCAGGTTGCTTACAATGGTTTTCTAGTAGCTTTGGGAGAAAGCAGAATATATTTTTTTGTTTTCTTCATCTTTCTTCATTTAAACTTCTGAATTACTTGGCTTTGTAGTTGATACAAACATTACTAAAAATAGCTTTTGTAAATATTGAAAATACCTCCTAGCGTCAGTACATGTGATGGAGACATTAATGTTAGAGTGTATGTAGAAGTGTCTGCAGGCAAGGGATGGAGTTTGGTCTAGTGGTGAGAATATTTTAGCCACATATTACAAAAATAGACATATTCCTTTCATTGTGTAGGATATCTCAGAAGATTAATCTTCTACTTAGGTGCCAATATATCAGCGGAACAACTAAAGTTAGGTGTGTTGTATCTGTATTTATGTATGGTGCTGAGAGAATTTAAGCTGACCTAAATTGCGTTGTTATTTTGTTTGTAAGAGTGATAAATTCAAGATGTATGTTAAAAAGGTATTAAGATGAAAGAATCATAAATTATTTTGTATCCTGTTGATACATCTAGGAAACAGGTTCTTATGTAAAGTTTGGCTTCTGCTTTATGCGTGACATACTTTTTTTGCACTGGCAAAACATGTTTGTCCTTTATCTGAACTCAGGTTGTTATTTTACCTGAACTTGGTGTCATTCAGAGATTGCTATTGTGGTTTCAAAGTCATGCTTCATTTTTTCAGTACTCCTCACCCCACTTCATCTGTGTAAATTAAATTTCCTTGTCCCAGGGAAATCATGCTCCACTCATCTACCTGGATGGTAACAAATGGACTCAATGCTGATCTAGAGACAACTGCTTTGCAAGTTTCTATACTATTTCAATAATAGTACAATCACTGAGAAAACCCCTTCTTTTAATCTCCTCTGTAGCGTTTCTTCCTTCAGTGAGCAGTGTATCAAAGTAAGTTGTCATATATTCTACAGAGAGTATATAGATGCAACTGTCAGTTATTTAGACCAAGGTTAGTTTTGGGTCTCACGGGAAAAACTTGTGGAAGTACTAGAGCTGCCACTAACAGTTAATTGGAAAGCTTTTTCTCTCATTTTCAGATACGCAAGTATAATAGCAATTGGAGAAAACTGGCAATAATGTCTTTTGTCACCATAGGGAAGAACAATGGTGCCAATTTAATGAAATTTTTTCCTGTCCTGAAAGTGTCACATCACCTTAAGCTTGGTTTGATCCCCCTAGTGAAGTTCGAATTTTAATGCTAATGCCGATAATTTAGAGAAGATTTTTCAGCAGCACACAGAATGTGTTAAGTGCATTGTGATCTGTATGCAGAAAATCCAGTTATATATGGTTGTGATGTCACCTGTTTCAGTGCATAGATTTGGCTACTTATTTTCTGTTTGCCACAGAAATGTTGGTGCAATGGAGTGTAGGAGAAGATGGTGCTGCAACAGCAGAGGAAGAAGAAAAGTCAGCGCTTAGGAGAATGGGAGGTTTGGTTAACACAACTCAGAGTTTTTGAACTAGTTGTCCATGTGGTTTGAAATGATATCATGCTTTCAATAATACGGGCTTAAAATTCATTAATTTTGTTGCCTTCCTTATTTAGATTTATTCTTTACCTTGTAGTTTGCTACAGAGTTGACTTCACTGAGAGTGACCTACAATCTTCAATAGGAAGACTGATCAGTAGGCACAGATTTCCCTCCCACCCCCCCAGTTAGAGCACCTACCATATAATGAAAGTATGACAGATGGAACACACTTTTGAATCTTTCATATAAAATTAGAGAGTGAAGAATTTTCAGATATTATCTTCTGTGCTGTAACTTTAATTATAACCTAAGATTCTGTAAAATATTATTATTAATAATATGATGTAGTTTTATCTTAGGGCTTGGTTAGTTAGCAAATTGCAGTGAACCTTGGTCATTAATTTAATATGGTTTAAATCTCACCTCATCTTACCCCATGTCAGAATGGTGTGAGATCCTGTAATCGGTTTCCTGAAGTTACACTCCTCTTGTTTATTGATCTGTTGAAGTCAGCACAAAACACAGAGCTGTACTTTTGGCCAGCTAAGTTAGGATTCTGAAGAAGTTGAACGAATCATTAAAAGCTATTTCCAACTATATTGTGTTTGTCACTACTACTGAGCCTATCCTTTTCTGGAAACCATTAAATGTATCGGTTAAGTTAAAAAACCCCCAATGAAACAACAACTCACTAAAGAAAGCAGCCTTGTTTAATTTTCTTATTAATTTGTATTACTCAACTAATTTGAGAATTGATAACACGATGTTTGAGTGATTTATGGCTTGAAAAAGAAGACCAGCATTTCCCTCCTTGAAAATGGAAATTGGCTTGTCAGACATTTAGATGAAGAATGATCAATCAATAGGATTTTAATAAGGAGAAGGTTTAAAATTGACTGAAGGTGGCTTTTGTTTAAAGGTGATTTGGTATGTGCAAATTACTAAGCTCTCCCTGGAGAGGATTTTCAAAGGCAATAATGGGCACTGATTTTCTTTGTTTATTCCATTCTCTTTCTGTTCCCCTTGCCAGGGATTTCAATACTTACCTCTTCATTGTGTCTTTGAAATCTCCCTGCCTGCTTTTCAGGTCCCGTGAATTATTCTACTTATTTGCATTAACAGCTGTCAGTTTTAACTGTTATTTTTCTCTAGTGAGCATGTTGTCTGGATAAACTTATTATTTTCAGCAGAAGCTCATGTTAAGCATAGGGTCTAGCTTTTCCCATTGATGTTAGAAACAGAAATTTCAAAAGTTTGTGCACACATTGGAGGAAGAGAGTTGACTTGGAAAGTCCCATTAGAATCATGCCTTTTGGTTTCCTGTCGGAAAATCCAATATAGTGGGCTTGATGAGAGAAAACTAGCTCTACTGGCAATTATGGTCACTTTGGCTGGTTTGTTTTCTCCATTAGTGAAGTCTGTATTGGACTTCCTGAAAGTGAGGTAACTAAAGTTAGATAAAAACAAGCTCCATTATTTGTGCAGTCTTAATCATATAGGTATACAAGCTGCAGATACATGCCAAATGTGTTAAAAGAGTAAATAGTAAATAGAACACCCACACAAATTCTGGTTGTCACTACTTCATCACAGTATTTTTTTCCTCACTTAGGTTTCTTATCCTTATTTCAATCAGTTTTCTTAGCTTTTCCTATCATTTACTCTTTCCCATGCTTTCTATCCTAGCGACTTAGAGGCTGGCTTTATGTTCTAGCCTCACTTTTGTACCCCGTCTTAGTTTTTGTCCCCTTCAGCGCTCTGTAAGCAAGTGCATTCTGGTACCACAATTTCAGAAGAGGTTCTAATTGCGTGCAGACTTCTTTTCAGAGGTTATAATGAGAAGAGCACACTGATCACTCCCAATGGAAGCAAAGTTTGAGTGTCTTCCCCAAAGCAGAGGTTACCAAAAGCTTTTAAGTGAAAAATTCACCACTTCCCTCATGCACATATTTTTTTCCTTTTTTATTAACACAAAAAAGTAACGATTGTCTCTCTTCTTCATTGAAATGTCTGGGACCAGGATGGAGATAATTTCAATATGTTTTTCTCTTTCGTGTCTTTGGCTTTCTGTATAAAGTTACTATGAAACTGTAAATTTGGCAGTCTTAAGAAACAAAAAAGTGTAATTGAGTCAGAGTAGTGATGCAGACCTTGCTACAAACCCTAACTGTAATTAGTATTTTGCTTGTGAATTTTGTGTGTGATTAGAATTATGCTGTGTGTGTAGTCTCTGGAAGAGAAACTTCAAGTACAAGGACTTACTCCATTCACTTCTGAATATGCGAACATGCTCAAAGTCTCTTTCATGCAAGCTGGTGTATCAATGCTTTCCAGTGAAAAATGTAAACTGTATTTTCCTGCTATATAGCAAGTTCCACCAGAGGCTACTAAGCAGATCTCTGAATTGAAGAGAAAAGGTTAAGAGCTTGAATTCTCAATAATGATGACACTTCCTGATAGGGAACTATCACAGACACTTTTGCAGCCAGTTCTGATCTTTGGAAAGGTTCTGCTTCATTCGGTCAGCTGTTGAAGCCAATGTAATCTGGGCAGAAAGGACAGTGTTCATTCACAGAGTTTAAAGGCAGAAGGTAGAATTAGCTGATTTAATCTGACCTTCTGCAGTTCTTGGGCCGCTACATCAGGTAGCTTGATCCAAAGCTAGGTAGGTTCCTTGATAAATTCATTAACTTCTTGAATTCCTCCAGTTTTATCTTTCAGCAAGCAATTTTCAATATACCTCCTGGTGGCACAACATCGTGCCCTTCTTGCAAAGAATACATTCTTTCTGTGAATGTTCCATGATGGGGATGTTGTTACCTACAAAACCTACAAAGAATGCAACAGCCAGCTATTAAACCAAACTGAGAGAACTACTGAAATAGAGCAGTACAAGAGGAAAACAAAAAAAAACAAAACAAAAAAAAAAGGAAAAGAAAGGCTAAATTAATTACCTTTTTTTGCAACTGAAAACCCCCACCCCTTACCCATGGAAGAATGGCTAGGAAAACTTGTAGATTTAAACTACATTAAAAAAGAAACAAAGAAACACCACACCACACACACATCCCAATATAATCAAACTAAAAAATCCTCAAAAATAAGAAATCTGTTCAAGAATTACTAACTTACCTTAGTAAAGGCAGAAAGTCAGAACTAGATGACTAGATGTTTGCTGCTCGTGCATTCACGCAAGTAGAATCTTTATTGACTTTCCAAAAATAACTTTTTCTTTTTGCAAAGATTTTCAAAGGAATCAAGAAGTACTGAAGAGTTTAAGTATACATTATTAACATATTCTAGTGCTTTTGCACATGTAATGCTTTCTTACTTCTGCACAGCTCACATACATAACTTTTAAAGTTCCTGATTTGTCCTCCAAATCCATGATGCAGAAGAATGATATAAGTTTAACAAACAGGCACCGTGATACTTCTAATGTTTGCAAAAGCAGTTATTCTGGCAAAACCAAAAATAACTGTACTACTTATATGAAAGAGGCAGAAATTTGCTGAGTTGGTTTGCTTGTTTCTTTGTTTTTTAAATTACAATTTTGAAAAGAGTATGTGACAGAATATCACTCCTTGAAAGGATAAAATCAGGGTCTCTTACCTGCTATGAAAGAGTAAGAGCAATCCATTAATAGCGTATTGTGACATGGTGGAGTGTGACACCTAGAGGCCATATGTTTAGGATCTCGAAAGAATAACTTCAGCTGCAAGTTTTGCACCGCACATTTAATTTTGGATTTAAGCTGCCGGTATATTGCAACATATTCATATTCTTATTCAAATTGTTCATGTTCAGGGTTTTTTTGTGACTGCCCTGACTAGGCTCCCTAGCATTGATACAAATTAAAATAACAGATCATTACTGACCGTGGTGAGGAGTGCTCAGTGCTCTGCAGCAAAGCCTAAAAGAGCTCTGTATAGCGTATTCTAGCCTGAAGTTCTCAAAATGTAGTAAAATTCTTGTAGGTTCCATCTGAAGAGAAACCTTATAATATACTTGCATCTGTAGTAAAATATCTGCAGGAAGGTCAGGCTCTTACAAAGTGCAGAGCTCGAAGTTTTGGCCCATGAGCTTATGTCAGGGAATAAAGAGAACAAAAGCTTTTTTGAGCTGTTATGTAGATTATTTAGATTTTGCAAAATAAACGTCCATGTAAGGAAACACACCACACCTTCCTAACTTCTCCTCTAAAAGTTAGGGGTGCAACCAATACCACTGCATCCCATGCAGGGGATATATCCAAGGGCATCCTAATATGGTGAGTGAAACAGATCAACTCATTATAGCTGTAGAGCTCTTTTCAGGGACATAGCTGAGTTATTCGTCTTTGGCAGCACTTATCATTTTCATACCTAAGTGAAGGGAAAAAGTCTTGGAGATAAATCAAATGAGCAGAGTTCACATGAGGAGGACACTGAATTTTCTACACAAGAAAGAAAACATTTTTCATTCTTTAGAATTTGGGTGATTTTTGTGGTATTCTTGTACTCACACAGCACAGATGGTTTAGGGGGGTACAGTTGTAGAGTTTGTGAAACACCTTTTATAGATCTAGAAAAGTGGACTGAAACTTCTGTAAAGTTTTCTGGCTTAACCAGACTGTGAAACTGAAGGTGGATGAAAGTCATGTGGGGACACAACTCTTCACTGAGTATTGTTGACTCTAGAAACAAATGTGCCGTATATATGTTGTACTCTGCACATTCTTTGACTTTACTATATGTAGATATACAACATATTCAGGATAGAAGATAATAGGATCCTGAAGCTTTTATCCATGGCATTTCAGAAACAGAGAAGGGTGCTAGTATGGGACTGCCTGCTAGCAGAGGAATACCAGCAGGGTGATTCTATTTGGCGGGCAGCTTTTCATACCCAGCGGGTAAGAAATTTATATCTTGTTCTCATTTCTCTTTCCACTAAATACAAGGTATTGCATGTTTGTTTTGTCATCCTCTAGCTGTTTAATGCTGGGAAACATGAACAAGGTAATTCCAAAACTTCATGGCTAGCTCTATCTCATTTTCATAAAGGTCTTTGAGATTAGTTGTATTTTTTCCTAGAAAACAAAAAGGTACTAACTTGTCAATCACTTGTGAGAGCGGTTTACAGACTCCACATAGCTGCTGTGCCTCAAATAAATAATTGTATCTGAATAAAGGTCTACTGAGAATCATATGTTTGTGCTCCAATGTACAACACTGGCACTATTGTTAGTGATACAGTTACTGATGTTGATTGTAGTTTATTTCTTTGCTTTGCCTAGAGGTTTCTTCTCAGAGGTACTTAACCATTTCTTTGGGAATGTCTAGGCCATAAAAACCTGATAGATTATGATAACTAAGTGTCTATTAGAAGATGGATTGCCAGCATGGGCTGGAAATAGTGATTGCACCGTTAACTGGGAGGGAGGTCCTGCATTCACAGCAGCAAATAGGAAGAGGGTAAGAGCGTATGGGTACACTGGGGTGGGAAAGGCTAACAGCAGCTCTACGGGTCAGGCACGCTGATAGCAGCTGAAGTTTGCAATCAGGATATATCGCCTTTTGTGTCCAAAGTCTAACTCCTGCAGTTAGGATGGTGTGGGTGTCTCTCTGCAGGCGTCAGCCTACTCTTTGGCCTGTGGTTTCACTGGCCTTTCCCTGCCCTGATCAGGGCAGTTAAGTGTATGTGCCGCAGAAATGATCTAATGTTTGCCAAAAACAGTGACTCAGGAATCCTTATTTTTTTTCCAGACACACAAATACATTTACATAATAAATATTTCCCCCATTCTGTCTTTGTGACATATTTCTGAATGCTTTTAAATACATCATAGCTTCTTAGCAAAAAAAAAAAAAAAAAGTGAAATTATTATTTTATGGTTCATTGATTTTTGACCGAAAAAATGGTACAACCATAAAAAGCAACGTGAAATTGTTTTATTTTAATAGTCTCTATTTTAGTGACGTTTTAAAGGTATGTGGTCCAATAGTTGCATAAATATAAGAAAATATTTGAGCGTTTGTGTATGTGTGCTCACTCTCTTTCATGATATTGCTTTGTTCTGCTGTCAAAACCCACTTTGATTCATTGTGCCAACTACATGGATGATCTGTTCCCTGATGGTGTTTCCGGATGATCTGAGTCACGTACAAAATATTTTCAGAGCCTTTCTTTATACATTCATAAAAATTCTAAGTAGAATCCATTGTATTGAATAACTCTGGTGCCTTTTCCCCTACTCGCTGTATAAACTTGATTTTTCCCCTGGTGCATAGCTCCAGCTAAAAAGCCAGTATTGTTACTCTTAATTTTTCAAAGGAATGTATCAGATACATTTATTTTATTTGAACTATTCAAGTCAATAAAGCTATTGCCACAGACTTCCTGGCAATCTTAAAACTTCTTTAAGCCCTTAAATTCTCAGTCTTATTTTGCATAAATTGTGAAGCTGGCGTTATTTTTCTTAGGTCAAATTTTCTCAAGTCCCTCTATATAGCATGCAAAATCATGTGTACGTGACTAACTTAACCCCAAATTTACCAGTGAAATTGCTGCAATTGTATAAACTCGGAGAACATTTTGATTTAAAGCAGTATTCTGTCCAGTTCAACAAAGCAAAAACTGAAGGGGTTTCCATGCTTCCTAAAGCGAATAAAGCATGGTGTAGCAGTCAATAAAATGTATTTCCAGAAGTGCTTTGACTGAGGGTACAAGTTTCTGCATCAGGATGCTATAAATTTGTTAAGATCATGGCTTTCTATGTATTCCTTATCAACCTATAATCTCCTGATTGTTGCCTGTTTTTCAACAGCTGAGGAACAGTAATCCACACTTGCTTATCTCTCTTAATCACAGCCTCACGGTGCTAGAGCTCCCTGAGCCTTTAATTCCCTCTTAGAGGCGTAACAGAGTGGAAAGTAAACAAAGACGAATTTGCAACCTTCAACATTGCTAATTTGCTCTGATGTCAGAATATTTAAACAGGCAAGGACTTGGGAATTATTTGATCACGGCTGATTTTAATCTAATGCATGTGAAAAGGCTGAGACTGGGAAGGATGTGCAAAATGACAGGCGTCCCAAGAGAGGTTGACTGAAGGTTTCTTCTTTAAACAACAATAGCTCCATCATTTTCAAACTCTGCGTCCTGTGTTCCTACGGTGTGTTTTTGTCGCTGTTTTCATTTTTAATGAAACTTTTTGAATATGATAGCAGTTTTCTTGAAAATTCTTCATTTCCTTCCCAGTCTATAGGTGTCCAAAACCCGATCTTTAGGCTTATTATTGTATCCGTTCACTGGGTAGTGGGTGGGAGAGATAAAGATCCCTATTTAAAAAGCTTTGTCTCTCTCCACGTTTTTGTATCATCCTGACAGCCTAATGTATCCTGAATACTTTCATATGTAAAAGTCAGTGTATGTTTTAAAAATGATTGATGACTTGATCCTCAAATTATTTTAAATTACACAGTTGACATTTATGCATGTATATATGTGTACATACTTGCTGGATAGGAAAGGATGTTGTCTTGCATTATATATTACATGCACACTTCATCTACCATGGAGGTGATGTGCTTACACATACATACCCGTTATCGTATACATATATTCGTCTGTCCTCACAGCAGATAACTACATGTTATTACCTGAAACAGATCTGATAAATATGCAAGGCAAGTTAGTGGTCAGTGTGTTTTTAATTTTTTTCTGCATTTTCTTCCATTTTCCTTCACAGGGTCTTAATTGTCTATTTAACACATGTGTAATCACTTATTTTTTGTTGTTTACAAAATGGTTAATGCAGCATACATATCGTTATCAGGACAAATGTCTGATGCTCTCTTAATTAATCTATGTCATTCTGGTTATATCTGTTCTGCTTGTATGACTTGTGTTTCTGAAGCATGTCTGATGATGATTTCTTCTTTTCTTCTTAATATGTATCATTTGGGATGTTCCGGGGAGAGACGTGTCTGGGAAGCCAGCCTTTTGCAGTCACTCTCTGCGTCGAGATTACAGCACTGGGCTATTTGTGTTTCTCCTCATCCCTGTTTCTCTCTGTCTCTCACTCTCTCCAGCTGGTGTAAATGACTGCTGCTGCCTCCCAGAGCAAGATAACCTGCTCAGTCAGCTGGAGCCCCCTGCGGACAGCTGTCTCGCTTTTAGCTGATGGAAACCTGCTACTAACCGCTGAATGGAAGAGTGTGGAGCAGCAACCATACTAGCAGCCGCCGCCGCCGCCGCCACCGCCGCTGCAGCAGCAGCAAGAGCGAGCGAGGACTCTATTGTTCCCTGGTGTTAAACAGTTTTTCCTTTCCAACTGCCATGCACAATAGCGGGAGAGAGGTTTCCAGTCCCCTGCTCCCCGCCAAGAAATTCTGAAGCGGGGAATATTGTTCGAAGGAAGGGTTCGTGGTCGTACTGCGGGTTTTGGAGGCGGCAGCTGGCTGCTGGAGGCATGGGGTTGAGCGAGGGGAGCGCTGCGTTCTGCCGTGGTCCAGGGGTTTCCGCCGTGCCAGCCCGGTGCGTGGGAGTTCTTGTGCTGCTGCTGCTGGGAATCTGGGACGCTCGTGCACAAAGTGAATTTCAAACTTCATCGGTGTATTTGTGGAAGACCGGTAAGTAAGGAAAGCTACGTTAACACCACAGCAGCGTATTTAATTCTTGTTGTAAGCAATAACCTTTTTGTGTGCTTTGTGTATGTGGAGAGAGAAAGTTAAATCTCAATTACTAATGTTTACTTGCAGGATTATAGGGGAAAAAAAAAAAAATAGGTCATCTTCCACGATTCCACCAGTCAGGCAAATACAGCAATTAAAAAACCCACATTTGTGACTCTGTGGCACAGTTACTGGGATCTCTTATGCATTTTCAGTGACTTCTGAGGTTTTCATTTTTGTTTAGTAGCTCTGTGTTGTAGGTAAATAGTAAAGGTCAGGGAGTTAGTGCCGGTCCACAATGGGAGGGAACATTTGTTATAATTGGAGTCAGCAATGTTAACAGTGCTCTAAAAATATTGACTTTTCACAAAGAAACATGTAATTCAGCATGTCTAATCTCTGTGCTCTGTGCTGACATGCAATATATTCAGCGTGGTAATTGATGGGGAGCTGGGTTTGTTAAATTTAGGTCTGTTGCACAGTATATGGGACACGTGAAAGCTAATGATGGATTAAGTGAAATAATCCAAGTGATGCCAGATCTCATAACCAAAGAGCCAAAGACAAATAGGCTACGTGGATTCAGCACCACACTAGATAGACAATTTCCTCTACTTTGATACTAATGAGTTACGTGTCTGTTTTAAAGATTGCATAGTCGTAACAGTGTTCCAACCTTAACTTTTCATTAAAAATCAATGCGGAATTTTCCTGTGTCTATTAATACATTACATTAATTCAGAATTTTATCAGTGATGAATATGTGCATTTTAGTTGTCTAATACAGTTTTAGTTCCTATGTACGTAGAGTCTCCTTTAGAAAATTTAAAAATTTTAAGCCAGTAAATATTTCACATTGGCTTTGGCAGTTGGCTTTCTTCCCTGTGTGTTGCCAGGAATAAAACAATCCAAAAAGTAGTAGATTGGTATAAAAATTGCTTTTCCATTAAAAGATAATATAGTAGTAAGAGAGAGTGAAAATTAATCATTTGTCTGAAAAACAACTTTGAGAAGACAGTCTCTTTCCTGGATGGAGGGCCTCAGCATTCTGCCACAGAAGCAGATCAATTTACAATTACAGTGATATCCTGAATTTTTTAAGAGGCTCCATCTATCCAGCAGTTCAGGGAGGAGATTAAAAGGAAATTCATTTAAACAAGAAGACAAGCTTTCCAATAACGCTAGAAAGAGAAGTCTGAAGAAGGGAAAATCCTTTGCAACTTTCACTTCTGACTGAAAGATGGGTCGCATAATGACAGTGACCCATTTTTTTTTCTTTTGAACCACTGGCAAATTCAAAACATAGTTTTCAGTTCCATTACAGATTTGTAAATGTTCAGCACACACTTAAAAAAAAGATAAAATACATGCACATGTTTATGCAAAAGCACAATAATAATATAGCATTTTCATAAAGCATTTTACATTTACTCTAAGTTGCTAGGCATCTGTAGAATAAACTTTCCAGCATTTTATTTCGTCTCCATTTAACAGTTTAATGAATCGTATTTAAAAATGTTAAAATAGTAACATAGGTTGAAAATAATAACTGTAGTCAACTAGTACTTGCAAACATGCAGTGTCAGTTTGCGATGAACTTAACCCTGCTTACTTTGCATATAGTACACGTGCTCTGAAGTCGTGTCAGTTAAACCAGCTCAAGGAAACTGGGTGGCTTTTTTTTTCTCCCCGTTTTCTCCCTTCCCAGCAAAGACCACTCTTACGGAACTTTTGTTTAGAACAGTATGATCTAATTACGTGGCCTGATGAAGAGCTAGCTCTTCCCTTCGGCTTTTGTTCTGTGACCTCTCTCCTCTGTTTTGCCTGCAATAAGGAATAGGATAAGCACGTTCACTGTGCAGTTTCCAATATAACAATGTCAGCGATTTGATAATGACATGATGAAAAACAAGTCAGAATGGCTCTTTTCAAACAATGAATGGCAAGATTCAGTGAATAAGCTAGTGCATCTGTGTTTGGCTTCTAATTAAATCTTCACACTCTCTTTCTTAGCCGTTTTATTGAGTTTTGCTGTTTTCCCCCTCCTCTTTGTGGGAGGTTCTAGAAAGTGAACTAGAAGAATCTCTGGTCAGTGATCTGAAGGGATATCTAGTAAGGGGTGTATACAGTTCAGATGAAGTATCAGAGGGAATAATAAACCTGAACAGGTAGTGAGCTCATCCAACTCAGATGGTATTTTTCTTTTCCTTATGTGAAGGAAACTGGTCAGGGGAATGCGTGGCTAAGACTGTGACTAGGAAATCAGCTTGATTATATGCCTTTTGGGACCTGTTATATCCATTTTTTGAGAAACGTGCTATTTTTGTATTGAATTTAGTCTGGCATCAGCTTTTGTAAGTGCTGTTTATGACTTGCATGAGTCTGATTTTTATTTCTAAAGATTTTTGAAGTAGTGTCTTGGTGTATGCTACTCCATGTCTTCTATACTGGTTTACTGCATTGTGCTTTCTTAAGGATGCCCTTGAGAATAATCTGCAAGGGTTATGAGGTCTGAGTTGAGGCATTCTTTGTCTTATAAAATAACAGTTTTGGTATCTGGTACAGTTTCCTTTATACTTTCTTTTTTTGAAGGGTTGTTGTTTTGTTTTATGAGGTTTGGGGTTTTTTTGTTGTTGTTTTGGGAGGGGGTGGGGAGAGGGAGCTTTCATCTGGTTCATCTTCCAACAGCTATGAAAACCTCTCAGGGGTCATGAATTTTCCTGTCTACTGCCATCCTCCTGTGTACTACCATAAAAAACTGAGGTGTTTGCAATACTCAGGTTAACCATTTTGGGGTTTAATTATCTTTGATTCAGCATGAACAATGTTGTGAACAACCTGCTTTGGGCAGGTAGATTGGACTAAATGATCTCCAGAGGTCCCTTCTAATCTCCACCCTCCTGTGATATGGATGCCATCACTAAGTTATTTCTACTTTTCCAACTGAAACTGCTTTGAAGTTTTGGTTTTTGTAGCTTTTTTGATCTCTTCTGAGAATGGATGTTTGCTGTTGCAGATTTATGCTGCAATTATGATGTCTTCAGTGTTTGGAATGGCATTTAGATGAACATAGTTGATCATAGTTACTAGTCTTTAAACTAGGCTTCTCGCACAACGTTGTCATTCCATGCCATGCAGACACGATGTGTACATTTTTCTCAGATACAAATACACAGCTCATTCAGTTTGTGTGGTCACTGGGAAAGCCCATCTGGTTTCTTTAACGTAAACTAAAGCAAAGTCTACATCTGAACTCATCTGAACAGCAGTTGTGGTATTAAGGGGTGGTGATTCCACTGGTGTGAGGTGGACACACACTGCTGAGCATTGGACTTTTGATGTTGAAAGAATTTTTGAATGGCCTGTTTTGTTCATCAGTAATTACCCTTCTCTAAGTCTACTGTCCTTATTTGCTATGAATAGTTATTTGGTTCAGGTTCTACACTCCTACATTGAACTTCTGTAAGTTCCTGAAATGTTTTTAATTTCATTCATATTCTATCTTAACTATTACAAAGCCTTATTGAATTGTTTCTATATATGCACAAAAAATGAATAAATCTATGTGCTACAATTCAGTGAAACCTGCTTATGTGTTAACTTTTGTTAAATGTTATTGTCTGGTTTCTTTTATGTTTAAAGTGAAATTTTCATATTCAAGAACATCTCATAATCTTGCTTATACTCCCCACCATAGGCTAAGATTTTGATGTATCTGTAAGTTTTGCAGTGAACAATGTGCGGATTGCTGACTCATAAAAAAACCACTACCATACAGTTATCACTCTTCCAAAACAAGAAGATGCATATTTTTCTTGGTCTGTCATTTTGTGATGCAGGCCATGTATATACCATTTCTATACACAACTGACTGAGCGTAGGTATTTCTTGCCACATCAGAACTCTCCTTTACTTCTTTCTACCCCGTGCTTCGTTTGTTTTTGTTAAATCAGCCGACACAGTGATGTGTGATGTGCTGTCAGTGTTGGGTGCGATGCCTGCCTACAGTTACTAATATAATTACTGAAGAGCTGCACAAAATCACAAAGGTTCGATCATGCTGTAAAATTGCTTCTTCTGACAGTTTGAAGTAATGCACGTTATACTCTTGAAGTGGAAGATGCAACATTGGATTGATATCTCTGGAAAAACAAAAACAAAAAAAAAAGCCATAAGAAAAAATCTGGGAGGCAGTGCCTTTACCATCGTTACCTGTTTTAAAGACTATTGATCAGATCTCAGATAGTATAGACTGGTATAGCTCTGCTGAATTATTTGAGCTACCTGCAATTGTGTGATGACAAGGCTTGGTCTTCTGTATAACAACTGCCGTTGGATGTTTTCCCCTTCTTTTTAACAAAGCTAGAACTTGAAATAGACTATCGGTAGGTAACTGTGCCTTTTTAAAATTAAAAAGAAAAAATTCTTCATTTCCTGAAGAGAACACTTAAGTATCTATATTTTTATGCTTATGCTGTGTCTCAGTATGTGAGAATTGGTTCTTAGGTAATAATTTGCGCAATGTTTGAGGCAGTGGAAAGGCAATAATGTGGGTGTAGGGAACATACAGAAAATTGCATGTCCTCCTGGGGTTATGGAAGTACAGTGTCAAATTAGTGTACCAGGTGGTTTCCAATGACACCAGAGAGATGTTGGAAGCTCCGCAAACCAAGGCCTCTCCTTAACCTCTTTCTGAGCCTTTTTTCAGGCAGTAGCATCTCTCCTTGATTCTTCCTTGTTCCATCCTCTTGGGAAGAGGACTGCCCAAGGGCCTCCTACTTCACCTGAACAGTCTATGAACAAATCTTTCTCTTGTTTCAAGGTGTTATTGTGGGACCTTTTAACCACATAATGCTTCTTCGGTACTTGATAAGAACTTGGGTCTCGAAACCCCTCTGGTTTTTAACCTCTTGTTTTCCCACTTACCCACGAAGTAGAACAAACACAACCTCTGTACCATCATGCATCCTTGTCAGGTTTTGCAGTTTTACACATTCCAAGGCCCAACTCTATTTTAAAAAGAGTTTGATGCCACAAGTGGAATCGGAGAGAGGAGGGTTTCCAACACTTTGTCTGAAATTCCGCATCTAACGCCTTTGGTGGTTAACAAACATAAAACCACTAAATAAAATGTCCTTATTTTGTTTTCCCTATGTATGTCCCTAGGACTGTCCTTATTTTCACAGGACTGAGTGTTCCTATCTCGTATTAACGCCTGAGGGGGGCAGAAGTCCTTCCTAGGACCAGCAGTCCAGCAGGCTTTTCAAAATGTATCTAAATACACACTGACAGGAATGATCACAAGGAAGCAGGGACAGAGAAAAATTACCTAACCAGCCCTCTGATTAAAGCAGTTAACTTTTAAAGGTTTTGTCAGCTTGTTTGTTGAAACTGTTCGATCCTATAGCAGAAAATTCCCCATTTGTTTCAGTACTTGGCTTTTTTTACAAAACCAGAGTAAAGAATTTTTGCAGCAATCGCAACTTCAGACTAGAGACAGATAAGCCTATGCCAGTAAATAGAAAACTCCTGATTTTAAAGAGATTATGAAGAAATGATCTGAAGAGGCAGATTAGATGTGAAGACTGAGGGGAAAATGCTAAATGAGAAAAGATGTTTTAACTTGAGGCCTGACTGACAGGAAGGGAATTCACATGTGATGATGAAAGAGGGCAATGAGGATCTCTTCAAGGAAAAATCTACCTACACATCCTTGAGGAGGGAGAGGTCAAAATTTTTAAACTGTCAATGTAAAAGGTGTTTTTCAGGATTCATCTTCTTCGTTCTCAGGCCTTTAGTTACAGAATAAGATAAAAGGGATATTAGTAAAAGCTGCATTTCATCAGCTTTTCATAGAAAAAACACTATTCAAGCAAAATGTGATAAAGATGCTTTACAGTTACCACATTGATTTAAAATATAAATGATCCTCCAGGACTGAATGTGGTTCAGTGTTGGTTACATACACCCTGTACAAATTTATATTAATTAGAGTTAGAATGTATCACTTCTGTTGCATTCTGTAATGTGCATCTAAGCAACTGCACTGTTGACTGTCTGTCTCCTAGTTAAATCTGACTTTTATGTAGTCAAATGGATCTTGTCTATCTATGACTTGAATAAGGAAATATTAATTTTCATTAGGCATGTTCATCACTCTTGCTCTTCGCCCTCACTTACAAAATGTCCTTTCAGATTTTTTATTCAACAGAAATTGTGCAAGGCAAGTATTAAGTCTGATGAATGCAAAAGGTTTTTAGTGCAGCCTGGCAACAAAACATTTGGCAGAGATGCGGAAAATGGTTGCTTTAAGGAAATTACTTATAAATGTTTTTAGTAATGTGTCCTTATTTAACAAGTCAGAGTAAATATTTAAATGTTTGGAGAAAAATGTTGTGCTGCTGAAATTCTCTTTCTTATGCAGTTACTTTGCCATATCTGAAATAGGAAAATAGAAAAAAGTGTGGCTGAAAAGCTTCTAGTTAAGATAAACAAGTAATTTACTCTGGGCTGAAGGTTGACTTCACTTGTAGCATTTTGTAGCTGTCAGAAGAGTGGAAAATGGTAGTTGATCATGTTGTACTGGTAGCTGAGAATGTCTGGATTGTTTTTAGCAAATGCCCTGGAGTGCTTATGCTAACTGGATCAGCTGAATCCCTCAGTTTATAGGCATGCTGGAATAAGAGAATCCCTCAAAAGCTATGGCTTGGTTTGCTCTGTAGACTAGCTGCTCCAGCGTTGGAATAATTCAGTTTATTAATATCTTATAGACCAGGGTTTTATTTTACATTTCCCAACTCCACTTGATGTTTATATCTTTTATCATGTTCATCCACTCAGTTGTTCAGATGTCACAAGCATGTATCTTTTAACACTATAACTCCAGATTTAATAGAAAGCCCAATTCCCTTAATATAAAGGATAGTATTCTCAAACACAAGTATAAATAAAACTGCACACTAAACTACTTACTGCAGCTGAGAAAGTAATTTCTGGGGTTTAGGTCACTACGTGTATTTACTCTGTTTATTGCAGGTCCTTTGATGCATTCACAACTTTATACATCTTTTCTTTTTTTTCTTTTCTTATATTCCTCTATGATCTGTTTTCTGTCCACCAACAAAGCCTCTCCTTGTAACAGGGCTGGGAGACCCCTTTTTGGATGTGTGTCCAGTCAAAAATCTCTGTTTCTGTTTCTTAGATTAGTGAAGCTGAAAAAAAGTGGTGGGTTCCTTAGGTGGGTGAAGATCTGTTTAAATTCATACTGATAGAAGTTGAAGATCCGGTTGTTCGGTGTGGAGCCTCAGAGGAGACAATGGGCTGGCAGAGCCCCCAGTTGGAGACACCAGTAGCGTTAACTTGGGATTTTATTTATGGATTTCTTTTTTCTTTCTATATCTATTTCTGTGTAATAAGGCAGTAAAAACATATGGAGTTACTAAAATAATGGAAGAATTAGGTGAGAGAAACATATCTAGAAACCCTAAAAAATGACATTTCTTGGTAAACTTTCCTAAGTAAATACAATTAAAACAACTTCATTGTATTGGATATTAAATCTCAGTCAAACAAAATTTAATGTAAGCAGTTTTGCTCCCACTAACACAAATTAATCTCCCCTAGAAATCCCATCATTTACCACGTCCATATGAATACTGTACATTGTTAAACATACCAGCGTCTGGGATTTCACACAAAATCTAAGACATTTATTGTAGCAATCAGCACATTCTCAGCAGTAATTAGCACTGTGCAATTTGGTGTGGCTGACATTTCTGGAAGTTGTCAGTAGACCACAGTAGCTGTTCTTTTTGAAGTAATTTTCTGTATTTTGTGAGCATTGCCAAGATTTTTTTGGTGATTTTACGTCTGTCGAATAGAGAAGAAAAATCTGGTGTATTTGCATAGATTCAGGGAAGGAGTGGCATTAGATGCAGGCCTTATTGACTGGACCAAGTCGAAGTTTCTCCTGTGATCCCTAGTGCACAGTGTTGCTGGAAACACAGCAAGCTTTCAAATGTCCAAATACTGGTAAGAGTTTTCCATAGGTATTTTGAGAGGGAGGAAGATAATAAGTAACTGTTTTGTGTAGACGGTTTATATTGTATAAAGTGAGTTTGAGGATATTAATTGGAAATGGTTTCTGATGCAATGAGACATACTTAAACATTTTAAAGATTGATGACATCTGCTAATCCAATGAGAAATTTCTTAATGAGATACGTTATTACTTTCTACCTCCTGTATTATGCAAAATGAAATGTTTATATTAGTGAACAATAATATAACTCTCCTTATGTGTGCTGGGGAATAGCTATTTTACCACTAGGCCATTAGAGAAATAAAGAATAGAAGAGAGGGAGATTGTTTTATAATGACTTGCGTTTGTACAGTGCCTAGCACAATTGAATTCTCTTCAATTGCTGGTGTTCCGATGTACCACAGCTTTATACAAAATGACATAATTAACACTTGTTAACGATGCTGTTTACAAAGATAAATTATTAACACCCTAAAAGCACATTAAAATAATTTCAAGTGACAAAAATAGTTCAAATAGCTGATATCAAGATGCCATACTAAAGGATAAAATTATTTTCATATGAAAACAGTGTTATGAAAAACCTTGGAAGCAGTATTGTCTGTGTGATAGTTCCAAAACACCTTGTTGGGAGAAAATCTCTTCAGTAGTAGTAAGAATGTTACTTAGCATTCCCACGTTCACAGATTTGTCAGTCATCCCTTCTTCTATTTCATGTAGCAAAACTCTTGTTTTGAATTTCATAGAATGGTTTGAGTTGGAAGGGACCTTAAAGATTATCTAGTTCCATCCCTGCTGCCCTGGTGAGGGATGTCTTCCACTAGACAATCCAACCCCATCCAACCTGGCCTTGAACACTTCTGGGGATGGGGCATCCACAGCTTCTCTGGGCAACCTGTTCCAGTGTCTCACCACCCTCACAGTAAAGAATTTCTTCCTAATATTCAATCTAAATCTCCCCTCTTTCAGTTTGAAACCGTTACCCCTCGTCCTATCACTACACTCCCTGATAAAGTGTCCCTCCCCACCTTTACTGTAGGACCCCTTTAAGTACTGGAAGGCCGCTATAAGGTCTCCCCGGTGCCTTCTCTTCTCCAGACTGAAGAACGCCACCCAACTCTCTCAGCCTGTCCTCACAGGAGAGGTGCTCCAGGCCTCTGATCATCTTTGTGGCCCTCCTCTGGACTTGCTCCAACAGGTCCATGTCCTCCTTATGCTGGGTGCCCCAGAGCTGGATGCAGTACTGCAGGTGGTGGTCTCACCAGAGCAGAGGGGGAGAATTGCCCCCCCTCCTCATCTCCCCTCCCGTTCTTTCTAAAGAGCCTATATCCTGTCATTCCAACACTCCAGTCATAGGAGCCATCCCACCATGTTTCCATGATGCCAATAAGATCATAACCCTGCAGGTGTGTGCGCATTTCTAACTCCTCTTGTTTATTCCCCATGCTACGTGCGTTTGCAAAGAGGCATTTAAGTTGGGCCCCTGATGAAGCTGACTTACTGGCTGGAGTGGCTGGAAGTCCTTTTTGCTGCACTCCAGGTGCTCTCTCACTGATCTGTGATCCTTCTCCTGGCTCTGAGCATCTATTGCTGGCACTGGTATTTGATATTAATGTGCTCGATTGTTCTAAAAGATCAATTGCGTTATATAAAGTTTTGCTTGTTTTGCAGTTTTCTACTGACTGGTTGAATCAAGTATACATTGTGATGAATTTTGTCCTGTTTTACTCTGCTTCACTTGATTTGCTTGTGATTGTTGGTCAAAAAAAATGCCTGGATTAGGGGAAGAGGTAGAGGAAGAGGGTAAAAACCATTCCAATAACAGTAAGACTGCTATAGCTTGCAACAAGCAACAACAAACCTTATGGGGGAAAAAAGCAAATGCTATTATAAGCCAGTAAAGAGGCCGGATCTTGAATCCGGTCTCAGCTCTGCAAGTGGTTGGCAATGGTGACACTGAGAACCTGTTTCCTCTTCTGTAAAGTGACATTTATGTGAGTATAGTTTTCTGTAGGTTTCTGTGCAAAAACTAAACAGAAGAAACTTTTTGAGTCTTGTGATTTTTTTGACATAGTTATCATACTGTTCCCAAGAAACCAGCGCTTTCACACACTTCTAGTACTTGTCATATGCAAACAAAAATGGATGTAACAGGAAGAGATTAGGACATTTGGGAAATCGGAAGAAAGAAATTAACATGAGTGGAGAATACAAACATGAAAACAATGGGGTAAGCAACCAGCAGCTATTTTCTGTTGACTACAAATATGTAAGAGATTGAAAAGCTCGGGGGGCTGAGAGAAGGCGGCAATCGGTGTATGAATAGATGTGGAAATTTTTAAACTAACATGAATTTTCTAATGAATCTGTCTAGAAGCTATTTTCGTTCGACGTCACCAACAATACGTATACTTGTGCGTGCACACTTGCATGTGTGATATATATGTGATGGTCTGAAAACATTACTGAACAATGACCTATGAATCCAATGATACTACCTTAAAATACATATAATGGTAGGTTACCTAGGTCTTCAGCGTCTGACTAAAACAGCAGCACAGCTTGAGTTTGTGTTTGCATCTAGTAACAGTAATGTTTTGGGGTTTTTTTTGTATACCACTAACTTATTTTAAGAAATTTCAGCTCCGCTCCTGCTTAGCTTGCTGTTTTTAAGAGGCATACTTTGAACACTGTCATTGGAACCACTTTTTTTTGAAACTCTAAATGAAATTCACGGTCAGCCTTGCTTTTTAGACAGTAGCATTGGAAAGACCAACTCCTTCCTGTAAGACGTGCTTGGTGCCATGCAGAAGATAGTGAAAGGAAGAGGAGGGAGAGTGATAAAGCGACTGAGCGTGCAAGGAAGATTTGTAGTCTTTAACTTGACATGGATGAATGTCTTGTGGCTCTCCATATTTCAAGTTGATATATGAATGTCAACACCTTGGGAATAGTTTGGGTACCTGAACCATAAAGCTAGGATATTCAGGTTATTTTTCTATACTGTACTTCCATGGTTTTGTAGGGAACTGCAGGAGAAGTCTATGGGCTATACTGCACAAAAGATAAACTGAAACTCTGCAAAGTGCATACCATGACAGATTTGTATAGGTGATTTACATACTTACTAGTGATAAATATTTTGTTTCCCCCCCTATGTGTTTAATATGCTTTAAAAGCTTTATGGAATAAATCAAGATGGTGAGTATATGTACTGATTATAATTGAGTCTTGGTTCTTTTGTCATAATACGGATTTAAGCCATTTTATCAGATGTACTACCGATTACACGTGATGGAAGTAACTCTAAATTTATGATTTTGTTATAAGGGTATTAGACAACTTGGTTTCTGCAATAGCAGCATTTTTGTCTTTTCCTTATCCTAACACCATAAGAAGTTCATTTTATTGTTCTGAGGATGTTATGTAGTAAATGCCTTTCCTTGAAAATACTGAATTTGCTAGGTTATAGTGCTTCATAGTTTCTCCTGAACAGTGTATTGTTTAGTTTCTCTCTTAACACAAAAGTAATAGTCCTTAAGGATCAGGGCCCGAAACTAAAAGCTAAAATTAGGTAGTAAAGATTTTACCTTTCGGATGCAGAAGTAGCGTTTCCAAAATAAGTATGGGGTTTTTTTAAAGCCTCACCTATAAAGGGACACTGCTGATTAGAAATGAAGTAACAATTCAGTAAACTAAATACTACTGCCATACAAGCAGAAAAAAACTTCTCTCACAATGACAAAAATCTGTTGCTTACATAATGTCTTCATCACTCTCATTTAAGAGGTAGGGTATAGGTGTGTTCATATCGATGAGAAATCTTTCATACTATTATTAGAGTAGAACGAGCTGTAACATTGAACCTGTGTCTCAGAGTAAAGTGCCTATTGTTACTGTTCATATATAGATGCTAGTTTGGGTGGAAGCCATTGAAAGAAAGATGACAGTAGACAATTTGCTTCTAAAGTAACTTATGTATCTCTTACAAAGGTTGTATATACATCTTCTGAACTAATAACCTTGCTGTTTTAGTAAATTAAAGGCAATCTTCAGTATATGCCCATACCTTTCTAAATATATTGTTTCATCAACAGTGAAACACTGTTATCCAGAAAGTTTATTATTATTATTATACTATCAATGGAATCCAGTCTGTATATAATCCCCTGAGCGCAATGAGTAGCGCTCCTAGAGGCAGGCATTCACTAACAAAATATGGATTTAAGGAGAACTTGAGATGAAGAAAAGGTGCAACTTAATTAAAGATAAAATATTAAAAGGAAGAGCAAAAAAATGAGTTTTCAGTCTTGTGGTGCCTATATTAGTTGCTAATGCAATTCAGTGTTGCAATTTCTTTTCAATTTAAGACGGACATTCATCACCTCTTATGTAAATGTTACCAGAGAGAGTTGTTTTGGAAAGGAAAGACAAAATATATTAAGAAGCCGTAAAACACGGATGCCCTGCTTTCTGTATCATGAATCAGATAATATATTGCTTTTCCGTGAACTTTTTTTTTTCATTGAAAGTATTCAAAAAGAAGCAAGTTATCATTGGCTAAGGCTAACTAAATCTTCAGTTACTGAAGTAGTTTAACATAGATAGGGAAAACAGTTTAACGAATAGCACATCTGGGGAAAAAAAAACCAACATAAAAATTGGAGTGTAGAAGATCAAAGATAGCATGGCAATTAAAAAAGATTTACTTTTGTGTTATATCACTTCACCTGTGTCTGGTGCTAACAGACAAAGAATTCATCTAATTTGCTGCAGTTGGTTATAAACAAGGAGTCCATTTGAAGTAGTAGTGTTGCTTTTGGTTTTGAATTTTTAAAGTAAAGATGAAGCAGGCTCCCTGAAGATAGAAACTCATTAAGAAAGCTGAGGGCTTTTTGGAGAATGCGTTCTGTTCAGGGTGGTTTTTTGTTCCCCACTTTGTATGTCTCGGAGCACACTGCAGCTTCTAATGAAAAAATAATGCAGTTCATTAATCTGGAAAAACTTCTGAAAGTAGCTACATTCTCACAGTATTCTGGGAATTAGTTTGAACATAATTGGTTAGATGTCAATATTAAAAAGCACTCTAATGAAAAAGGAAATGCTCAAACTATGATAGTTTGCTGCTTCTGATGAAAAATTTAATGAGGCTGAATAATTACCCTTTCTCTCTTCTTTCTTCCCAATCTGCCATGCCTTTCCAAGCTCTGCTTTACATTTGTAGTAAATATTTTAAGTAGTAGGATTTCTATCACTGTAATTGAAAGACTACACTATTGTCTGTGTGTTGCACTATTTTATAGCTAGTTTGTCTTTTTCTGTAATCCTTTTTCCCCTTCATGAATAGATTACTCAAGAAGAGTATTTGTCAGTTGTCATGCCCCTCAGCTATCACTTAGCTGAACTGCGTTTAGTGAACTCTAATCTTCCTTGATAAATCAACCTATTAGTGTTGCGCCGAGCAGCACAGTATCTACCATTTACATAACGGTTACTCTAGTTCGTTTAATGTGACTTTTTCTCTTCTAACTTCAGGTTAAGAATATCTTCCTTCTGCGATGTGATCAGTGCCCAAATACGAATTCTTTCCAGCTAGTGAGTTGATTGTTAATCACTTATTAAATAAAGTTATGAAGCACATGGAAGTTGGGATTTTTCATGGATAACTCATTCTATGGGAAAAAACCCCAAACCAAAACAACATACACACGTGCACGCACATACACAAAAGCAACCAAACAGATAAGCCATAAAACCACATTATTCAAGTGGAGGGCCTTTTCTTCTGATAACTAAGTTGCCACAGAGTGATATAGTATCAGTTTGATATGAGGCGCAGTATAGATAGTCAGATGAGAAATGAAGCATTCAGACTAGTTCTTTAAAACACAGTAAGTTTTTGTATATACAGAGGTTTTCATGAGTTTTCAGATCTATCATCTGTATTTTTTTTGTTTTCTTTTTGCTTTTTTTTGGTAGAAATTATAGGTTTTTAGTCTCCATTCCAGTGTCTTATATGACTTGTATTAGCCCTTCTGTATCCTACCCCTTTTCTGTCTCAGTGGGCTAATGGGTGCTGCATGGGATGTTTTTCCCCATGACGTGGGTCTGTATTAGTTGCCTGTTCAATAACTGCTCAGTATTCTGGAGGAGAAACTTTGCTCTTCCTGACATAGGCCCCTACCTGCAACAAGAAATAGTGGCTCACCTTTTTGAGGTGTTGTATTAATGCACTTCCAAAGAGAGAAACAAGAGAGACACAAAGGCAGTCTTATTTTATCTCATGCTGTCAACATCTAAGAATTTTTATCAAGGGTGAATTGTGATTAGAAGACAAAGCCTGAACCATTTTGCAGTTTTTATTAATGATATTCTAGATCTGAGAGTTACAAAACCTGAGTCTCAGTCACACCATGATGGCGATGCAAAACTTGATTTTAATATTCAGATGCACTTCATGGAGACATTTGGTGCTTCAGAAGACATTTGCTGCTGTTTCTTTAGAGCTCGTGGCCTTGAAAACAACCTGGAATGCCAGACTAGGAAACTGAAAAAGCCATTAGTGGCTCACTGTGCTCTACTTCCCAGGCTACAAGCCACCTTGTCACATGTAGTGCTCATGATATCATTGAATATGTGACATTAAGAGATAACACCTTTTTCCCTACTTCATAAGGTGAGAAACTTTTAGTGTAAGCTTAATAAGTAAAATATGACACATACCTACACAATCTCTTAACAGGAATTTTTGCTTTTTTTCCTAATTCCGTTTTGTTTAATAATACTGTGAGTTTTTATCATGGTCAAGAGAGAGGCCAATCTGAATCTTTCTAACAGGATGTTTGGTGCAAATGTATTCTCTCACTATACAGATTGTAATAACAGTGTATTTCTTTTTTTCCATTGAGAAAATAAAATTTCTGGGTCCAACCTTACAAACTTCAGCTCCTGTGACTTTAATGTCATGACTCAAGGTAACACTTCAACAAGTGCTCGACATCCATTCTGGAACATAGGAATCAGGAGGTAGAAAAGCCAGCAGTATTTTGCCTCAACATAATTTTAGCCAACAGTATTTTGCCTCAACATAATTTTTAGGTGTTTACAGAGAAGGTATTTAGGTAGTGTTTTTTATTTTAACTAGAAAATGAAGGCTTGAGATTAAAAGTGTATAATATATATGCCGTTCCCTGTTTATGGGATAAAAAGGGGGAAATATTCTCCCTGAGAAGTTCCTAGATGTTTCTTTTTGACATTTTAATTTACCTTTTATGTTAAAAATTCATCTTTCTTCTTTAATATGTATTTTGTAGTATCACATTCTTCTTAAAAATATTAAGCTTTGTGCAGCTCAGTACACTGAGATTTCCTTTGGTATATCGGTTAAACTTTAATATTGATCACAGTGATGGGGTTTTTCCCATCATGGAAGCATCCTTAAACTTTTATTTCTTCCTGTGTCATTGGAATTACACCTAAATGTGAGAGTGGCCTGTAGAGCAGCTTTCCAGAAGCTCATGAACTGTCATTTTCCTTTCAATTTTATTTAAAGGAATTTGTCTTAGTTGCCTTCATTGATACAATATACCTTCAAACAAAATGCCCACCACTGATTTTCTTGTGTTTAACTAGCCATGTTAAAACCAACTTTCAAAAAAAAAAAGTATAAAATGTGTGTCTCTTATTTTCTTTTCAGGAGATTCTTAGCTATTAGGTAGATTAGCCTTTATGCTTTAGTTAACTAATAACACATAATCCCTTGAATTAAAAGGAATGGGAAGGAAAAGATGAAAATGAGCTTGGTGGCACTTTGTTTCCTCTTGTTTTGGAAGAATTTTTAGAATTTTTATCCTTCAGAAATATGGATAGATTTGTTAGAATTGATTCTGAGCATAATGCTAATGTAGTTTTAACAAGCAGGTTTAGTAAACATATGGATAGATGACTTTTGGATTAACATAGGTTGTTTTGGCATCCTTTACTTTTTCAGTTGCAAGGTATTCTTTGGGTGACAGTTGGGAAAGCTTTAATGTAGATTTTTGTTTGTTCCTATAGTTACTCTACGTTTGCAGTTGATGGTTCAAGGTCTTATTTAGGAGTTCTGGTTTATGTGCCCAACCCATTTCTGTCTCCTTTTTGCATCTACCAAGACCACTGTCTTCTATGGTCTTGAAGTAATGAAAAATGCTGCTTACTCATGTAGTTCTTGCCACCTCTGAGGCCCTTTGGTTTTAAATTTCAATGCAGTACAAGTAAAAAGGAATTTAATCCTTGTGATAGCAAAGAAATCTCTGAGAGTTAAACTTTTCAAGTATAATACTTGTCACTTTGAAATGAGTACCTTTGGCCTGGCTGTTGGCAATGATTTTGCATTTAAACAAACTCTTCATTGCTATTCCATTTTTCAAAGCAGAGAAATCATGTGTTTAAAAATAACTTGTCTCAAGAAAATTTCAAAATGAGAATATATTGTTTAAAACCTACTTAATGGGAAAGCTTTCAAACTGAAATCTACTTCATGGTGGCTGCTTATGAGAGGCAATTCAGCATGATTCCAAGCTTCTGCTTTTATCTGCCTTGATAATTGTGCATCAATCTGGTAAAGATACAGAAGTTGTTCCTAGAAGCATAAAAGCAATGCCCATTTTAATTTTAAAGGTCATGCATGTAGAATGCGCTTTGAATTAGCAATCAAGAGATTATTTTTTTATAATTTTGGTTGGTCTTTGTTAAGTTTTCAGATTATTTTATTTTTCCAATTTAGTATCCTTATGTAGCTTTTCAGTACAATATGAGAAACTAAACAATCTTTCTACTGTGGGGATAGAGGGTTGAGCAAAATATGAAATGAATGTGTCATCATCTTTCAGCTCTAAGATTGGCTGCAGTTTCAATGCCATCTATCTATTCGCAGTTGCTAATAAGACATTTCTGTAGTTTGTTTACAAACAAGAATTTGTGTAAAGCATTTTGGAATGCAGTATTTCTTCTCAGTCCAGTGCAATTAAGAGTTTCTTAGTTTGCAAATTATTAGAGTCTATTTTATTATTACTGATGTGCTTGTCAGAACACATTTCATCAGCACGGCCTGGTGCTTCTGTGCTTTAGAATATTCTTAAATACTTCGTGGTAGTTAAATATAAGTAGCCTCTTGGAAATACCTATATCACTATAGCGATGCTATAGAATTACTCAATGTAGTTTTCGGCGCTGAAAGGTTTTTGCTGCCAGTTTCTGAGTGTCAGGATTTCTGATATCCCGACAGATTATTGTAATTTAGCAGATGGCCTTAGACTGGATCTTTAATCAGTAAACTCAGACTGAAGGTTTGGAGTTTATCTATCTGTTTCATTCTTAGCTATGGACTAATAGTGGGACAGATGGATTCACCCCAGCCAGTGAAGTCGCTATATAGAGCGTTCTTCTGAGCAGTAAATGTTGCTGTGAAATATAGCTATCACCACTGTCATTTTAGATTGTTATGCTTCAGTTTTAATGCCATTTAAAATCCTCATTCATGAAAAAGGCCATTTTATTCCATTTTTTACAAAAGCCCTTTACAATTTTCAAGAGAAGCTCAACTGATCTCTAGTTAACTTTATGTAAAAAAGGCGAGCACCTGAGAACAAATAAGGAAACAGAAATCTTCTTTATTTTGCTTGAAATGTGTTAAATATGGAGATTCTTTCACATGGGTTTTCAATTTAGTGACCTATTGTGTAGTATTTTTATTGCTTCTAGATAACTATTTAATGAACATTTGAAACAAACTGTCTAAAAATACATTCTTGAAAAATGTTGACAGTGTCACAGAATTATCTTTTAAAAAATAATTTATTTATATATGCTAAGTTCTTAACTGCAAAAGAGATTTGTTGGGGTTTGACTTTTTTTCTTTCTTTTTTTTTTTGGAAGTATATTATGTTAAAGCTGTCAATACAATGGCTGGTTATAAGTGAAACCCATAGTACTATTAATACTGCTTTATCAGTATGTTGTTTTCATACAATATGTTCTCTTCGTGTCAGAGTATGAGTACTCTGCCATTAATTCAGTGGATTCAGTGACAAGTTGTTATAACTGCGTCTCAGAATATAGAGATAAAATCACAATCTCTATAAATACATAACTGTCAACCGGAGCTAGCTTCTCCTAAACAGTAAAGTAACCTTCCTTCCTGCCTGTTTTTTAAAAGTTTGCATTTTGTGCTTTGTTAGAAACAAAGTTTCTAAGTAATAGATAAAAACTAACATTTTGCTGATTAAACTTGGATTTTTCTGAGTGTTTCCTTTTTAATACCATGATATTTTCAAGTATGAGTCTTAATTTCATCAGCATAGATTCTGAATGCAAATTGGAAAGCAAAAAGAGTCAGTTGTGTTGTCAGTTTTATGTATGTCCTGAAGTAATCCATCTTTCTTCAAAGCTTCTGCAGCTGTTTCTTCTGCAGAGGAGAATGATGACTGGCTGGCCCTGCTTGGAAGCGTAACTTAAAATGATACTCTATTGACTCGTTCCTGGTGTTTAGAAATAACATTGTTTCATATAATGAAAAAAAAAAAAAAAAAATTAAGTGATTCTAAAAATCATCTTAAATGTAAAATACAATTTTTGGGCAACCTTCCCTAAGCAAGGATTTACTAATGGTAAATCATTTTGCTTTGCTTAAATGTGACTATCAAATGGTGTAGTTAGACTTTAATGTTATAGGTGAGAGGTCAGGCTAGGAATAAAGCTAAATAATTTAGAGCAAAGTAGACTAATTATTGGTGATGGAGTGGACTAATTATTAGTAATGGTTGGATTTCAAGTCCCTTTTTCTTCCCTCTAAGTATGGTATTTTGGATATTCAATGTTTTGAACTGCATCAGAAGAATACGCCATATGGTATTGCTTGTCTTTCCTGACTGGATGTAACACCAGCTGTTACTCTGCGGATTCATGAGGAGACAGTATGGATTTCATCTGTAAATGCTCAGGCATTCACTTTCATATTTGTTTTCCGAGTGGATTGTCTGAAAACAAGATTATGATTTCTTTGAAAATATGAAGGAGATCTACGTGTGGATATTGTTTAAAAGTTAGTGTAATTTCAGTTAGATGTTTGAAGTTTTATATGCAAAATAAAAGCACAGCATGGTACGGCTTTTTGTAATGTGTAGGCTTCGCTTTTATTTTGCGAAGTTGCACATGTGGACGTAATTAATTGCGTTTATCTTTTAAAAAAAGTATAAATAACTCTTTATGGAGTCAGTCCGTGTTTCCTTGTAATATAAATGACTAAATTGCATAAACATTTCATGCTTGAACTCTTCACATTTACGGGGATTCTTAGAGTTACTGAACTATTGTAATTTCATTAAAAACATGAAATAATGTGGTTTTTTTTTTTTTTTTTTTCAACAATATGAACACTTGGTTATGATAAAAGCTAAAAGTCTTTTATTAACACTTGGGATGTGGGTAGTAACTGGATCAAAAGAATTATGAAATTGTTTTCTGTATCAGAGTTTGGATAGTAGTTGTATTTATTTATTTAAAGTTTCCAGTAAATGTTTCTTCTATTGCATCTTCTTTTTGTGAAATCGGAGTCAGCAGAAGTGACCAGTGATGCTGGGAAGAGCAAGGTATTCCCAGAGTGACCATAAGAGCACTCAAAATCGTGCGATGCGGCAAAATTTCAAGCTGAAGGCCCTAGGAGTCAGGGTAGTTAAGTCCTCTCAAAGACGGGGAATGAACACCTTCCTGCTAATTTTGTTTTCTCAGGGTATCGCTTCCATTTCCTGTGGGTTGGTAAGGTGTTATGTGCAAAGGTTCAAGTCCAGAGTTTGTGGAAAATTTGTACTCTTAAGTTGTAGCGTGTAGGACAGTGTTTATAGTACTGTGGAAACGACCATGCTGTACAGCATCAGCTAATTAGTGCCTTTCTGTTCCCTCTCCTGTTCCGCTAAACCAGTGGATGAGAACCTTTGTTCCCTTCAGGTGTTTGTGCAGTGGTCTTTGCTATTGCTGTCTTACAGGGATGCGTGAGTTCCCCGAAGTGTCTCTGCCCACCATAGGGTGGGTGGGCTGTTTCTAACATTCATAGTCATTCTAGTTGGATGGGTTATTGATGAAATTGCTGTTCAGATCTGGTGACAATTTAATACAGTACATGATAACTGAACTGAGTGACCTTTGCTACAATTGATGTTGGCCTTTCTCCCTGTTAAGTGAGAGCCCAATTTATCTAACTTATAGGAAATATTGTGATTGTTGAATAAACTGTCTTGGACAAAGATATCTACCATTTATCTTGAAAAGGTTGAGTGGGCACTAGTAATCAGAAAAGGTCAAAGAGCCTGATTTAAGATTGTTTAAATCTTGTGCTCTTTTTCAGAGGTAAAAGTACAAGATATAACCAAGTCTCTGACTCTGGTATTGGTATCTAGTGTAGGCAAACCAGTGGTGTAGAAGATCATTTAAGGCGTCACCCAGACTGTCAGTTAGTAAGTGCTAGGCAGAACAAAATGAAAGTTTTAAGCTTGTCTTCGATTTTCGCAGAAGACGTGTGATTATTTAATTTTATCATAAAGTTATGTGAGAGCTTTCATATACGTGCAATTAGTATTTAATAGATTGGGAGTAGGTAACATTAACAAATGTTTCTCTTTAGGCAAAATTGGTAGATATTGATCAGATAAAATGTGATATTTAGATGAATTTATACAGGCTATTTTCCTAAGTGCTTCAGCTGTTGCAGAACTTACCACATTCAGATGCTGTTAACTACCACTTCTATGCTGAATCACCAAATGATCAAAGAAAAACAAAAAGCAATCGATCTCCGTGCTTTTCTTCAACATTTATTGATTTCATCCATGAAGATTATTTTCCATTTGATTATTCTGAATCTTGAAGTGCTTTATCAGGAGTTGATTAACACAGTGATTATGTTCTCTAGTGCTTTCACTGTTGACCTAATCACATTTGTGCATTACTTACGATGTGTGAATACAGAGTGCACAGGAATTTGCTATTTACTTAGAATTTTGTTGGTTTGGATTTTTTTTACCACATATCGTACTTCCTCCCCCCCTTCCCTTTTTATTTTTTTAATTTCAATCTGACACAATTGGAGAGTATTTTTTTTTTTTTTAAGATTTATCTCCTGTCCAAATTCTAACCATGGCTGTATGACTTCTGGTGAGTTAGCACAGTTGAAGTAACATTTAAATGGTTGCAAAAATTGTTTCAGGGCTGTATAAGAAACCCAGTCTGTCCAAACATGTGAGTATTCACAACTCTCCACCCTAGGCACTTAAGTTAATTGGCTCATTCCTTTAAAAGTTGGTCTCTTCGAACAGTAACTAGGGATGTTGAATTACTTCAAATCATTGAAGTAATCTAATAAGCATCTATTAATTTTTTTTTTCTTAATTATGTGAAGTTCAATGTGTGCTTCTCGTAGCATTGATGCACTCTTGTAGAGAAGGGCTGTACTTACATAGTTGTGAGATTTGAATCTCCTTTGGGTTGTCCTAAACTGACCTGTATGAAATACTCTGGAGGTAGACACACAGCCACTTCAATTTCTCATCCTTATCTTGGTCAATGATGAGACATACATAAACACAGGACACTCTAGTCGGTGTTTTAGCGTGTTTTCTTTTACTTTCACTCATTACATATGACCACAGTCATCATTTCAGTGTGTATACACACACGTGTGTGTGTGTGCGCATGTTTATTTATCCAGTGCACAGTGTGACTTGATTGAAGTTTCATTAGGAGCTTGTTAACAGCTAGGTTGAAGAGAGTGTGTAGACTGGTTGCTAATTAGTTCCCATCAGCAAAATTATTAGCGCAGTAGGTCAGAATTACTCCTGCCAAATGAAAGCTTCAATAATCACTAGTGTATCTGGGTCAGAGACCAATCCAGTCATAAATACTCTGATTGCTTAGGCCTGGAGGATGCAGGGCGAGGGTCAGCAGCATCACAAAGCTGGTGATGTAGAATTGCTCCTCTGTCACTGATAAAACGTTATGCTGAACACTAGCAGTAGCTTTGTTTTCAAAGTTTTTGTTGACGCTGTGGAATACTGCCCATTGCCAATAATGTTCAAGGGTGAGGCAGCAGTTTGCATAATGAATCATCACCATAGGAGATGTATGAATTGGGATGTTTTTTTCTTTCAAAATATTGCACTAATAAGGATCCCATCATAGGACATAGCAGTTAACAGTTAAAATGCTAGAAATAGCTCTTGAGTTAACTAATCTGTCTGAATTTGCTCATAGGTTTTTGTTCATACTTCAGATGGAATTTGATATTCAAAAATTGGATATTCAAATGGAAATAATCTACTGTATTACACATGCGTATACCTCTATGTCCTGAACCTGCACAGGGCACCTTTAATGTTGAAGTGTGTTTTGTGAAGAAAGTTAACAAGACTGAGAAACAATCCTACTGATCTGTCTTCTAAATGTCTGTTTATGCAGTTCATCTATGAGTAAAAGGACAGAAGGAAAATGAGACTGAGGACCATTGGTACCTTAGAAAGTGGATCGAGAGCTTTCCCACTTTCTAAAGGACAGCTGTAGTATTGCTCCATCTGGGAAGAGCTACTCCTGCCAACAGGTCCCTCAGAGCTGTGTGAGAAGAATATCTTAGCTCAGCTCCAAAGCAGAACCATTGTCATACGTAATAAATCGTTTCCATCAAGGTTGTTTTCTTTCTGAACATTATGTGTGCACTCACAGGAGACAGTTGGGCATCTTCTGTAATAGCCTGAAACATAAAGATATGGTTCCCTTTCCTGAAAGGAAAGAAATTGTGAGCCAAGTCGCAACCTAGAAAATATTGTTGATAGTAGTTTTGTGGAAAGCAAAAGCATATGGTAGATGCAAGTAGGTAATTCAAGGAAATATTTCCCCGTTGAAAATACACTAACTTTTTTTTTTTTTTACTTTAATCCTACCTATTTATTAAAAAATAAAACAGTATTTCCCCAATGTTTAAAATAATAATATGGAAATATTTATGAACGTATGCTTCCTATCAACCTATCTGCTTATCTTACTTTTGTTTATTACAGTAGATCAGAAATTATAAATGAAAGTTCTTCAGAAGGACCTTTTCTTTGTCCTGTCTTTCACATGAGCCAGTGGTCTCTGATGTATTTTGGGTTTCCAGTTTGCATTCATAAGCAGTATTTTTTATAAGGCTTAAAAAGTCACGTTAAAATAATGGAAAAATAATGACAAAAATGATTTGGTGTGCTTTCATTTGCTTTTGTAAGTTGAAGCCAAATATTCCAATGACAGAGCTGTACTCTAAGGTTTTGCTCCAAAACCTTGTTTATGGGTTTAAAAAAAATGAAAAAGAAACAAAGATACCATCAGATGTTTGTTTATTATTGTTTTACTCAGTTGTCTAAATCTCTTACATTTTGTATTTCTTTTTTTTTTTTTTTTTAGGTCCAATGTACAATCCTAACACTCTGGGGATTTTTCCTTCCCCATTTGTCACTAATTTGCTGCAGTCTTGCAGCGGTGTTAAAGACATTTAGGGTAATGTTAAGAGCATCTAAATATGAATGGTTTTATTTCATATTATATTTCCTCAGTTGCTGTATATACGTTTTCATTAATTGGTCTGGAATATATGAATGTTTTTTTAGGAGACTTCATCTTATGTCCTAAGATCTTATGCTTATCAGGTCACATTCGTTTAGAGCTGGCATGATCTGCCCTCTGATACAGGCTTGTGCTGCCCTGCTTCTTGACCTTGCTTTTGTTAGCTCTATTTTTCCTTTGTCCCCCTTATCAGAGCTCGGAAGGTGTACTCTTCAGCTTTCACCCTCAAGGTCCTGTGGTGCTGGTGCTTCTTTCCACTCTGTAAAGCTTCATTATTCTGTTAGCCAGCAGCTTAGTGTTGAATGTCAAATGTGTATCACTCCTTTGTTATTGTTTGGGTTCCCCCCCCCCCTCCCCTTAGTGCTAGGAAACAAGCCAAGGTCTCTTAAAAGGCAGAGTTTATTGCCCTGTCTCAAAGGGCGTGTGGAATTATTTCTGTAAGTATACCTTCTTAGTTGTCATCCTCACATTCACCTTATTGCTTGTTCTATGACTGAAATAATGTAGTAAATGAGAAATGTCTGGATATTAGTGATATGGGACAGAACCATAGAACTCCTAACATAAAAGTTTGCATCCAGACCTTGTAAAAACGTAAATTTCAGGAATTTCTGGAATTATTTTATTTTATTCTGGCTTGGCCAGGAGTTTGGTAATGGATTACTCCAATAATGAGTGGTACTGGGGGAAACAGCATATGCTGTAAAATTAATGAGTGTATAGTATAGCAATAATACACAGATCTTATCTCTAAATATTTCTTGCAAATATTGCCATAATGTTGTTTAAACTTGTCTACCCTATACGCTGCTGCTCAAGTAACAGTATTTAGTAAGTTTAAATTTTTTTGTCCTGTCAGAATTAAATATCCAAGGTCAAAGAACTTATAATAGGTGAATTCTTAGCCAAAAATAAAAGCGCAAGTCCATAGTGGGCTATGTGTTCGCATGTTGGATCTCAAACCAGTCTTTGGGACCATTTCAATTTTTATGAGAATGCGCTAAGAAAGAGTAGCCACTGAATGGAGCAGTCAAATGGGTTTGCGTGCCCTGTGTTTCCATTCTTATTTCCTTGGCATTTCTCTTTCCTTCCCCAAAGTCTGTGCTCCCTGTAGCATGCTGTCATGGTTTAACCCCAGCAGGCAAATAGGACCATGCAGCCGCTCACTCACTTCCCCCTGGTGGGGTGTGGGAGAGAATCAGAAGAGTAAAAGCATCTTTATCTCAACCCACAAGTTCCCTCAATTTAATAGAGTAAAGGAGAAGCCACACACAAGCAAAGCAAAACAAGGAATTCATTTGCTACTTCCCATCGCAGCCAGGTTTTCAGCCGTTCCTGGAGGGAAGTAGGGTTTCACTATGCATAATGATTACTTGGGAAGACAGAATGTCATAACTCTGAATGTCCCGTCCCCCCACCTTCCTTTTCCCCCAGCTTTATATACTGAGCATGACATCATATGGCATGGAATAGCCCTTTGGTCAGTGGGGGCAGCTGTCCCGGCTGTGTCTCCTCCCAACTTTTTGTGCACTCCCAGCCTACTTGCTGGCAGGACGGTGTGAGGAGCAGAAAAGGCCTTCACTGCTTAGCAAAAACCAAGAACATCAGCACGCTATCAACACTGCTCTCATATTGAAACCAAAACATAGTCCCCCATCAGCTGGTGGCAAGAAAATTAACACCATCCCAGCTGAAACCATGACACATGCGTTTCTAGGAAACTGACTCTGTTGTCAGTTCATCCTTTTCGCTAATTTTGGACTTAATTACATTTACTAATCAAATGCAGTTTAAAGCTGAAAGAAAAATGGAAGCTTCAGAGACTAAAATTTTCCTTAAAAAAGTGTAAATGTGAGTATTCAGGGAGGAAACCCACAAAATTACTGTCCCCACCGAGCAGAACCAAGTAAATGGCTCTTACATGTACTGGCCACGCTTCTACATTGTCTATTGGCTGTATATCAGTTCTTCTACACTGTCTATCAATTCCATCCTACAGCTGAAATAAAGCACTTATCCTAAATTCAGAGTTTGTAACTAATACTTTTTTCATATTTCTTCTTAGTGTACGGCCTGGTTCAAAATTTTACCCGGTGTTTTTGCGTCCCTCCCTGACCCCCAAGCTGTGATGCTGCAGACCACCAACACTTCAGAGAGGAGTCTCGCTGGCCTTACCCTGTGCCAATGCTGACGAGTGGTGTTAAGTGAGCATGGCACCATGGTTAATCTGTGCCATTTTGGTTAAGAAATCACTCAAAAGAAACTCTGCCGATCGGCTGTGCCGATGTGCTGGCTGCATCAGCCAGAGCATCTCTCTCCCTCCCTCATTAAGCCATTATATAATTGTCTGGGTAACACTGCCAGATTTGCAGGCTGTGTTTAGAAGCTGCTGGTACAAGGCATTAGCCAAGTTTTTAAATAGTTATAGTGGGGACTCAGCAATCTGTGAACAGAGTGGGAGAGCCCTGTCAGGGCATATTGCATGCTTTGGTGTGACCAGTAAATTGCTTCTCTGGAAGAAAAACTTCCTCTGTGCTGTAGCTGTTACCCCCAGCTCTAGTACCTGCTTACAGAAATCATAGAATTTATTGAGGCCTGGCATGTAACTGCTACAAGACTTCTGGCAGCAATGGCATGACATCTCCCTCTACCCCACCTTCCCAAAATCTAAACTCCACTTAGGGTGCCACTGGTGGTGAAGGTACCAATGACTGTAGTGGCAAGTGATCTGCTTTGGTAGACACTTGGGATGATTGTACAAGTTATATCTTCCTTTCTGATTTTAAGGTAGAATTCAGTGATACTCAGTGACTGTAAACAGCGGATTTTGGCATCCTACATTTCTACAAATACACAGCGATGTACAGGATGTGAGAAAAATGCTGTCAAGACCTGTTCATGCTAATGAAACATGTAGAGCTGAGAAAGGGAAATGAGGAGACATTTGACTTTAACTTCTGAGCAACCTAAAAAATACTTCCTAATACTGAATGCATTATGTAATGCTATACTTTTAGCTTGGAAATTTTTTATATCTAACTACAGATCTCTTTTACTTCATCAAGGGATGACCCAAACCACATATCCAAAAGTTTGAATGTAATGTGAAGCCAGTGATATTTAATACATGCAGAACTAAGAAACAGGGGAACTATGGGTGTGCAACGAGAGGGGATCAGAAGTGGAACAAAATAAAACATTTGATTGCTAAAAGATAAACATTGGATGCAAAGGAAAATAGGAATTTGCAGATACAATAAAAAAGCAGAGGGAGAATGAGGGTTAAAAAAAGGTCTAATGAAAAATTTAATATGCGGTCTATTGCCTCCTCAGGCTGCTAAAGAGTTGCTTTGCCGTGATAGTTACAGAAAAGAGGGCTGACTCCTCCATTCCAATGTGTTTGGGTTTTTGATGTAGGTACTATGGTGAGGTAAATTCTTTTAAGCTCTCTTCATGAAGATACTGACTTGGATTAGGTGGCTCTTGGATGGGTATATTTGTAACCTACGCCTTATTCTACTGTAGTATAGAGAAATTCTTTTTCTTTGTGTTGTCATTTAATATAGAACTGACGCTGTTGGCACAAAGTGCCATTTATGGCATTCTGTGGTGCAACTGCATAGATAATGCAAAAAAGGATCCTGAACTTACTATCCTGATTACAACTTGTGGCACATAATGGGAGGTCAGTAACTAGCAGTATACCTCAGGGGTCGATACTGGGTCCAGTCCTGTTCAATATCTTCATTAATGATCTGGGTGACGGGGCAGAGTACGCTCACAGCAAGTTTGTTGATGACACCAAACTGGAAGGAGTGGCTGATATGTCAGAGGGTGATGCTGCCATTCAGAGGGACCTCAACAGGCTGGAGAAACTGGCTGATAGGAACCTCCTGAAGTTCAACAAGGAGAAGTGCAAAGTCCTACATCTCTTGGGTGCTGGAAAGGACCTCAGCAGAAAAGGATCTGGGTGTCCTGGTGGACACCAAGCTGAATATGAGCCAGCGATGTGCCCTTGTGATGAAGGCCAACAGTATCCTGGGGGGCATTAGCAGGAGTGCTGCCAGCAGGTCAAGGGAGGTGATCCTTCACCTCTACTCAGCACTGGTGAGGCCCCATCTGGAGTGCTGGGTCCAGTTCTGGTCACAAAGGTGGTGCCTAGGTCCTGGACAACCTGCTGTATGTGGTCCATCTTGAGACGAGGATTGAACCAGATGATCTCCAGAGTTCTCTTTCAGTTGCAACTGTTCTGTGATTTTATAAGTTTGTAAGCAATAAAAAAAGTATCTAATACTTTTTGATACTTCTCTACATTACAGAAAAATATTGTAAGCAAATTCTGCATAACTGAAAAAGATATAAGAAATTCCACTTTGGTCACTGCCATTTAAAAATGCAAAGATAGACTCCACAAAGCTTTTTTTTCCTGCTTGCAGGGTAATATTGCCTTGAGAACATCTACCCCACCCAGCACCCTGGAGAATCTTCACCCATCTGGAGTCCCTCAAACCTCATAACTCCCCCACCATGTACATGTGCACATCTGTAAACGTGCCAGCAGCTTAGATCCCTTAAGTTATTCCCTCCTCTCCAACTGCACACTTTCTTTCACGTACCACGACCTCTGCTTTCACTGCTGAGGCTGAACTTTGCCTTTCAAGCTGAGAAGCCTTGAGCTGGTTATAAGGAATGGGACGCAGTGATTACTGCCACTGACTCCTTCAGAAATGCACCCATGACTAACCTGGGCTGAAACATTTGTATAAATTTATTTGCATAAATTGTTCCACTGCCATATTGTGTGTATATTTTATACGTAATATTTTGTACTGTCACCCCTGGAAGACGCAAGGTTGTCTCTTTGTTTCTGTGCTGTTCTGAAGTCAGAAAATGGCATTAGCTTTGTGCAGTGCACAGTTGCACTGAGTTCTGCCAGGGAAGAGGCACCTGTGCTCTGCCCTGGCAATAGCAACGGGTTTTGGTTCCACTGGGATACTGTTAGTTACTTCTACACAGATGGTTTCAACCTGTAGTTATGCAAAAAATAATGTTTTAGCATTGGTTGGGGTTTTTATTGTTTGTTTGTTTGGGGTTTGGTTTAGGCTGTTTTGGTTTGGGTTTGATTTCTTTTATTTTTTCCTAATCGCTCCTCATACTGATTTTTGCTGAAGACCATTTTGCTTTAGCATCTCAGTTCCTTAGTGTTGCTCTAGAAATGTTGATGTTAAAATAGAATACTTTTATTCTTTTCTTGGACCTGTAATGTGTACTTTCTAAAACTAAAATAAAACAATATGACGTTTCATAATAATCTTGTATCAGTGGACCAGGATTTTTTGGACACTGATAATTGAAAAGACAGTGCTTGAAGGCACTAGTGATTTTTATGCACTTACTGCAGTTTTTTGTCTAAATAACTAGAACTGTTGAAATATGAGGGTTGTTTGGCTGTTGGATTTTTTGAATTCTTGAAGTATGCAGAAGTATTCTTAAAATATCTAGCGATTCATGCTGGAACTTCTGTGGTGTTCACAAAAAACCTGTGAACAACTGGAAAACCTAGCACGTAGGTTTTCAACATCAACTTTTATCAAAGCTTGATAAAAGTTGGAATGTTATTTAATTTTTTGCATACTTGAAAGATTTTAGTGAAGTTAATATTTTGACAGTTACATGACTTTTTTTTTTTTTTTTTACATCCTAGAAGTCCTTCAGTGGTATTTGAGAGTTAGGGGCTGGGTGGGTTGGTTCTTTTTTTAGTTGATTGGTTTTCATTACTGTGTGTGCATAATGTAATTTTCTCTGATATGCAAAACATTCTTATTTTGATGGAGAATAACTTAACTGTTGCTTATTATTTATTTTATATTCACTGCTAAGGTAACAGTAGGTGGTGGTTTATTTAGCCTTGGCTGTGTGAGTGAATGTAATGTTATTCAGTTGCCTTTTTATTACTTTGAAATTAACATATTTGATGGGTGATACTCTCCTACGACTGCCATTCCCGCAAATGTAGAACGACTGGTGTTGGCATCATTGACAAAGCATTAGTCTTGATCAATTGTTCTTTTGCCGGACAGTACACTCTCATAATTTGAAGGTAAATCTTTCTTACTTGGGTAAAAATTAAAGCTTAGAATCAAATATTTGTGGATCTTATCTTTTTCAATCATAGCAATTGCTATAAAATGGTACAGAATGAAGTTAGAAGTCCAGTGGACACTGGCGTCACATAAGTGTTAAGACTGGCTGGCTTTAAGCCCTTGTTCCATTCTGTGACGTGGCAAAACCTGTGTCTCTCTCGTCACTCTGAGTATACTCACTATTGCCTGGCTTTTCATCTAGTGTGACTTGTTTCCAGTCAAAGCTGATATATAGCGAATAAATTGAAATGTGATCAGTGTGATGGATTGTTTAACCCACTTTTCTCTCTCTCTCCCTATCTGTTTTTAGGCCATCTAACTCTATTCATTCGTAAAATTGAAACAAACCTTGAAGTATCTTCCTGACTGCATACATTTCTTTTTGCACTACATACTGCATACCGTTGTTTGTTGCAAAAAGTATGTCAAGTAGCAAAATTCAAAAATGGATACTTGCTATTTGGTAATTTGTGCTTTGGTTTCTGGTGCTTTGGTTTCTGATGCTTTGCAATGCAAAACTGAAATGCTTGTTGAAAGAGATTTTGTACAGTTTTAAAGGATTGCCTTGAAAAAAACCTAATATGCTTAATTTAAATTTAACCCTTTCCCCGTTTTCAGGGAGTTTCTCTTAGTTTTTTTTTTTTCGATGTCGAAGTTAAAAGAATAACAAAGTACTTGTATCTTCAGTGACTGCTGTTCTGTGAGTTCTAAATACGCTTTTTGAAAGTGGCATAATAATGGGCAAGAATTTGTTATTAAATGGTGTAAATAAAGGTAGGAATATCTTCGATATATTAATAACTGAGAAAAAGTGTGATTAGAAAAACATTGTTATGGTGAACCACAGTCTTCCTTAAGTCCATGGTCATTTTACTTACTGCTGATCTTAAACTGAGTTTAAAGAAGAAAAATACAGTTTATGTATACTCTGTAGATAGGTGCTGTGCAGCTTTACATATGTATGTGTGTGTGTATATACATATATAAAAAAGTAAAATTGCAAGTTGCATTTGTACTCCAGTGCAGAGGTTAAGGTTATGCTGTTAAAATTTTACTTCTAATTCACTGTAACCAGCTTGCTTCCAAACTCATTGGTCTCCCATTATCTTCAAGCCGTCCAAGTGCTATTTTAGCAGTTGCTCAAGTTTTCATACATGAAATGTCATAAGTCTCCCCAGCTGCAAACAAAAGGTAAGCACATTCTCCATTTATAGGTGGTGCAGCAGGCCTACCTTTAGATCAGAGTCTTAGCAATACGTTCATAAACTAAAAAAATGACTTCACCAGAAAGAGCAGACAGCCTGCCACCTGAGAGAATGCAAAAAAAGCTTAAGAGTATAAATACTTGAAGTACAGATATGACCTTAAAGGTGTAGACAGTGCATCTGAGACATGGCAAACCTAGGTTCAAGTCCCTGCTTTAGCTACTGTGGCCTTGTGTGTTGAAAACAAAGGATTTATTCTTGCTACCAGCTATGGGTGGTCAAAGCAAGTTTCATGTATCTAGTACAGTGTTTTCTTCTGGATCTTCCTGATGTGTTAACAAATATCTGTGTACATATACATGTATGCATATAATTAATATATTATTAATAAGTTATATATTATATAATATATTATAAATATAACAGACAACAAATTATTATATAATATATTATCAATACAATAAATATATATTTTATATACAACACACTATTATGATACTATATAAAATTCATAATATGAAATATGCGTAATGTGTTCTACATGTTACGTGTATCATGTGCATACACACACAGAGCACTTAATACATTTTGGGTTCCTGACCGGTGCATTAGCTCTTGCTTGTAATTCACCAACGGTCAGTGTTATAATTCTTCTGTGTGGTCATGCGTCTTTCTCATTTGTTTGTTTCAGATAGGACTAATTTAATTGCAAGCTTTGCGGTTTGAAAGATCTGTTACATTTAGTCGAGTATTGAATCAAATTTTTCTTTTTAAGGAGTTGTATGTAGGTGTCAATTCTGTCTTCCTCTTTGTTGTTCCTTCAGTATCCTTTTGTACTGTGACAACACATCATTTATCCTGGTAGTCTGAATTTTGGCTTCTGTCAGCCATCACTCTTGTGTTGAACAGATAGGATTGCCTGTTACTGTCACATCCTTCTCTACAATACTTAGGAATAGGGTCTGCTTTGACAGACTACAGTGGAATCTTAGCTGGTGTGACTTTTTTGTTTCGCAAAGCTCAGTATTTTAATTTCTAGCTCATTAAAAATACATTGTGATGGCGATTCTGCCATTTGTTATGTATTCTTTGTTAATCTCTGAACAGGCAGTTCTAGGAAGCAAAGTCATAGCAGGGTAGAAAATTGAACTAGAAGGGACATTTAGTTCAGCGTTGGCAAGATTAACTTCACTGAAGTCATGTCTAATTTATCTTAAACTTACGTTTGTAGAGGTTTACCACGGTATTCATGGCCCACCAGATGGTATGTTAACTATCTTGCTGTTAAAGCTGCTTTTTTGTTTTAGAATGGTTTCCCTTCCCAATGTCTAAGCTAAGTTTCCAGAAAGCAAATTAAATCCATTATTTGTGTTATTCCCTGTGGACCTTGTTTTTTCACTTTCTTTCATGAAGCAAACTTTTTCCTCTGTGACATCTGTTTTGCCATATTTATCTTTTTCTTTTTTTTTTCCCAAACTAAAAATACCCTTTCTTTTTTTTCAGTCTTTACAGTAGGTTTTGTTTTCTATAGCCCTTGTTATTCTTATTTTTTTGATTCTGCCCAATAACTGGTAAAAAAAAAGTCCTAGATCAGCTTTACTTGCACAAGATAATTTGATTTATATTTTTAAAGGTAGTTGTGAAATAACTGTCTACAAAGTTAAAGAAATAATTCTGAGACATTTCAGACCAAAATAATTAATGTGGTTTGAGATTTTGAATGTATACCCGAGGAATACTCAGTCTCAACTCTAGAAGAATCTTTTCCAAGCAAAATTAAGTAATGTCTTAATTTTATTCCCTTTGTTAAAAACAATTTCATCAGCTTCCCTGTAGGTTTAACAAGCTTGTCACAATTAGATTATTTATGACACTGATCTTTTTCTCTCTCTCTGGGTAAAAACTCACAGCACTTTAACAAAACTTGTGGTGTTGGCTGCTGGAGCTAAAATTTTATCTCTGTTTGCATTCTGTCTCCATTCTTTAAAAAATAAATAAAATGTGGAGTAAAAATGATGCAAGACGATGGTAGTGAGAGAACAATACCAAGCATAGCACTCCTGGTTGCTTAAGACTAAATTAAAGCCAGGCCAAATCATGGTGTAAAGAGCTGGCTTTAGTGGCAACCCTGATGATCAACCTTTCTCCCTCCCATCCACCTCTAGCAGCACGTTTCGAACTTATATTTCCCCTAACTGCCTAGCAAAGCAAAAAAATCCATAAAAAATGTAATGGGCAAACCCAAACTCTTATTGTTTTTTTCTTTCAGTTCCTCCTGATCTCCTATTTTTCTGGTAAAGGATTAAAATGAGCTAAGATAACAATTCTAGGAAGCTATCAATATGTCTTTTTGTCTGAACTAAGAGACTTACGTGTAATGCTGTAACAGGAAAAGATGATCTTTTGTTACTGCTGACAGCTGACTCCAACAAAGCACAACTGAGTGGAAAATTAAACTGGGGTGAGGAGGAAGACCAGTACATGCTCTGGGTAATGCTGCTGGCAAGGGGAGGAAGGTGGCAGAACCAGAAAAAAGAAACCATTCTCCTTGCTTATTTCTAGAATGTATATATGTCTCTTCAGTACCTTGTCTTTCACTTTGTAATCCACTGTCTGCGGAAATGCCCAATAATCCTAACAGGAAAATAAAGTTTATTGGGGGGGAAAAGTAGAGCAAATTACAGTTAGGTGACTATGGGGAGCTTCCCCTTTCTTGGTCACCATTTGCAGAAAACAAAAAAACCACACGTCAGGGGGAGTTTTGCAAATTTGATTGGTATTGAGTGAAAAGCTTGTAAGATTTATGAAAAATTTTGAAAAGGAATATGATGCCACATGTGTTATACTTTGAGGGATTAATTATTTCCACTTCATCACAAAAATAGGCAATGCACTACTTCTCAACTCAGCATTGCATTTTAAACTGCCAAACTTCATCTTTCAGTTGCTCTATACAGTTAGCATTATGATTGATTCCTGACTATTGTATCCATCAGTGTTATAAAAATATTGGTTAGCTTTCATAGTAATTATCAGAGCAGAACTAGTAAATAAATACAGCTATCCTAGTATTTTAAGTCACGGTACATGTGATAATCTCCAACAGCAATGTGAATTATGAAATTCCATGATCCTGCACAAATTATAAAATAAAAGACATGGAATATACTTATTAGACTGAGTTGGACACTTGACTGAGAAGAACGGTCAGTCATATTAGAAAGTTGCATTCTTCAAAGAATATGTTTTGAGCAGCATGTTTTACTGTGAACATGAATGAACAGGATCACGCTGCCATTATAGATAGCCATTAATTAGAAATTACAAATTTTTTTTCAGCAGCCGACTGCAGAAGGAGAAATGCCACCTTGAATGAATAGTTTCCTTTCTGCAGCCTGGCCTCCTCCTACTTAGACGTGAAGGTGATAAATCACTGACTGAAACAACAGCAGGGATCCTTATTAATAACAACCTTCAGCTCTCACTGCAGTCACTCCAAGTGCAAATGACACAGTA
>VYZM01003983.1:4549-27176 GCA_013398915.1 Dromas ardeola
CCCCCGGCTCGCCCCCTCCGGGAGTTTTGTGGGCTGAAACAACGCAAGCTGCTGACTTCCAGGGCTTCCAACGTGAGCCTCTCATCGTCAGGCTTGAAGTGCTCCAGAGCTAGCTGTGTGTAGTGAACTGGCTTTTAAAATCATTGTAACGTGGTGGGAACGGTCTTTTTAGACACTGTGTAAAACCGCATGTTTTGCACGTTACACAACAAGTGGTATACATGACATAAGCAGTCTTGAAGAAGAGAGGGACGAGGAAGAGCAGACTTTTAAAGTAGTGTCTAAGTTGTTCTGTATTTATATTTTTGGTTTTGGGTTGGTTTGGTTTTTTGTTGGTTTTTTTTTTCATTGCTCCCAGCCCACACTGTTCTTGCTTCAAAACCTGATGTAATATTTTTGGCAAACAAACGCAGAGCTTCGTATGCCTGTGGCACATAGAGAATATTGTGTAGTCAGGGTATGGGGATATGTAAGAGCAACTTCTTGGTTGAAGTGTGCTTAGGTACCAACACCTTACTGACAACAAGAGTTTATTATACTTGATACCTAAAATACGCTAAAATATCAGATACAATAAACATATGGGAAAAATACTTTTCAATAAATTGTGTATTACTGCTCTTTCTGCAGTAGTAGAAGTTAGATAGGTAGGTGTTGCTTAGGTTATGCCACTATTTGATTATTGTTACTAGTATACTTACTCCTCCTCTTTTCTTCTTTGGAGAAAGTGAGAATAGTGAGTTAAATGAGGCGGAGTTCTTAAACAGTGCAGCGACCTCTGCAGAGTTCTTGATCTGTTATCTTCTTTTGACAACTAGTTTTCTCAACGTTGCATTTTTTTTTAATTGGTACAAAGCATACTGGATAGTACTTTCTTCTGTGTAAGGCATTTTCTTTTGTAGATTAACATACTTGTTACTGCCAGCCTCTTGTATAAAACGGTGCTTTTTTTGTTTTTTATGGGAGTGATTAGATGCATGAGGTATGTAGAGCTTGCAGAAAATTCTGTTCCTAATCTTGGAGTGTCGTGGAGCGTCCCTTAGCCAGTATTTCTCACAGCTCTAGTTCTGGAGCTTTGCACCTTAAGCGGACACTCCCAGTTTGAAATCTAGGCAAAGTTGTACTGTCCAGAAGTTGGTGGCTCTTGGAGGACTGTGCATGGGGCTAGGGGAGAAACCTCTGCCTCCAGAAAGGAAAGGAACCACTTCCTTCAGTGACTTCATCTTCAGTGTATTCATTCTCATTGTTTCCACTCTTGTTTTCCTGAGGGGTAAAAAAACCCTGCACTGACAAAAGTTTGGGACTTAGTCCAGAGCGTCTTCTGCCAAAGTAAGAACCTGGCAGGGAGGCAGTGGCCCTGTGAGCTTCTCCGGAGCTCTTTAAGGCTCAGAAACCTTCCCTCTTCTCAAAGAAGTCAGCTCTGTGCCTGCCTTTATGCCTTACTTTGTAGAAGTGCTTGGACTGACAAGAATACTCACATTTTTGATCCCCAGGAAGGAAGCCTCTGTGAGGTAGGACAAGGCCTCACGAAGCTGGAGATTTTGTGCTTTTTAATTGAACAATGATGTGCTTATTCCTTCAGAACATGCAGAGGGCCCTTATGAAGCAATTTGGAGAGATCCTGAGTTAAGACCCAATGCTGAAGCAAGAAATGTCCCAATCTGGCTCTTTCTAAGTGGGAATAGTAAAACAATGTCGAGTTTTTGTAAAATTATCTAAGAAAAAACATCCAAACACCCCCTCCCCCCCAGGTTGTGCTTAGATGATATTTTAACAGCAAAGTTCTATTAAGGTTCCTTGACTTGGTGATTTTTGTTTATCCTCCTATCTTATTTTGTGGTAGCCAACACCGTTGTGACAGTGTGTATATCAGATCATGTGGCTTCGCAAATAAGACTTTGTTTCTGCATCCTGGGGGTGAGAAATCCAGTTTCTAATTCAGAGTATTGCTCACTAGCTCTTGTGACTGCCAGCCACCCATTTTGAGTATTGCCTGGTTTGATTATTGTAATAAAAATGCCCAGGCTCATAACTGCAGAGATCTTCCGTCTTAAGGTGAAGTCCTCTCTTACAGAACATTTCTGTCTTTTTAAACGCCACTTTAAAGAAGGCTGGTTCTGTCTGTAATTCACCGTTCCGGCTGTGTAGAGGAGGGCTCTGCATGCTGCCCCTGGCGACACGGCAGACCAAGTGACACAAATCCTAGCTGAGCTCAGCGGCTTGCTGTGGCATGTGGCCGGCACCTAATCGCCTGTTTTCCTGATGTTTTCTTATCAGCTTGCAGTTTGCTGCTGCAGATCACTTTGGAACCTTCTGGTGTTTAAAACAACATGCAGAAATGGAAACAGCTGTAGTAATTACAGCTGAATACTAACCTTCTGCAGGGTGTAGAACTGAAAAGAGGGTTTTTGAGCTATGTACAAAAGGGAGAGCTCTGCTACAGTGACCAGCTGGTACGTCACTGTGAAACTCTGTGGTGCAGAGTGGGAACCGGAGAAGAGCGGTGACAGTACTGATGCACTGCTTCTAATCTTTGAATATGACTGCATGGAAATGAAATTCCAGTCTGTGCTAACTTGTAGAATTTATTTGACTGGGGCAGTCAAAGAGAACAGATGTGTTGTATCAGGCTGCAGACAGCAAAAAGACACAGGAAACCTCACTGGGTTCATCCCACTGGGTCATTCCCTTCAAACTGCAAGGTTGCTGGTTGTTAAAAAGTGGTGAAAATGAACAGCATGTGTCCTTTAGGTGAACTGAGCTCATTACAGTGTGACCACCACACCTCCACATCTTAAGCTCCATGCCTCCTAGATGAGACCCCTACTCCCCGAGCTTGCGCAGTGATTCAGGAAGGTTCTATAACTTTAATTTGAAGTGAGAATACCAGTGGCCAACAGGAGCTTCTTGTGCAGTCATGAGCCGCCAGTGAGAAGTGTAGCATGGCAATGAGTGGATTGTTGTAAAGTATCAAAGCTTACAATGCGTAAGCCAAGGCGTGCTGGCTTTGTGGAGCTTCCACCAGCGCCCAGCTCTGCGCAGACACCGGTAAACACGGATCTGGGCTCTGGGGGTGGATCAGCTCTTTGCACCCCGGGTGAAGAGCACAGGGTTGGGACAACATTGTGAGGGAAACGGAGAGTTTCCAAAAGCAGGTAATCAAAGAATACATTTTAAGAAGAAATAAGAATGGGAAGTTTAAAACAAACTGTTGGTGTCAGAACTCTTTTCATGACACTTCTATATGCCCAGTGAGGGGGTTTTACCCAATGCTCAGAATATGGCTTTTCTGAGTATTTCTCAGTGCGTAGCTGAGGGGACTTTCAAGTTAGGTAACCCATTCTGTGATCAGGTGGAAATACTGAGATAACTCCTCATCAGAATGGCAATAAAATGAACATCTTTGACAATGAAAAGTAATTTTGAAAATAAAATGGGTTTACTTGCCTGATGTTGTGAGTTGAAAAACTCTTCCAGTGAAACAAAGTCTCTGTTTGGTGCTGGAGAGGTATAATCTGGATACAAAACCAAAGCTTTCCTGCAGTCTTTGCTTTTAACTCCATTTAAAAGAAACAAGGAGTGTTTAGCCTGTGGTATTAAGGTGGTGGTCTGTTTGCATACACGCAGAATCTGAAGGCAGCAGATGAACTCTGTTACCCTGCTTTGCACGCACTGGCTTTCTTTCCAGATCACTTGCAATAATTGTGAAAGGACATTAAACAGGAGTTGCAATGGTTATAGAGCAGTAGCCATGCTCTAAGCCATTATTTATGTCTAATTTCTTCGTCCCACAAACCGAACTGTGTGTATGTACAGGTTCTTTGCATTCAGGTACTGTGCATGCTGTGCGACCACCTAGCAAACTCTTTTCCCCTGCTTCCAAACAAAGTAAACAACCCTGTGAAATCATTAGACTCAGTAGGAGATATTGACAAATGAATGCACAGGGCCTCTTACCATCAACTGTGGGATAGTTCTAAAGTTTTGTGCATATCCCTAACTTCCTGCATATAAGTAAGCATAAACTGAGGTGTTAAAAAATTAAGAAAAGAGTCAAATGGTACAAAAATTGTTCAAAGTCAATTGTCATTAACTGCTGTTGGTTGCCTCTTGTTCAAACATAAAGGTGTTTCAGAGTCTTAATAGTGACTTAATAGTTATTAAAATAAAGAACAAACATACCAGTATTAAGCTTGGGACTTGACAAAGGTTACTGAAATACAGAAATCCTAAAACAGACATCTAACCTAAAGGTGGTTTGACACATCAGTTAGTTCCTTGGTAGTATGAAGCCTTTTCGACACTGTGCTAAATATAATACTGATCTTCTTCACAGATTGTCTTGATAACACTTGATTCGGTGTGACCCAATTCAAATGCAAACAGGTTATCTCAAAAAACACTGCTTAAAAACCTGTTACTTTAAATTTAAGTGGTATGGTTGATCAGCTTTGGCGGGTAGATATAAAAGTACCGATAAGTTTTTTTTTCTGTGCCAAAATGGCAGAAATTTTATTTTAGTAGTCAAAACAGCAGAAAACAATAAGTGTGAGTCTGTCTTAGGGAAGTTGTCTGGCTCAGTGTGCTGCGATCCTCGGTAAATTTAGCAGCACTTGAGGCTGTAAGAATGCTTCATGAGCTAATAAGCTTTTCAATTTATTGAAAAATTTCTCTTTAAAAAATTTGTCATGTTTTTGTTTCACGAGAAAATGGATTTGTTTATTTCCTGTGTGCTCTTTTAGCATCTCTAAATGATGGTTGATCTTGCTCCTGGGTATAGATTAGTCTTTGTTGCAAATACTTATTGTATGTGATGAGAAAATTGCAGAAGAATAAAATTTGAGGATTAATCTTTCCTAAAGTAGTGATCCGCGCTCATCTTTTGAATTGGGTTTTGCAGAGAGGCAGGGTCCTGTTTTAACAGTGGTCTTTGGGTTTTGTCTCTCTGACTTACTACCGTCAACTTTCTGATCTGGAAAAGAAGCACCAGCGCAATCCTACTGTTTGTCATTAGTTTTACTGTTATTTAGGAGGAGAGTGTGTGTGGCACTTGAAGGCTGTCAGGTGGCAAGTGCATTTCTGGGGCGTTCCTCAGATGAGGAATGTCCAGATGAGGCTCCTGATGGTTGAGTTGTGTGGGTAGTCTTCCTCCCACTCGTCTCCTCGCACGCCGGCCCTTCCCCAGGCAGCAGTTTCGTTTTGACCCCCAGCAGACTTAGCTGCTGGGGTTTGTCTGTCCTCTGCAGAGGAAATGCTTTAGCTCTGCTTCAGTTTATTCTTCATGTTCGCTCTGAACTGTGGGTGCTTATTTGAGCAGACAAAATCTAGTTCTAAGTTTCTGAGCTCTAAGGAGGAGTGAGTTTATCTCTAAAATTATTTTTCTTGTTACCTTTGTCAGGTTGTGGAAATTTAAACTAGCATAATTGTAATGGTTTTTACATTTTTTTAGGTTATATTCACACCATGTTAAAAGCACAGGAAGCATCCCTAGAGATAGTTTTTTTTTTCTTGTTTTTGTGTTTTGTTTTTTTTTTTTTTAAATGGATATTTTAAAACCATGTGTATTGAAGAATTGAACCACAAAAGCATTAATTCAACAAACTGCCTATTCAGATGAATTTTAATACTTACATATTAAATCCCGGTTTGGTTTTGTTTGCTTTATGGCAACCAGTGCAAAGTTGGGGGGCTTTGCTGAGTCAGGGCTGTAAAAAGCTCCGTGCTATCACAGTAACAACACCAACAATGAATTTTACGTTGAATTAGAATTTAGTTACAGAAAAAGTAGCTGTCCCCCAATGATTTTTTTCCCCACCCGCCTCAGTTACTGGCGTGGGCAGTAGGATTTGTTTATAACATGCAATGTTTGTGAATTTCAACACTGATAATAGGCTTCAGAAATGAAAGAGGCATGCCAGTAGTCACATGTGGCAAAGTCAGTCGTTAGAACTTGCAATGTGAATTGCTGAGAAAGGAAATCATGCTGACTACTTCTACAAAGAAACTTATCACAACAGGACAGCATAGCGGCATACATGGCAGGATTGTTTTATGTAAATGCACCAGTGTCTGGGTAATATACAGGTACTAAGAGGAAACTTATATCCTGCTATTACATTTCATTAAGTTTTTAATATTAAGCCTCCACAAAATTAGCGGAGAGTCTGAAATCTTGGAAAAAAATATTGTTCTCTTGGTTGTGTGTGTGGTTTTTTATTATCTTTCTCTTAAAAACATGTTAAAACAACTTAATAGAGGAACTATGTATATGAACAGTAATTGCAAAGTAATAGGATATTTCCAGAATTACTTGGGATGGAAAATGGCACAGAAGCACTCAGATTTGTAATTTTTATCTCAGTTATTATAGATACTGTCATAATAAAATTTATATAAAGAGGCAATTTCAGTGGTGCATTTTTTCCAGTTTTAAATGGCTGCATATCTTAGCTGCTGTGTAGCTTTAAATACGTATGTCTATATATTTTTATATATAAATTTGTACGTATGGATGCACACATGGCTATTGACTGAGATTGTGTCTCACACCCCCGGTTGTCTTGATGGAACATTAGTGGAATTGTGTTTATGCCGCAGATGACCATATTGATTCTTCAAGGCCAGCGTGTGTGGAACACGCCTTGCTTTGTGGGCGGTGCGGCGAGCGCGCTGCGGGTGCTGGGGTGCCCTCGGTGCCGTCCTTGCCTGGCCTCCTGCCTGACGACGGCCGCTGTCTCTCTGGGGGGCGAGGGCTGTGCTGCCCTTACCACACGCCATCAAAGCAAGCGAGACATTAAACCTACAACAGCTCAAGTGGTATTTTACGCTGAAGTGAAATAACCCATTATTTTCCACAATAGTTCCCTAAAGAGCATTTGTTGCCCACATCTTACAAACGTTGTTAATTAAAGTTTAGTAACAGAACCATTCCTGTAGAGAAGGCACCATTTGTAGTCAGGTAGATGAGGTTTTGCCTTGCATTACACAGCTGTGTTGATGTAACCCTGTAAGTTAGTAACACTGAAATAATAAAATTGCTGTTCACTTTCAGCCTGAGAAACAGTCCCGACTCATTCATGCGTAAAGTGTATAAGCCCAAAAGAGCACTCGGGTGGCTCTTCAGTCCTCTGTCCTGGATCTGCACAGGTAGATCAGTCAGAAAATACTTACATAAGCTGGCCCAAGGCTGCTGGGGCTGGAAGTGCCAGGTTCATCTAGGCACCCTTGGCCACGGAGCAGCTCTTCTCCCAGGAGGGGAGACCTGTCAACTCTGACTTGAGGGATTCTTTGCTATAGAAAAGTCAGTTTCTTATTCTTTTACTGTTGTCTTGGCTCCCTGACCAGAGGACAAAACGTCAAGTACCATCTTGCTTTTCTTGCCACTAAGTCCCTCTTACCCACTTTTTCTTACGTTTTTTTTTCCCCACCTAAAGCTGTCCTCAGATCTTCCTTTATTCGACTGTACTGCAGTGTGATGGCCATAACTGTCTTACACTTGACCTAGAGAGGCCCAAGCCAAAAAGATGAAGTTATTCCCATATTTTACATTTATATTTATGTTCTCATGGTAACAATTTTTTATCTTGAATTCCTCTTTCCTGGGTTGTTTTTGGCAAGGGTATCTCAGCCTGTGGCATTGTAACCTTACATACTTTTCTCAGTATGGCTGCCTGCCTAGCTTTTGGGTTCTTGTGTTGTTGCATCTGATCTCCTTCAACCAACCACCAGCCTGTTGGAGATCCCTTCAGGAACTCCCTGAAACGTTTAGGCTGGAAGCTGGCCGAAAGCAAGCTTGTAACCCAGTGTTAAACTCTAACCTCCCCATTTCATTCGAGAAAATGTCACCTTAGATACTGTGAGAAGTTCAGTGGCAGCATGTCCTCCTCTGGGGGTTTGTTCGTTCTTATCCCTCAGGCTTATTTCCATGTTTGAGTGTATTGAGTGTTGCGTTATCTTTTTACGTGCTTTATTCTTGACCAATCTATTGATTCTTACTTATTCTTGTTATTATCTAAGTGTTTCTGTATTGGTTCCTTGGTAGATGTTTTCAGCATCTCTTCTGGTTTTGAAAGAATACAACTGGTGCGTTGTCTTCCCTTCTGAGGGTGGGCAATGACCTAGTCTGATGAATCTTCTCCATGAATTTCCAAAATTTATAGTATTAGTTGACGATAGCTTTTGCTACATTGCCTGTGGGGTAGTTTCAATGATTTCCATCTTTCCGTAACTTAGAGCTCTCACGGATTTCGTCACCTGCTGTTTTACTTTTCCAAATATGCATTTACAGCCAGTTCCCTGAATAGTTGGAATTACTTTCTTTCTGTGTTTGTCACCTTTACTTTCTTTTTTTTCTCCTGTTGCACTTTCCCTTTTACTTCTGCATTTGTGGGGTACACGCACTGAGACTAGGTAACCAATTTTTGATAGGCTATTTTGTTTTGTTTTGTTTTACTAACCCACTTTTGGCTTTTGTGACTGTTCTGTTCCAACAGTAGCCTGAAGATTGTCCCCCTAATTTGACAAATAGTTCCTGAGGGTATTCCTTCGCTTATCAAGTTAGATCCTATGGTGGTGCAACCCCACCGCCACCACCTTGGTCCTTGGCACGATTTCCTTGCCACATAACAATACAATGGACCAGAACGATACATAATGGTCTAACATGAGAGAAAGGAAAGGTGGAGAGCAATGGACCAGAACACTACGGCAACCCTTTAGTGTACCTATGGCTCCTACCGTTTGAAAATAATAACTATAATTGATCACTCCTGACAGCGTATGGATCGTGGCCACAGAGGGCGGGTTACCAGGACCCCGAGACCTAGTAAGTTCTGGGCTTGCGTAACTGGTGGAAAATGCTGGAATATTCCATTGTCCGAGCTGGGCCACAGTGTACCTGACGAAAGTCAATTATCTCGGATCCTGTAAGTAGTGATTCTAGTGGGACCCTTTGGGCTTTCCTGGATCGCAGAGGGCTGTGGTTGGTATCTCTCCTGGGCTGGGACGCTGCTGAGGCAAACACCTCAAGAATTAGAAGGCTGGGGCGAGTCAGCCCCTCTTGAGTCTCAGTTACTGCCCATTGAGGAATGCCGATGCAGTGTGAATATGCACTCTCAACTCAGGAAAAGGGAAATTTGACTACAGGGTAGCCTTTCTTTCATCCAGCTCTCCATCTATATGTTTGTGATACACACATTAGCCTTATGGATGTGGATGTTCTTCTTTGTGTGGATGTGCACACGTCAGAGTTAAAAGGGGTACTGGCCAGCTTGTTACGAGTCGTGCGATACCAAGGGATCTTTGATCTCAGTGGTTATAGACCATGGGGAGTGTGTGTGTATGTGTGTGTGTGTGCTCACTCCTATGCTTTGCTCATGTGTATATGCATTAGTTTGAGATCTGTGCTTTTGCTCACATGTATGTGTATTGATTTGGGATACTTTATAGTAAGTTAGTGTCAATCTTGTCATCTTCAAAGTTAAGTTGTTGTTCAATTATTTTGTTAAATCACTTTGTAAACCTTTAAATTGGTTAATGATTAAGCGTGGCTAAAATTCAACCTCTTGATCTATCTCAAATCATTAATAAACTTTGAATCGCTGCTAAATCATAACTGTGTCAAATACCTCTATCAGTGACAGATCCCCAGTCTCTTCATCAGCCCTTCCTGGAAAGCCATGGTCTAACTGGCGGCCAGGAGCCTCTGAGGTCCGTGGGGGGGTTCCTGTGTCTGTCTGTCTGTCCATGCCTGTCCTGCCTGCCGGCTGGGCTGGTAAGACCTCAGCCTGGGATGCTGCCTGTCACCCGGCAGCTCTGAAAGCAGGGTGGGGTAATTATCGGGTACCAGTCTGCACTTAATCAGTGTCAACCTGTAACCTCTCCTCTGTCTTTCGAGCCCCTTCTGTGGTGGTTGTGGGGGTCTTATGCTGCCCGTGGGTTCCCCTGCAGGGACCATCTCTGCGTGCTCCCTGCTGGTGAGCGCCCTGTGGTCCTGGATGCTCTGCTGTGGAGCTCGCCTCCTCTCCCAGCTCACAGAGCCGTGCAGCAGCCGCCCCCCGGCCGGGAGCCCGGCTGCCCCTTGCTCCCTGGGGACCTTCCCCACGGGTTGGGTCGGGACCGGGGCCGGCTCGGCACCCCGCAGCCCCGCGCTCAGTCCGCACAGGACCCCCAGGTGCAGCCTCAGGAGGAACAGGCATCAGCGCCTGTGATGCTCATTTTTCCATCTGCTGCCATCTCTGCCCTTCAGGGCGTCCCTGACAACACAACAAAAACTTTGCTCTCCGCCGGAGCACCTGCCTGGCTTTCTGTGCCGAGCCCCAAGCTCCGGGGCAGGCCGGACTCTGCCCGTTCTCGCAGTTCCCTTTGTGAGGGGGTGTTTCACCAGCCGGGGTGGGAGCAGGGTGTGCCTGCCCGGGCCGCGGCGGTGCGTCAGGCAGTTGTTATGCCGGTTGCTAGGCGGCGTTTTAATATTTACCTCCGCGCCTGACACGTGTCTGACTGTTGCTTCGCCCCTTCTGCAGTCCGTCGGTCGGGCTGCAGCAGATGCAGCCGGTGAGCAGCCAGGCACGGCCACACGCTGGTCTTTGGAAGAGTGAAAGTGGAACAACCCGCAGTAAAAAGGACCCCCCCAGAGCCAGGCTGGTGGTGACCAGCTGCCTGGTGGCCACCAGGCGAGGGGTTGGACCCTGGCAGCTTCATGCGCTGTCAGTCTGCAAAGCTCAGCGTGGTTGCAGACCCTGGGCACTAAAAGGCTAGGAAGGACAAGGACCCCCTTCCTCCTTGTAGTGGCCCTTTTTGGGGAGAGAGTGGAAAATTGGAGGCCCTGAATCGTGGGGAATTCAGGCAAAAAGTGCTGTAAGTGAGGCGAGGCACACCGTGCCCCTGAGAGAGCCAGAAGGTCACTGCGGTGGTCTGTGGGAGCGTGCCCTCTGCTCTTCGCCATCCTTCCCACTCCCCCTTCCATCACAGCATTTTTTTTCTCCAGATCAACCCTGAGTGTTTTCAGGGAGGATGGCTTGGCATCATCTGTAGCTGCTCATCAGCAGCCGTGCATTAAACTGCGTTTTATCCACAAACTACTCTTCTTCCTCCATGAGTATTTAAACTCCTCATCTCTCAGTTCCTGCTGTTACCGCCATCCAGCTGGACGGGGCAGAAAGAAACAGCAGCTTGTTTCTTTGGCAGGTTTTTGCTAATCTCTGCAAGTTGTAGTGGAGCTGTTGTGCTGGAACTTGTGAAAGAATTTTTCAATGTGTACTGTAAGAGTAGTAGGAGTTTTCAGTACTTCTTTACAGTAGGATTACTGTAAGCTTGGTAGGAGTTTTCAGAGGGGAGTAAGGGAGAAGGGCTCAGATAAACGTGTTTTTATTAAATGGACAGGGATGAGGGTGACTAATACAAAGGTGTAGAACAGATACCTACTTGTTAGTCTTGTGAAGGAATTCAGATTAATTTCATGGAAAAGAAAAGGAACAGAAAAAACTTTTAAAGGGCAAATTAAGAAAAATATGGTGTTACCTACAGATTACCTGATGGTGGTAGTGGAAATGTATAAAAAGATTGTTTAAAAACTTTCGTTCCCTGTCCTGATGTAGGAGGCTCTGTGCATTCCCGTGTACATCTCCACCCATACAAAAATTCCCATCTAGTATGTAGTCAGTCTATGGGTATATACATATATGGAAGCAGATATTATTTGCTTACATTTCTGTAGTGTGACAGTTGCAAATTGTCTTAGTATATATTTAGAGTAGTCAAACCTCTTACTGAGGTGTGGAAGATACCAGGTACGCTGGCAGGGAGAGCACACTGTCATTGCCACAGTGTACCTTTTAATTCTGTACAACTTTTGTCTTAGTGTTGAGAAATGCTTGTGCTATGAAAAGTTCTGGAATTGAGAAAGTTTTCCGTGTGGAAGTAAGAAGTCACCCCAGGTGTGGAATAATAATGTGGCTTCTGAGTCCATTCAGACAAGGCGTGTTTTAATACAGCGAGTGGCACGGAAAACATGAAGAAATCTAGAAAAATTAATAACTTGTGCTGTTTGTTTAAATGTAAACGGTAAGTTTGTTGCTGTGATCAAAGTGGCAAATACAGCCTTCAGCAGAGGAACATGAAGCAGGAAAGAAAGGTAACATTACATCTGTATAAAGTATTGATGAGACAATTAGAATATTAATTTCTGGGCTTTGAAGTTTGATACAGTCACAGCAGAATTAAAACATGCTGTTCTCAGATTAACATCACTGAAGGTAGGAAAACAGACCGCGTCATTTGCAGCTTTTCCGCAAGTGTTGCATGATATGCAGAAACACTTGTCTGTGTGTTACATACAGATTAACTATTCCTTTTTATGTCAACATATTTGAGTTTTCTCATTTGGTATTAAGTATTTTGTGTGGAAAACCAGTAAATCCAAAAGTACAATTTTTGTTAAAAAAATCATGTGGAAGAATAATGCACAATAAGTATATATGCTTCAGTATCAGATCAGGTTTTGAGTTATTTTGATACTTGATACGAAATTTGCTGTCAGTACATGTCAGAGGAAAAAAAAATGTGAGAAGATCTATGGGCATCACGCTGTCAAAATCCTCTGTACTTCTACTGTAGAAATAGAGGCAAGACACAAGATCTAAACTGATAACTCTAATTTTCACTAATAATTTATTCTTAATTTTTAGCTGGATATCTAATGAATTCAGGTTGCTTATGCTAGCTTAATAGTAGTATGTGTAACAAAGGTGAAGTGAATCAATTTCCTTTTTTTTTCCTCTCAGAAGCAGTCCCCCTTGGCAGATGCATCAAAACCAGAAATTATGAAGCCATCTGAGACAAAGGTACGAGTCCTTGAGAAACTCAAGCTTGCAGTTAAGCACAAACATATGAAGCAATGGAATTTCTTCTTTAATACTGAGTAACTTTACTTTGCATATTTCTTCCTGCAGCTTAGTTTCGTCTTCAAAAAACATCTAAAAAATGCTATACAAAGTACTCAGAGGACTTTATGAGAGCAATACTAATTTTAATTTTAGCTGAGTCGCATTTTGTGGGAGGTACATAGCTCCCCCCGGTGTAATTACAGGGTTATTTATGTAGTGATAATTTTTCAGGTATTCAAAGAATTCAGGACAAGTTTCAGCTTTGAGTGTACGTACAGTTGCATCATCTCATTAATCTCATATCTTTGTCCATCTGACAGCTTCCTTGCCTTTGTCCTTTATGCTTGTTCTGTCTTGTCTCATGACTAGCACGTCTGTAGTGTCGAAGCTGTGTCATCAATCACTTACTTTACTTGTTAGAATAGAGTCATAATCCTCATGTACGCCTCTGTTGCCTAACAGAATTTACGTATATTATTTAAACAAATGATTAATGATTTTCTCCCTGTTTCATTTTCCGTAATTGTAACAGTGAAAAGAACAAAAATACTGAATACCAAACTAGACCGGCAGGGACTTGTGCAGCGGCAAAACTTAGGTCTGCCTGCACCTTTTGTAAGTACAAATAAAGGAACACTTTGAGCGGTGGGGTCAGGAGAGAACACTTAGAGTCCTGAGGCTCTGGAGGTCCTCTGGTCCAGCCCCCGCCCCAGGCAGGTAGGTCAGGCTGCCGGAGGCCTTGTCAGGCAAACTTGGAATGTCTGCAAGTGTGCAGATGACACAGCGTCCCCGGGTAGACAGTTCCGATGTTTGAGCACCGTCATTATGATGATTTCTTTCCTTTTATCAAATGGGAAGTTCCTTTGCTGCAACTTGTATCTGTTGCCTGTTGTCATTTTGCTGTGCATCTGTGGGAAGAGTCTAGGTCCACCTCCTCCGTATCTGAAGTTAGCCCTCACATTCCCCTTAACCTTTTAAAACCCTTTTTCTCCATGTAATACTTAGTCTGGTAGCAGTGAGCTGGGCAACAATTAAACCATTTCCATTTGTCATCGTCACTCATATATGACGGTGTCAGCAAGTCTCCAGTTTCATCTTCCAGTTATGTTTGCGAGCAAACTCATCTGTGTCATGTTTGTTACTGGTGCTGCTCTCCACATGGCTGAACCCAGCCAGCTATCTAAAAATAGTTACGGCCTTTCCCTGCTTGAAATTTGAAATAACTCTAGAAGAATGTGGTAAATTTCTAATCAGATCTTTAAAACTGCTGTTGCAAGATGAGGCAAAAATGGAGTAGGAGAGGCATACGTCAGTGCTGTGGGACAACAGTCCCTTTGAACCAGTGTCCTGCCTTTGCACGCACACGTGTCGCGGTTCAACCCCAGCCAGCAGTCGAGCACCAGGCAGCTCGCTGCCCCTCTCCCTGGGCGAATCGGAAAAGTGAAAGTGGGAAAGCCCATGGGTTGAGACAAGAACAGTTTAATAATTAAAGTAAAATAATAATAATAAAATGTAATGGAAAGGAAAATAACCAAAAGAGAGAGACGTAAAACCCAAGGCAGAGGAGTGATGCAAATGAAGAACAGCCACTCAGCACCCACCGGCCGATGCCCAGCCTGTGCCTGAGCAGCAACAGCCACCTCTCGCCAACCCCCGGTTTATATGCTGAGCATGATGCCATCTGGCACGGGATGTGCCTGTGGCCGGTTTGGGTGGCCGGTAGCCATCCTGGCTGTGTCCCCTCCCAGCTCCTGGTGCGCCCCCAGCCTCCGCGCTGGCGGCGCATGAGGAGCCAAAAAGTCCTCGGCAACAACTAAAACAACAATGTGTTATCAATATTATTCTCCTACTGAATCCAAACCATAGCACTGCTCCAGCTGCTGAGAAGAAAATTAACTCTATCCCAGCTGAAACCAGGACAATTTGTAAGACAATTGCTGTTTTCTTTTAATGTCTGATGCATTATTAATGCCTTCCCTCCTGCTGGATGAAGCAAAGCCGTCTGCATTTCAACAGTAGGCTCCTTTGACAAGAAATAAGGTTGCTGAGTCACTTTCATTTCTAGTCCTAAATTTCCTGCAAATTAACAACTCTTTCCTATTTGCCTGCCTCACCTCATTGTCTTTCTTAGAATCGCCCTAGTGTGCCAACTGCTTTTAAATGTGCTTTGAACCCCTCTTCAGCTTTCGGGTCAGCGTATGTGAATTCTCCGTCTCAAATTAACCCTCAGTCCTGCGTGTGAGTTACTGCAGGAAGGAATGCGGAACTTCTCGCTGGGCGGGAGGCGGGAGGTGGTGGGGAGGCAGGAGAGCAGGAGCCCTGTGCCTGTTGCTGGAGGAATCGGGGTGCTGCCACTGCCACTGCCACCGCAGAAACACACCCCGTTCCGCTTTCTGCCTCTTGCACGCATTTGTGCAACTCCACTGTAAACTGCGGAAGGAATTCAAAAATACTTGTTTTCTTTTGTAGGCTATTTTTCAGTTTCCTGAGTCAGTTTCAGAGGCAGCCTCTGAGGCGGTGGCACAGAGCAGGTGGAAGCAGGCAGCAGAAGGGGAGGTGGAACACCTTTTTCTCTGCAGGAGTTCTGTGTTCACTGTAAACATGCCATGGCTTCAGGCTGTGACTGCTCACAGCTGACACAGTTTAAAGGATGAGTGAATAGTTGCCTTTGAAAGTATGGTCTTATACTAAAATGGTTGGTTTGACTTGCCTGCTAATTTTTTTTTTTTAAAATTGGATTGGAACTTGGTTATTGCTAAAGCGTATCTAAATAGATGTGTCTCTGTGTGTATGAGAGCACGCATGTGCTCGTGATCATGTGTTTTAATGTGGCTTTATCATCCTCATCAGTGTTTGAGTCTTGAATGAAAGCATTGTCTGTGTCAGTGCGACATTGGACATACTCTTCGGCATTGTCGTAGATAAATCTATGGTATGAGCAATGCTGCACATTTTAAAAGATGTACAAGGATAATGAATAATCCATACACAAAGAAGACATTAAGTATTTAGTAAAACAATATTTACAACATTAAAAAAGGCATGCAGTTGCTAATAACTGGTTTGGCAGGCTGAGAATTTGAATTTATGTTTTGTACATAAAACATGTCAAGTGTCAATGGGTGTTGACAGAAATGCAAGTAAACATATTTTATTGTCCTGCAAAAAAAGGTGTGTTTACTTTTCTTCTGAAAAGCACATAGGGAAAACCTGAATTTGTTTCTTAACAGCAGGGTACTTAAAGTCCTGAGCAGGCAGCAGTCTCACAGCAGGAAAAGTCAAACTTTATGTTCCTTGAACCTCACGCTTGCACTTCTGTTATGCTTCTTTGCAGCCTTGCTGCCAAAGGACATCCCCTGTCTGATTGACTCTTTGCTTTAGATGTTACCTAAACACGGCCAACCTTTTTTAGCTTAAAAACTGTGAAAATTCAAGGTTACCTTTTCAATCTAGGATTATTTAGTGGACAGGTGCACAAATGGATGTGTGTGTCTTTGAGTTTACCATATGGTAGTCATATAACCACGATGTGCAAGTGCAAGCGTACAAGGTATGACTGAACCTGAGAAGTACTGCGTTTTAATCACGTTAGACATCAAGAGAAAATCCAACAGGGGGAATCTGAGAGGCGAAACATTTTTAGAAATGTTTTGATTTTAAATTTTGTCCCCACTTTGGAGTTTGGGAAATTTTCGTCTTCCTTCTCTATCAATATTTTGCCTTTTGTGACTGACTTGCTTGTGGTGGTATGTTCTTTACTGTGGTCTACAGCTTCAAGACCTTTGCCAAGCTTATGCCTGGACACCTATGTTTTTATGCATGTTTGGGATTTCCCAGCCAAGTGTCTGTGGTTCAGTGTGGGGATGTGAATACTTGCATAACAAATGGTAAAAAATGGTAGCAAATTTCTCTGTGTGGTCAGCTAGCAAACAGAAGCTGGATATATCTAAATGGTAATTAATGTTTGGCAGCTAAAGTGAATAAAAATATGGTGAGCAGGCTGGCATTTTCATTTTTATTTCTTGTTATCAGATATAACTATTCCTTAATTTTTCAGTGTTTGTTCTTAGATGTTTCTACTAGTATTCATTTATTGCTTACTGTACTTTGACTTGAGGTGAATCACAGGAATCAATTTCATGGCATGGCTGCAGAAAATTTTCAGGTGTAAATCAAGCTGTTCATTGTATTTTTTTAATATCTTCTTTCCTTCTCTTTTCAGTCCTTCATATGAGGAGTGTGTGTGTGTGAGCGTGTGTGTTTATACACATTTGAGTGCTCTTCAGTCACTGGAGTGGAGATCTGTGCCAGGATGTTGTACGCTGCAAGATCAAAGCACTGTATATTAGTTACATAGCATGTGTGCTCACAAGTGTGAACCTGTCCGATATTCTTCTTTGAGTAAGCTGACTCTGTAGAAATAACCAGGCATATTAATCTCTGTCTGAATGTATATTGCTTCTATTTCAGCCCGCACCGACAACCAAAACAGAACCTGGAAAAACTGCACAGTCAACCAAGGTAAATACATACCTTTCACCTTTGGCGAGTTGTTGTGCTTTGGTCTTTGACTAACTTTGGAAAAAGAGGCTAAAGTCTTGTCTGCTACTGTGCCACATGAAACTGACGCGAGATTAGTAACATACCTGCGTGCAAAAGAGCGAGGAGCTGGCAGGTGTGGAAATGCAGTGTTTTGGGGGAACAGCCAGGATGCTTTATTGCTTCAAAACAGCCTAAGTAGTGTTCTGGTAACCATCTTTAAATGTATCTTGTGCTTATTTGAACTACTGTAGATCGTGTTCCGTAGCACTGAATGGCAGTAACGCTAAATGATCTCAATTTTTTATTTTGTGACAGCCAACAGACACTCAAAATAAACAGCCACCTGAAGAGAGGCAAAAGGAACCCAGTGATGTAAGTTGTATCATTTCTCTCTCTCTCCCTCCCTCTCCTTCTCTCCTCTCTTTCCTCCACCCCAGGCTTCTTGTGGTATTTCTCTTCTCTCTTTTGTTTAAAAAAAAGTAATTTAAAAAACCAAACCAAACAAAACCAGCCCATATGTATTTCCTTATCTAATGATAATAGTGTATCTCTACACAGGCAAAAAGCCAAACCTCACCTTCTGTGACAACAGCTTCTAAACCAAATAATACCGGAAAAGTAACTACAGCTCAAGCTGATCAGTCTCCACCAGCAACCTCCACAGAGACAGCAAAGGTATAGTGGAAGTAGCAATATTATTTATGTTACCGTAGGGGTTAGAAATTCACATCAGGATGGATTCTTATAATGAATATTGTAAAGCAAGACTGGGGCCCCAAAAATCACTATTTAGAAAACCTCAAAAGCTGTCTTGTGTCTAGAGGTTTGTATGAAAACCTCCTTGTCCTGCTTTAAAATCTAGGAGTTAGAAACTGTACACTTTACCCACGAATTAACTTAAACAACATCCTGAATATACCACTTCCAGCTAACCCATGACAGCATTAATGGACAAGCATCAGCTGCAGGTAGAGCAGCCCAGCCAGACGGTATCGGTAGTTTGTGCTGCTCCTTTGGTGATCCCAGTGTGCATCCACCTTTTGTTGTCCTCTTCATACATCTGTTTTCATTGTCCCACACGCTCCAGTTGTTGTCTAAGCAAGCGACATTAAGATTATCATAATTGTAGGCCTGTTCCCTTGTGTTAGGTGTTTGGGGCTCCTCTGTCATTTGTGCAAGCCTTCTGCAAGTTCCTTGCAGCTACGTGGGTGTAATTAGTTCTTTGTCAGTCTCTTCCATTGCCCCGTGAACAGAAGGGGCCGCCTGGTCAGTCAAGCAAATGCTTTCTTCATATGAGCAGTGCCACCATGCAGCTCCTTCACCTGTAGACTTTCAGGCGTGTTTGTAGTAGCAGTGTTGGCTCCAAATGCAGGAGGTCAGCAGGTGATGCATTTGCACCCTGACTGCAAGACTCAAAAAAAACCTAGGAAGAGAAAGGTTGGGGAGAAAGCTGGGGAGGGGTCATTTCAGAGGGGCAAGTGGAGAAAAAGCTGGAGCAAAAGCGTGTAGTAAAGTCAGGATCTAGATCATTTTGGTCTTCTGCTCTACGTGTGTCTGGGTGACAAGGCCAGAGTAACATGAACAGCAACAGAGTTGGTGTTGCTCCTGCACCTAACTCCCTGAAGCAGTTTTCACCCTACCTATTCGAGCACTATTTGCTGCTGGTGCTAATGGTGTATTGAGAACTACCAGTGTAGGTGAAAGCCTCCAAATTGGAAAGTAAAAGAAAGAAGTAAAGTACTTAAAAGTTGCATGCTTGCTTTCTCACAGCAAAGTCACAGTGGAAACAGAGTATGTCTGTGTAGCATTGCAGGTAGATGTTATGCCCAAGCATTTGGATGCTCTGCAGGTGTGTTAGCCAGTTTCTGAGTCCAAAAAAATATTTGCAACCTCAGAAGGCTGGGTTTAGTACCATGCAAGCTGCAGCTACTCGACTTCCAGACCACTCAGCCAGTAGGTAGAACCAGCTTACCTTTTGTATTCAAAGTGTAGATGAAGAGGGACAATAGATATGCATGCCTGAGTTGAACGTCTCTGTTTTACTTTGTTCTCTCTCTAGAATTCATAACGCAGGCCCATATAATAAAGCTGTCTTTTAATTTGTCTCTTATTTCTCCAGCCTGAGAAGGGGTCCATAGCGGCTAGTCCACCTTGTGCAGGCGCAGCCAGTGCAAGTGTGGTTACTGCAGCTGATGAGTCAAGTACTGAGGTTGGTAAACACAGTCCCAGACAAATTCTTCATGTGTAAAAATGTCTGAGAGAGTATTTCTCTCTCAGAAACACTTCAGTTTCAGAAAAAAATAAATGGATAACTGCTGAAGTATTGCTATGTAGTAGTTATGTATGGTGGTGAAGGACTATCTGACAGAATAGGTCACAACCTAGTGGTGTGTCATTTGTGCTTTGTCAAATAGGGCCTATTTAGAATCACTTTTGCCCCAACTAGCATAAAATTAATTACTCTTTATCTTCAGTTATGTTTGTATATGTATGCTTGTGTATCAGCTGGTATATAAATACAAACAGTCTTGTCACTGATTTTGGGGGATGAGTTTAAGAACAGTTCTCACTGAAAAGTTTGGCAAGTGCAGGACCTACTGAAAGAAAGCTTTTCGTTTGGTTTCTGGGAGTTTTCTACAGATTCACTAGATGACTTAGGTGTTGGGTTTTTTTCCTTTGTACCGCTTGGTAACTTCTATAATTGTCTGCTTATTTTTTAGCCTGGCATGGATGAGTCGGCACTAGATAGCTTAATAGATACCCTAGGGGGACCTGAAGAAGATGTGCCTCCTAGTCCCGTTTACACTGGTCCAGAAGTTACGGTATTTAAAATTTTTCATTTTTATTTTTTAGAGGATTAATCTCTAAAGTATGTCTGTAGTTGCACGTTACTACATTGATCCAGTAATTGCCACTTTGATCTGCTAACAGGTAAAGTAAAGTTGGCGCAGTTGCATTTTAGTGTTGTTTTCAGTAATACAGAAATGATACAGTTATGTATGTATTGCAGTAGAAAACAGAAATTGTCAACAAGGAAAGTTTGTTTCTTTTGGAACTGATTTCCAAGCTCCATAGTCTCCACTGGATTTACAAAAGGCAGTGATGGAGGTATAAGAGCATGTAAACAACCTAGGAGATTTCATTTCTACTTGAGAAAAAAGTTGAGAATTTGGGGAAAAATGCATACTTTTCTGAGCTAGAATGGGAGAGTAACGTAAGAGGGATTAAGATTACAAAGTGAATGGTTTAGTGCAATGCTCAGCCGTGATAAAAATTTTGGAAAACAAATAATTATAATTCAGTCTAGGTACAGCGACGCATTCTATGGTGTGAGACACTGGAATGGCCAATGTTGATGCAGAAGGAATCTGGCAGTGGAGATGCAGAGTTTTGCCAGATGACGTGCACTGTTGAGGCTACTCGAGATGCAGGTGCATGACACTAGGTTCTGAAAGACACTGGGTAGCCATGGTCCAGGACTGGCCCTCTCACCTAGCCAACCCTCGCGTTTTCTTTCCACAAGTATCACTGTAGATAGCTCTACATTAGAAATTTATTTCAATAAACAATAGTACAAAAACACTAATGTGTGCATTCTTTCCATAGGAAGATATATCTTCAAGATACTTGGAAGAAATGGGTAAACGGGAAGGTAGTCTCCCTCCAGAGTATGTTAAACTGTTGAAGGTTAGTGGGTTAAAAGAAAGATACTCTTCAAGCATGTTTTCTTTCATATTATATGGTTTTGCTTCCCATTTACTACAAAATTAATTCTCGTTTCAGAGCAAAGGGGATGGCAAAGATGGAGTCCCACCAAAGGCAGATAAACGAGATGAAGTAAGACCTTTTTTTTTTAATTTTTTTTTATATTGGAAGGTGAAAATAACCCAATCATCATTGGGTTCCTAGGAAAATTTAAATGTTGCCTGTCTTCCAAAAATCCCAGAAAGTGGGAGAGGGCTGTGGGTGACAGATAACATAGGTACTGGTAAGACTAAATAGAATTTGACACAGATGTTTTTAATAAAGAAATAGAAATTTTCAGGACACTGACTGAAGCTGAAACAAGTTAAATAAACGCTCATAGAGATCTTGTTCGTAGTAATACCAAAGGGAGGAAAGAGTGGCTGTGCATGCAGGAGTCTCTTCGTAATGTCATTATCAAAGATTACTTGAATTTCTGTACTTAGCAAGAGAATTCTGTAAGCCAGTTTATATAAGTTTAACATATAAAAATAAAAGCTTATCAAAAATGAATCAACCAGTGAGGGGAAGTATCTTTTTTTCTGTGACAGCAACATGTGTTTATGAGGTCCTTGTGTGAGTAAGCACGGAGCACACTCAGATTTCAAAGTGAGTTTGACAGCGTTGGTGTTTGAACTTTAATAATCATAACCTGGTTTGCAATTTCTTGCTCAGAAACCAATGACAGATGATGAGCTTGCAGAGGCCCTGTCATCTGACTTTACCTGTACTACTGCTTCGGGTGAAGAAAAGAAGACAAGTCTGGCAGAGGTATTGCATGCCTTTATTGAAATGAAATATTGCCATTATTATCTTAATATTTCAATTTCAAATGATCCTGACATTTTCCCCCTTCTTTTTATTTTTGCGAATTTGCCTGTAATTTGGCATCTTTCATAGAAACCGAGTAAGGAAGGGGAAATCGTGCAAGCACAAGCAGCAAGTTCAGTCAAGACCTCAGTTCCTCCAAAGGAGAAGAAAACAAAATCAAAAGAGGTATACATAGTCATTCTTTGACTAGTTAACTTCTAATTAAAATTTACTAGCACGTGTCATATTTTATGTGTGCCTGATCTTGTAACGATGCTCATCACCCTCATTTTCAGTTGTAGATCCTGTTTATCATAGAAAGCGTAGGAATAATATCAATTGCCATAGCTCAGGCTTTACTGTACCTTAAAGATCTGGCGTAAGTAGGTCGGATGATTTTCCTTTTGGATTCTTCTATAAAATAACTGCGGTTCTTCTGACTAGAGGCAATAGACTAGAAAAATGTATGTTTTTTCTTAGCTATGTGAGGTGTGTTTAAAACTTGAATATGATGTAATTTTCTTATGTTTTACAAATTTCTTTTTCATCTGTAGAGAGCAAGTGTGACCTTACACTTTCGGGGTTTGCCATGTCAAAGCATATGGCAGTTATGTTATGTGATACTGGCCTTTTTTTTGCTTTCTTTTTTT
>VYZM01003983.1:32251-64946 GCA_013398915.1 Dromas ardeola
TCCTTAACTGTGGGTCTTCTGACTTCTACCTTTAAATTTAGAATTTTCTTTCTTGTTTTGCACTGTATTTTTAAAAAAAAGGCCACTTGACAGGTACATTTTGGGTTTCTGAGCATCTTGGGTAAAATGCAGTGTAATTGTTCTGTTTCAGAAGCCTTCAGCTCCTGTGTCTGCAAAAACCGCTGAGGATGAAGCAGTCCCTCGTGCAACAGCTTGCACTGTGCAGTCTTCAGCTCCATCAGCTGTGTCTTCAGTGAGTAGTCTCAGCTGAAGCTAAAGTGCTTCATTTAAGCAGTGGTATAGCATATTGTCCAGATGCATACTTCACTATTGCATATTCTTCCTCTGTAGAGGTAAGCCACAAAGGCTAAGTGCTTTGCAAAAAAAAAAAATCAAGTGAAGCACAAACCTTCTTCTCACCACAGTGGCCTTCTTAATAGAGGAAATCAAACTGACAGTTCTTGTGTTCTACTCTAGCACTTAATGCTCTAAAAGGGGTGCCGTTCGTGAACTTACAGATACTGCAGGAAAAGACAAATTCGACAAAAAGTCATAATCATCCTACTGAATAGTTCAGAAGATATGCGTTAATGGCTGACATTCTCGCAACTCTTATCAGAATACATATGCTTCTATTAAAAACCAAAACAAACAACCCTCCCTGTGGAACATTTTATCTGTGAATAAGTCTTTGGAAAGCAGAAGCCTGTTTACAGAGCAACCTCTGTCAAAGTTTCCTTGCGCCTTGAACACAGCAGATCCCAAGTATGAGAAGACAATTAGGGAGAGATGCATTACGTTTTTTTAGTTTACTTCTCAATTTTTACTTTAAGTAATGTGTGGCTGGTGGTGGTATGAAGAGGTTTCTTCAGTTGCAGCTGACCTCCAAACTATGAATTGTGTTTTACTGTATTGATACCCTTACAGGTTGGTCGTGTGGCAGATGAAGCACTGGAAGCCTTGTCCAGTAGCCTAGGAAAGAGGGAGCCTGATCCAGATGAAAAGAAACCTGTGGTGGACAAAGTTAAGGTAGAGAAACAATCAGACCTCAAAAAATAGACTGTTGATATAATTATCTTCAGCATTACTGTATTTCCTCAGGCTAGAAACAATTTTGAGATAATATTTTCACTTTTTTAAAAAGCAAAATTTACTTACGAAGCCAGTTGTGTTCTGCTTAGGAAGTACTAGTAGGATTTCAACACAGTAAGTACGCTTTCTTAATCATTTTGCATATTACAGTACAGTAGTCCCCTCAGCTTCTGAAAACCACATTACCTTAGTGTCTTACTGCTGAGCCAAAGCTGAATTAGCATGCACGTCAGAGGTGGCATCCAGTATGATCCTTTTTCAAAAGGAACCAAATTTATGATGAGTTGTTTAAATAAGTGATACATAAAACTTTGGTTTTTGTCACTGATCTTGTTATTTTAACAGGGAGCCTTAAGTAAGTCACTGAAATGTGTGTTCTGCCTAAGGGAATGCTGTTCATAGTCACAGTCTGAATGCCCCCATTTGCCACCCCAGACCATGGCCCAGATGGTGCTGACTGTTGACTGGAGCCAAAAATAGAGAGGACAGCTCTTCTGGTGTGCTGGAACTCTTACCAAACAAACCTTCCCAAAGCTGGCTTTACTACCTTTTCTTAGTTGTCATCTTCCAACATAACTTTTATGGGGGGAAGTCCTTTTTGAAGTTGGCTACTGATTTCTGTGTTCAGCCTTCCTTTGCATGCAGCCCAGATAGCTGTTGAGTGGATTTCAAGAAAAAGTCAAGAAGTAAGACCCAGAGGTATAATGCTATTTTGTTGTTGGTTCATGCTTGTCTCTTTATTTAAGTCTGTTGATCTTCGTTGAAACGGTTAGAGCTACTTGTGATATACGCAGGAAGAAACAGGCAGAGAAATTAAGGCTTTCTCAAGAGAAAAGGCTTTCTTTTAATTTGCATGAGATTTTTATCTGGTAGTTGGATTGAAAGACTAATTTGAATCAGTAGACTGAAGACCTGAAAGATTGCTCATGTGCATTTCTATTGGGATGTAGTTACTTGGTTTCATTAATATGATTTTTATGTTGCCTTTGTAGGAGAAAACCAAACAGGAAGAACGCAAAAAACTGGGTGAAGATGAAGAAACAATTCCTCCAGAGTACAGATTAACAGAAGCAAAAGTAATTTATTTAATGTGCTGTTTCAGACCTACTGTCCTTTCATTCCTCAGAGTATATGGATGAAACTGAAGCTCCATTTCATTTTGAAATGTTGGTGTTAAGTTCAGCCATTTTTATAGTGTATAAAAATTCCAGTTTGTAGTTCCTGAATATCAGACATCTACCATTAGATGCCTGCATAGGCACAGAAGTGGTTTAGACACAGCTACCTACACATGAATAATTTTGTCTGAGATCAGTGCACTGGAGTCTTTCATTAGCTTTTTGTATTTTAGAACTTTAATAAATTGTTATTGGTCAAACCTGTTAAAAACCCCCAACGCTGCAAGGTGGTGTTTTTACAGACATCACCACACAACTCATTTGACATAAATGGGTTGCTTAGGTATAGCCAAGACTTGCACAACACCTGCCACAGCTGCCGGTGTGAAAAGGTACAGCCTTTGTAGACTCTGCATCCAGGAATATTGTTACCCATCTGGAACTTGGGGGTTTATTTGTTAATTGTGCTGTTTCCATGGAAACTGAAACATGAAATAGGGAAGCTCAGAATGCCACACACTGAATCACTTCTCAGCACTCGGATGTTTCTGAGTTACAGGACCTGGATTTTTAAATGACACCTTGAGTAACAGCAGTAGAGGCCAGAGGTAACTAGTTAGATCATTTTCTTGTGTGATACTGCCTGTTGCTCAGTGAATGCTCTCAGAGTACTTGTATTGCATGGTCATTTAAGGACAGGGTGGTTTAATATAAGGGGCTTTTTCTTTTCTAGGCTAAGGATGGAAAACCACTCTTACCAAAACCTGAAGAAAGGTCTCAGGTAAAAAAGTCAATATTCAGATAAATGTTCAATTCATTAATTAATTACTCAAATGTCAGTAAGGTTTCATTCTTCAGTTTAAAAATGGAGATTGACTGTGTTACCTGATCACTTTTTGATAGATGAGAAGCTTATAAAAGCCTCTTTTTTTCTTGTTAATGATAGCCTATGAGTGAAAATGATCTTTTAGAGGGTTTGACAGAAGGATTTTCCTGTGCTCCATCCCCATCTGCACCATTACCTACACCAACTGTAATAAAGGTGATTATATTTGATTTCTGAAAATCTGTTTTATTTTCAAATTGTTTCAATAATCTTGATTTGTAATTTGTTTCCCTTAAAGTTTGTGTAAACGTTCTTAAATAAAATTCAATAACTAAAATTTTATAATATTTTTTGCAATAAATTAATAGAAGAGCAAGACTTTAATAATAAGAAAAAAACCTAGGTAAGTTAGTTGTCGTATCTTTTTACCAATTACTTGCATAAGTAATGCTTTGCAGTTGAGAACATTAAGTGTTACTTGGGAATATAGATGGGCTTGGTGAAATCTTAGCTCCTCTGAAGTCACATTGAACCTGCCTCTGACTTAAGATGTGCCAGGGTTTAACCCAGTAGTTGAGATGGAAGATTGAATGTGAACAAACTGAGATGCAAAAGTATTGCCAGTGCTTCTCAGGAAGGGGTTTGAATCTGAAATAAGTAGAGCTTCTAAGAAAAATAAAGTCCTAGAAATAAACTGAATGGGCATTGCCTTTTTGATGCGTGGAATTTGATGCAAATTTTTCTCTTAATCCTCTGCGTTAGTAACGATGCTGTGTCTTGTTTCAGAAAACTAAGGAGGGTGAAAAGCCCGCAGATTCTGCAGACGTTATCTCTGCTGCTGCAGTTTCTTCAGTGCAGTCATCAGCTCCTCCAGCTTCTACCTCAGTAAGCAACCTCTTCTGTACATCCTTATCTCAAACTAAGGACTGCCCGATGGAGAGAGGTGGGAGCATGACCAGTTTTACGATAATAATATAGTCTAATGTAGACTGTTGCAAAGTTAAATAATGTATTGCTAATTCTGGCTACTGGGGGGTAAGAAAGTGTTCCATCTGGGAAAAAAAAAAGTGTGAGTTTCTGGGCACTTTGTGTTCAGCTAGCTGCGAAGACTGGTCTGCCCGCTTTGTCTGAGTTCCTCCCACTCGCTGTCATATTCCAGCTGCCTTTGGAACCTCCTCACCCGCGCTGGGGAGAGGAACTGCCCTCTCCGTGCCCATTCCTCCGCAGTCACTGAGGGCATCGGAGGATGGGTGCGTTGCCTTCCTGTGGGTCGATGCGGGTAGTTACCTGTGTGCAGACGGTTTTGTTTTTAGAACCACATCTTTCTTTTCCTGGTTAGGCAATGAGGACATTTAAAATAATAATACTGTAGTCATTACCATAGTGGCAAAGTCCTCTGTTAAGACTATAAAAGGAGGAGTTCAAGGTTAGTGGAGGAACAGGCAGTGCCCTGACCTCCTTTTAATACCAGGAGAAGTTCCCTTCGCGTCATGTGGTGGTAGCGTTGTGTCCCCCCTTTCCCATTCCGATCTGTGCGGTGGGAGCTCCCTCTCATGTTTCCAGCCTGATTGGAAAGGGGAATATACAGCGCCTCCCACCTGGGTTTTAGTCGGGTCTAAGGGCTTTTTTTCTAACCAGTGTTTGAATATAACTGGTGTGAATTAGCAAAAGACCATACGTATTGTGGAGATAAAATGTTAATAAGTTTTGATTCAGGTTGACACTTCCTTAGCAGCTAATCTGCGGTGATAATGATGTTTGCAAAATGAATGGCAATTACCAAAAAACAATCTTTTCATAGATCTGCTCTCATTAGATCAGGTAGGCTTATGTGTAACAAAAAAGAGCTATTAAAAAAAATTCCATAACCCCTTCTTGACATTATGTTTCCCCACCAATTGCACTACATTGTAATTACAGAGGGAGAGCTGATTGTTCATTGTTCACCGAGGTTGACAGTTCATTAGTCAGTACTTACATTAGCTTGATGAACTAAATTATTTTTACAGCTGATTTCATTCACGAATGTGTTTATACTTTGTTAGGGAGGAAAAGAGATGGATGAAGCCTTGGATCTCCTGTCTGATTCCCTGGGACAGAGGGAACCCGACCCTGATGAGAACAAACCAGTTGTGGATAAAGTAAAGGTAACAAAAGACATTCTGAAAGTTGTGCAGTCTGGGGGGAGGGGGGAAAAACGCAACAAAAAACAGACAAAAACTGAGATACTTACCTTACTTCTTGTAGATTTCTTTTAAATGGTACACTGCCATACTTCTTAGGTACTCATAGAAGTACACAGCATGTGATTTTCAGACGTAGATGTAATGTTACGAGAAAAAAACAACATACTTGTTGCACTGCATGTAGGCATCTCAGCCAGTTCACTTAAATGTTTTTGCTTCTAAGTTTGTACTCTTCAATCAGCTGGATTACTTGTGGTTTTGGAGAAAAATGTTGACTTTTTTAATACAGTTTAGCTGTTTGGAGGTGTTGAAATGCTACAGGTAATTTGCAATACTTTGATTTCAGTACCTTTTATTGTCATTACTCTAATTATTTTTCAGGCGTCTTCTCTGGCCTCTTTCTAAAATTAATTTTGTGGCCTTCTTTTTTGTTAAACTTTGACTTTTATAGCCCCAGAGGTACCAAGTTCATCAACAGACATGTTCATTTGATCAGTCCCATTTTTTACTTACTTGTTTCCGCTTGGTTTTCCTTCATTCAATCTTTCTTCATATACTTGTATAAAGACCTTTCTACTAATAAGAAAATCAGACGCATTTTTGCATGATAGTAGTAGTAATAGCAAGTTGTAAACTGAAATACTTAAGGTAAAGGACATTACTGGGGAAAAAAAACCACCATAAGCTGCCCGTGAATAGATTCAGGCTGGAATCTAGAAGGAGATTTGTACTCTCAGACCAGGCTCCGGTGCGGAGGTTGTTGGCTGCTGTAGAACAGGTTCCTGCAGTCTGGGTAGTTGTCCCTTGCCATAACAAGGGAGTGAACTCTTCAACTGCGAGATCTCCGGAGCTCCTGTGCTTCAGTGGAGCTGGAGGAGCCCTGTCTTTGCCACGCGTTGGTCTTTACAAAGGCATTGAAAATGCTTACACCGCGTGAAGAAATTTCAAAAGAACAGAGGGCCTCAAAACGTCTGCGTTAACAAATACAAAAATATTCTTCAATAATATGCTTAGAAACCTACTTGGATCTAAACCAGCTGTTGTATTTGGCATGTTTCTGGTATGTTTGCCAGAAATCAAAGCAGCAGAAATGGAAAAATAAACATAGTGGAAGGAACGCATCCCTCCTTGATGCAGTTTTGAGGAGCTTGTGGTGCTCTGCCTTCTAGTTGTGTTGGAATTGAAACTGACTCTGGCTCCTAAGTCTGATAAGACGCGTCGGCCACTCTTGATCAGTTTGGGTGTGAGGTGGGTAAGTGCCCTGGGTTTTGCTAAAGGTACTTGGATGCATTCACAGGTGAGACATTGCAAAAACATCGGTTTTGTATCAAAGATGCAGTGCATGGATGAGATTTGATGGACTGTATCGAAGCAAATCACTGTATCACAGATAAAAAAAAAAGTATGGAGTGACTCCGTTTAGTTGTATTGTTGAAAAGCAGAACTGAAAGTTGACATAACTGTTTTTTTCTGCTGCTGTATATGTATATATATATATTTAACTTAGTAACTGTGTATGCTTATTGAGAGCTAGTAAATTTAGAACTTTCAGGCATGAAACACACTTCATAATGGAATAAATATATGGGTTTTTTCCTGGTAGTTTTGAAATTTTGAATTCTAAAAAGGCAGCTGTCCTAAGTTTAATGAGCACTCTGACTTCCTGTTTGCTAATGTTTCTTACATAAGTATTAAAGTTGTTAAAATTTAAATGCTTTCAGGAAAAAGCTAAATCTGAACACAGAGACAAACTTGGAGAAAGAGATGATACTATCCCACCTGACTATCGAAAACTTCTGGAGTCAGGTGGGCAGGTAAGGAAAAGCTTTGTCATTTTTTATTTAGCTGTCTTGTGGCAACACCAGAAATTTGTGCGTATGAGCCAGTCTGTCCTCTTCGGAATTATGGGGAGAACAGGGAAGCTGAATAAGTGAGTAAATGAGTGTGCTATATTTATGTGTTAGGGTTAAACATGTGAATATCGTATACTTAGAGGAGCTCTGTGTATCCTCGCATGCATTTAGTTCAAAAACCAAACAAACAGTTTGTTTTTCTTATTTTAAATTGGGCAACCTGAGTAAATAAATCACATTGAACCACCCAGTAGCAGTCAACATCCTGTGAATTCAGCAGTGTAGATTCCAGTTACACTGACTCAGTATTTCAGGTGCTCCAGAAAAGCAGGTGGGCAAACAGGGAGTCTCCCTTGAAAAACCTTGGCTTTATAGTCTCCTTTTAAACAGGAGATACTTGCAAACTGTGAATAATAATGCTTGTTCATTCCAAGCAGTTTTGTTCCAAGTTTGGGGACAAAGTGTGTATACAAGTCTTACCTTGGTGGTATACCTAAAGCCCTGTGAAACTGCCATGCACTGAAGCAAGTGACAGCTCTGGCAGTGATTTGATCTTTTCTGGATCAGGAAACTGTTTTTCCAATAGACTACAAGGGTCGAAAGGTGATACCGCAGATGTAGTGAAAGTAACAGCTTGAAAGTACATCGTGAACTGACTTTGCATACATAGCGTGAGGAATAAAGAAATCAGTTCAGAATGGTTCAGGTTTCTTGGTAGTCTGTAGACTCCCGGTGACATGTTTGTATCTTACAACTAATCTGACCAGTTCAAAACGTGGATGCAATCTTTCTTCTTCCCAAGGGTAAACCAGTGAAGCCAACAGCAAAGGATGGTGTGAAACGCAAAGAACAAAAGGTAACATTGATGATATTTTTGTTCTGTGTTGGTTTCATGCTGGGTGCTCTGATCTTTTTTTCAAAGTAGTATCAAGGCACAATTCATTCTCATATTCATTTGCAAATTCTCATAAATGCTAATGAATGCAGTAAGAATAGTAACAGTGTGGACAGTAAAACTTTTGTGAAGAGTAACTCTTCATAATCAACCCAGTTTTTATGCACAACTACACTGTGAATGTTCAGGTCCAGTATTCAAAGAAATTGTCTATCTTGGAAACCTCGAATAGACATCTCTGTTCTAACATACGTGTAGAACTCAGTTGTGGTGGTTTTTTTTTAAGAAAGGGATAACTAAAGCAGACATAAATTCTGAAACATTAATTTGGCAGTGGAAGGTGTTGCATATTGTGTGACTTCAGAATTAAAATTATTGCAGAAGCCTACTGGTGACTCTGCAGCTATCGATGCCCTATCAGGTGACTTCGATACTTGTGCAAAGGCTCCTGCCACACCACAGGACTCAAAGGTAGGACATTTTCCGCTAATAACTTGCAAAATAAACAGTTTTTCACCACTCTGTGAAAGTTCCTCACTTTTGTTTGCAGTAGCTCAGTTTAGGTTTAGAGCTAGCCTCTTTGGAAGATGCAGTCCAGCTGTAGTGGTTGTCCTACGACTATAATGGAAGTTTGATGCATCTTGCTTTGTACTAAATATTTGGAAAAAGGAAGGTTTGTGGAATTTAGGGTCTTTTACACAGGTAAGACAGGCTTGGACAAGTAAGTTGAGCAGAGAATTGTGGTGACAGGTTTTGTATAGATTTGAGCGTCCAAAAAATGTAGAGAGGCAGAGAAAAATTTCTTCAAAGGCTGCGTGCGCGACCTAGCAATAGTTGTAGGCTGGAACTGAGAAACAGTTCAGGAGAGTTTTGCAGAGAGAAATGCTAGGAGTAGAAAAGATTTCGAGATGTGTTAGGGAAAGTAGTAGAGCTGACAAGATGGATGAAGGAGGAATGGACTGGAGAGGTCCTGTAATGAGAAATGGAGCATTTATTTGTCATTGTCGTGTCATGTCATTTGTCATGTAATCACCTTGAACACAGCTGGCAAACAGCTGTCGGACTTTTCACAGCAAAGTGCTGCACATGCAAGGCTATATGAAATGAACTAGCAGTGGGAGCAGCATAAATCTGGAGGTCACCAACGTAAGGATAGTGTTTGAGAAAGGATGGTTGTGCTGGAGAAGAGTGTGAAGAAGGGGGCTGAGGTTTGGTCCGCATGTGAGAAGGATCACGGTCAGACGAGCTTTCTGCTTGCTCTGAACCCGGCGTTTGTTACCTTGAGCTTGGGCAGAGGGAGAGGTCTTGTACGGCTTTGGGACATCCACTGTGACACTGCAGTCACATTACCTGCTTCCTTGGCAGAGGAGCCATCTGAGGCAGCTGGTGGGATATTGGTGCGAAAATCCTGGACTCCTTTTGTTTTCTACAAGAGCTCAAACTGGTTAAGAACCAGTAACTCCCTCCTGTTACCTGTTTGTGCTCTTATCCTGTATCTGACATGTTGTATCCAATGCCCTGGTCCCTCACCTGCAGACAAGAGGGAAGGGTAAACATTTTTTTGAGTGGTGAATAGCTTTTGTACTCAGCTGGGTAAAGCAGAAACCGTTGTCTCTCATCTGCCACGGACTCCTGCCAGCCCCTCCCTGCCTTTCTCCTGCAGTAGGTGGCCTGCCTGCTTCCTGCAAGGAGAAAGAAAAAACAAAGCTTGAATTTACTATATCTTTGATCTTTGACCAAACCAGGTATTAGCAGTGAAAGATTAAATCCCTTGGACAGACACAGCTGTGGAAGCATAACCAGTTCCCAAGTAGAATTCTGCATTAGCTTCCCTGAGTTTATACTGCAAGGCACCCGGTTAGCAAGAGCAAATTATGAGTTTGTCCATACTTAGAGCGTTGATTATGATTGTCTGTGCTTTTATGCTGTGTTTGTTCTTCTCCTGGGGGGAAGAGAAGAAGCACCTTTGAAACTAAAGTTCAAATCAGATGTAATTCCTGGGAGGAAATAGCTATGTTTCCAAGTAGCCCTTCTGAACCCTTGCGGTGATTCCCAAGTGCTTACCTTGACACCAGATCCTCGGATGGCTTAGACAAACTATTGGTGTTTTACGTGCTGTTTTATTTGGTTATGAACTTCGGAGCTAAATCTTCTGCTGCAACATTATTACTTTGTAGTAAATACGAGATGCGCCCCTATATACCAGCTTATTTACCTGTGTATGCTTTCCGGTATCCTAGTCTCCCCAGCATTAAGCAAGGCTCCAGATTCCAGCGTGGTATGGATTGAGGGCACTAATAACATGCACGTGTCCTGCCTTGACTTCTCTCCCACCTCACCAACCACGTTTAAGATAATGTTATGGCAGATGTCAAAGTAGGAGCCACCAGTTCTCTGTTCTGTTTGTAACTGTAATTTTTTTTGTTCTTTGGAGTGTAGGACAAAAGCGGAAAGGAAACCATCACCACTAAACCAACCCCAAAAGATAAAGGAAAACCCAAAGACCCTAAAAAGGTAGAAACATGCACATTGTAACATGGGTAGTTACCACTATAAGCACAAAAGGTGGGCAACTGGATTTTGGATTCGTATTACATGGATGTTTCTTTGGGGAGAATTTTACATCAATATGTTGAACTTGGTCCATTTTCATAAGCGTGTACATAGGAGAAAAGCACCTGTCTGTTTCAAGGGAAATTTTCAATATTGGGGGCTAAAATATGTTTCGTTCAGAAAGAGTGTGGTCTTCTACAGGGGGCTCAGCGCATGCTCCACAGGCGTCTCATTCCCGTATTTGCTGGTCTGAGTCGCGCTTCACATCCTGTAGTTGCCTCGGGATCCCCATCACACCTCTTTTTCCTTGACAATTTTGAGTAATGGCATTCTAAAGGTGATTAGGATGCATTCCTTCAACCACACATCCATTTCTCAAGTTGCTATTGTAACTCATTTTTAAAAAATGAATGAAGACCTACATATAATTCTACATAAATAAGTATGTAGAATTAATCTGGTGAGAAAAGGAAGGCAGTTGGTTCTATATAAAAAAAAAAAAATTAAAAAAGGTCGTGTCTCATTTGTCGTCCAGAAATACAGACAGTGGATGTAGGTAAGGGTGAAGCTTTTCCCAGCACGTTGTTCTCCCACAGGATACGTGCAGGTAGGTGCATGAATCAGATGGTGACATCTGCTCTGGAAATTTCATGTTTCACGTTTCAAGTGATGGGATTTTTCTTTACTGCGAAATTGCCACGCATGCCTTCTGTCTAACAGCAGAACTGTCTTTCTGTTAGAGGAGAAGGCACTGCCCGAGCGTTGACGTCCGTCCCAGGAGTGTCACACCCCCCCTGAGTCTGTCACTGGCAGGACTGGGGTCCCTGCGTGGCAGGGGACCCCAAGAGCTGACAGGGCCCCTTCCCGCTCCGCACACACACACATACGCTCTCGGGCGCTCCCTCGTTCTTCAGGCTCCACCCAAGGTTTCCTGCAGCAGGGTCTCAGGCCTTGATTTTATAAAAACAAGCAATTGAATTGAAAGGTCCAGCAGGGAGGTCAGCCCGGGCTGGTGCCGCCAGAGAGGGACGCTGAACAAAGAAATCCCTGGGCATTTATAGCCCTGGATCCCCACCCGCCCCTCGGGCGCTCTTCACATGTCTTTTAGCCCAGTGGTGATTTTTGGTCTGGGGTCTTCTAACACCTTCTGGGATTCTCTTTCTGTGTCCAGGCCGGCCGTTGGCTGCTCTGATCTTGTTGATTTGCAGCCTCTGCGGAGCGTTGTCAGCTCCTTATCTTCTGCTGTATGCCTCTTGTGCACCTGCATCGCCGGCAGAACGTGGGGAACTGAAAAGTCCCAGACTTAGGGAAAAACACTGCCAACACTTCAGTGTGATACCAACACTTTTCGTATACTGACAAACTAAACACAGCACTGTACCAGCTGCTAGGAGAATTACTAAGACAAATAGCTCTGTTGCAGCCTAAAGGCTTCAGCAAATCTAACTACTCATGCTAAGTAAAGCTAGGCAGACAGTGTAAATCACACCATATTATAACCCTAAGTAATTTATTCTAAGTAAAACTTGCGTATTTAAGCTAAAAAAGTAGTATCTCTCAACACTTAGAATTTTCAGTGTAAAACTGGGGAGTGGGGGGTTCTTTAACTCCTCTTCAGAAGGATGTATTTTTTAATGTTCTGAGTTGTGACCAGATCAGTAGCATGGGTGAAAAGATGTTGAGAAATAGGATATGAGTAGGTCAGCCACAGCCCTCTTTAGCTGAAACTGAGTAAGTGATGGTGGAAAAATGAAAATATACATACACAGTGCAAGTTACAAATACCATTGCTAAACTTCCTGTATTTCAAGCACAGATCGTATTTATGTCTGAACTGTGACTCCTGATGACTACCCATCGCTGTTTTATTTCAGATTTTAGCTTTTCACGGTTTCTTACTGTCTCATGCTCCTCTTGCTCTGTAGGCAAAGGGACAGTCCTCCAGCAGCAAATCTGAGAAGCAGAAAACAAGCTAAGCGTTAACATCGTTGGGTGAGATTTCTTCCTCTCTTCTCTGAACTACCACAAGGACAACTCATGATGGTGTTATTAAAGCGGGGTTTTGTTGACAGAATTTTAGCTGAAGCAAGACATGGTTAGAGACACTTGGAATGACCTTGAACTTCACTGTTCCTAGGGCAGGAAAGACCTTACGTTTTTTTTCCACACCCTTTGTCCATATAGTTCATACAGAATTACTTCACGTAGCTGAATTCCTTTAGGTTTGTGTAACTAAGGATTCCAAGACGTGACGTACTGCTTCCCTAGTAAGACCTTGTTACAGAGTAATGAGGACCAAGCACATTTCAACTGGTTGTTCTTATCCTTAGGACAGTGAGATGATGTCATTATTTCTGCACCAGGCTAATTCTGGAACAGCGTTGAGAACAGATAAATATTCCCACAGCAAAGCTGGCCGGTGCGGCAGGTTTCGTTACTCTGCTCTGTGCACATGTGCCGCTGCCACTGTGTACTTGTTTGTGCTTGGCTCGAGCACGCTCTTAACGTAAGAGTAATTGGGGTCTGTCACCATCATCGTCAGGCCATGGAATGTTCGGTCGCTGCTGTGGTGCGTGGCACAAGTGCTGGGCGCGGAGGGGAGAGGCAGCGGCTCATCCCACGCCGGCAGCCGGGAGGGCCCGAGCTCTGGAGTTCCGAACGGCGGAGGAGCCTCTCCCCTCTGACGGCGGCGTCAGCCCTGGCTCCGCTGGTACCGAGTGATGGTACCCAGCGAAATCCCGTGTGACGATCTGCCTGCCGACCTCACAGGGGCCGAAGGCGCGTCATCACTGCATGTCTGCTGGGGAGCGCTGCCCTCGCGGCAGCATCACTTTCAAAGAGTGCCTAATCTCTTGCTATTTAGCTTTCCTGGGTTTCTTTCTGTCACTAGAGACTTAATCTTTATGATAATTCTTCCCAGATTTATTTTGTGAATATTTTTCCCAAATTAAAGAAAGTAAGCACTCTAACCATTTTTTTTTTCTTCCTTCCCAGGATCTCGGTGCATCATGTAAAACATCTTCTTTCTGCTGGTGGATAATTATTCCTGAAGAACAAAAGCTGATGCGAAACCCATGTGGTTATTCTGGGTGGTTTTTGTACAGTGATACTTGTTGGACTTTTTTCATATTTTCTTTTTTCCCAGTAGTAGACTAAGGTGGTTTGGTTTTTCTTTCCCCCTAGCCATTCATTTTATTATACTCATATACTTCGACTTTTTTTGTAATTTTCTTCAGTTTTCAGAGGGAAAGAATGCTTTATATTTGCAAGAAATATATTTCATAAATGAATAGCAATGCCAAAAAAAAATCTGCAGACTTTTGCACATGATCTCCACATAGTGCCTGTAAATCTCAGAAGAATTTGTATATGCTAGCATTTTTTGCATTGCAGTGAATGCGTTAAGTATTCTGGAATGTCGTGAGCTTTAGTTATCCTCAGCCCACCTCAGCCTGGCTGTGCAGTCTTACCTCAAGCCGGTTCCTGGTAGGAAACCATAGGGAAGCTGTGGGTAGCTAAAGAATGAGAAACTGGAGATTAACCGCTTAATCAAGTGCATCCAGTAATAAAACAGGTATTTTGGATGCCGCCTTACCTGCAGCTAAAACAGCAAAACCACACCAGATAAGGATTTTAGTTTGGGGTTTTTTTCTTATTTCCAATCATCTGTACTGTTATCTCGTAATTTCAGGAGTCTCTTGGACTGAACAAATACAAATCCTGGTGTAACAATGACACCGTTACCGTTACAGAAGAGTAAATACAGAAGGTGCATGAGCCTTTAGCAGAGATCAAAGAGAAGTTCAGGTCAACAGGCAGACCTTTTTTTTTTTAAATTTTGCACTGTTTCTAGTCCTTGCTTCTGTCCCTCACGCCCCAGAAGGGGATGCAGAAATAGGGCAGAAGTTAATGCTGCGAGGAACTGCGAGGAGCTGCTCTGCAAAGAACAGGCAAGAGCGGGCGCTGCTCCCAGGTCCGCTGTCGCGACTGAGCTGTGCCAGGTGCCACCACACCTCTGTTTTCCTCTGTCTCCGTCACTCGCAGAGCATCTTTCTGCACATTCTTACACTTGCACTGCTTCAGCATTAGCTCGCGGAGGAAGGTCATTCCAACACTTGTACTGATACCAAAAGCTGACTCTAGTATGTAGCGCTGCAGGCAGAGACAGCCCGGAGATTTAAATTGGGGATATTTAGACTGTTGACTGTACTTCACAGTCTGTACTGAGAACCTGTGTCACACTAATAAAGTTTTTAAGAATGCATTGTGATGTTTGTTACTTCTCATTTATTCCTGATGTTACCTGAAAAGCTATTGAAAGACAAAAGAAACCCTACAACTAATTAAAAAAGCATTGGCATATTAAAACTGAATAGAATGCATTTAAAAAAACCTGCAAAATACTTGTCAGTGATGCTTCAAGGTGGTCCTCACAGTCTGATGAAGATCCAGCTATAGTTCTTTTTCCCCCTTTCCTTTGGTTTTCAAAGCTCTGTCACAGTTAACTGGGACCAAATTTAACTTGCGGGCTCCCACTGTGCAGGGAAGCAGCTAAAAGATGAAGACATAATCACAAGGCTTTTCAGAAATGAAGTTACTGTTTTGCTGAAAAGCTGCAGTTAGAATTTCTGTTGAGAGGTCTGATACACAAGTGAGTGGCGGTGGTTCAGGGGACAGAAGGAGCGCTGTTCCAATGGCACGTGTGAGGCCTGTGTGGCATCCCTGGGCCTGCCCGGGGTCTCCCAGACTGCGCGCAGCAGCAGCTCAGTCCCGCGTGATTCTGGTTCGCGCACAAAAGCCCAAAATGTTGATTAGTGTCAGCTCACATAGCTCTGTCAACGGAATTTGTTGTGTTGAGATAAATGACATAACAATGTACCTGCTAGTGGTGCTTGCTCTGTTCTGCAGGGAGGGCTGCAATCCCAGAATCCCAGAATGGCCGGGCTCGGCAGGGGCCTCTGGAGATCCCCCAGTCCAACCCCCTGCCAGAGCAGGGTCACCCAGAGCAGGTGGCACAGGAACGCGTCCAGGCGGGTTTGGGATGTCTCCAGAGACGGAGACTCCACCACCTCTCTGGGCAGCCTGTTCCAGTGCTCTCCCACCCTCAAAGTCAAGAAGTTCCTCCTCGTGTTTAGGTGGAACTTCCTGTACTCAAGTTTGTACCCATTACCTCTTGTCCTATTGCCGGGCACCATTGAAAAGAGCCTGGCCCCATCCTCCTGACACCCACCCTGTCAGTATTTATAAGCATTAATTAGGTCACCCCTCAGCCGTCTCTTTTCCAGACTAAACAGACCCAATGCCCTCAGCCTTTCCTCATAAGAGAGGTGTTCCAGTCCCCTCAGCATCTTGGTAGCCCTTTGCTGCACCCTCTCCAGCAGTTCCCTGTCCTTCTTGAGCTGGGGAGCCCAGAACTGGACACAGTACTCCAGGTGTGGCCTCACCAAGGCAGAGCAGAGGGGGAGGATGACCTCCCTCCACCTGCTGGCCACACTCTTCTTGATGCACCCCAGGATGCCATTGGCCTCCTTGGCCACAAGGGCACAGTGCTGGCTCATGGTCATCCTGTTGTCCACCAGGACTCCCAGGTCTCTTTCCACCGAGCTGCTCTCCAGCAGGTCGGCCCCCAACCTGTACTGGTGCAGGGGGTTATTCCTCCCCAGGTGCAGCACCCTACACTTGCCCTTATTGAATTTCATAAGGTTTCTCTCCGCCCAACTCTCCAGCCTGTCCAGGTCTCTCTGTATGGCGGCACAGCCTTCTGGGGTGTCAGCCACCCCCCCCAGCTTTGTGTCCTCAGCAAACTTGCTGAGGGGACACTGTCCCCTCATCCAGGTCATTGATGAATATATAGAAGAGGGTACTACAATGAATATATTCAGTCTATGAATACAAATGAATTTAAGACTGTAGTCTGAATAAGACTACAATGAATATAATTCAGTCCCCAATACTGACCCCTGGGGAACACCACTCGTCACTGATCTCCAACCAGACTCTGTGCCCCTAACCACGACCCTCTGAGCTGTGTCTTGCTTTGCATGCAGGTACAATACCTCTGGATACACATGGGCTAATAGATGCTTCCTCAATTAAAAAAAATAAAGCCAGGGGTGGGGCAGGGGGCGGTGTTGGAGCAAGAAGGGGGCTGTGGTATATGAGGAATAGAGCTTGATTTCCCCAAGGTTGAGAAACTGAAGATGAAGCAGTAAAAGCAGAAACCAGAAATGCAAATTACTGCTTACTACAGCAAAAGAAATGAATGTGCAAAATGACACAAATGAAGTACTTTATCTAGAATCATGTCAACAAATTTTATTTTTTATTAAATTACCTTTTCAGCTCTGAAAACATTTTAAAGCAAGCAACAGTCAGCAATACCTGAAATGATACCAGAAAATGTACATGCGACGCACACCCTGTTCAGAATCCCCGTTTCCTTTAACGAGCTCAGAGGCACAAGATGCCGGGTATATAAAGGCATACGGCGAGTGAAAGGAAATGGTATTTTCTATAACATTGTGACACAGCTTTTTGCCCTCAATAGCAGAACTCACCAGCGTTTCTGAACTGATGAAGTGAGTTTCAACTGCTTGGGCAGGTAGAATTTCTAGCTGAGAGAAGAGGAAGCAAGGCACAGTCAAAAGTTCATGATTAGTTCCAGGTTATGCATTTTTTCCCCCCAAGTTTTTATCTCTGTTAAAGTTTCTGTCTGCTTCAGCATATTGGTGAGGAAACGGAGACAGGTCAGAGCTGCAGAGGAAATAAACAGCATGGAATCATGGCAAGGGCACAGTTGCAAAAGCAAAGAAATCAAGTGTATTTAAAGACATGTGGTAATTAGTTGGATATTTTTTCTTTTTAAAGTTTAGTACAGAAATAAAAGTTTTCTGCAGGTAAACAGAGAAAGCCATTCACAACTGCCTGTTAAAAACAACCCTCCACCAAAAAACCACCCACCTCCAAGATTCCAGCTTCGCTTTCTTGAGTAACTGTCCCTTCTGAGCACACGGTATTAATAATCTCTCCTTAGAGCAACCGGCTTACAATTCTTACCATTACCCTACAGGCAAGATATAGAGACCACACTGCCTGTCTGTCCTTTTAAGTGTCAATGGGCACATGTGACAACAGCTGCATTTCGATTAGGTGAAAAAGGGATAACGACAAGCAAAAATTCCTGCTAAAACAAACTGATGGTTTATCATCTGAAGTATAATTCATCAACTTTTTTTTTTTTATTTTTGTCCAGAAAATGTATGTACTCGTTACCTAAAAAGCACAAGAATATTTCCAGTGCAGGCAAAGTATCTACATCAGCAGCAGGAGGAGCTGGGCAGGACTGCGGCGAGAGGGCGGCGTTACGGGCACCTCGGCAGCGTGCACCCACCGCAACGTCCCCAGCCCTGAGCCGCTGCCAGAGAGCTTGCACAGATGGTCCTTGTCGTATTTACTTTGATTGATGCAATTTTAATTACAGTTGGTACTTGGGGGTTTTTTAATTACCTGATGCTTGATCCAAGGTACGTGTTTGTAAAAATTACTCCCCTAGAAACATAAACCCTAAGGATAAAGACACATCCACAACGCTGTAGAGCTGTAGCGCGTCTCAGTGTTGAGTAGCGCGGCCCGTTGTACCTTTGCAGGAACGACAGCAGAGGGTCAGCACCTGCAGGTGGGAAGTTTCTTTGGGTTGTTCATCTCACAGTACCTTCAGCTTTTTCAGAAGCAATGTGTTTTGCATTTCTAGCAGTCANCCCTCCCCCCGCCTTAGTTCACTCCACAGCATCCCTTTTCTCTCAGAAGTGTCACCTGGTGAGACATCAGTGAAAGGACCAGGTCTGTTCCCAGCAAACCACAACCACGAGACAGACAAATCCTGCGCAGCAGCAGCATTAGCCGGCCTTACAGCGCCTCCCGAACAAATTTATACAATTGAGCTGTCCCTCCGGCCCTCCTTTTTCATGGCATTTCAGTTATTTCTGACAAAAATAAGCAAGGTGCCTTAATTTACAGATGGTTGTTTTGCAACCATGTCTTGACTTCCTCCAAATTTCTATCCATCCACTGTATATTGTCTTCAATGGTTTCAATAGCTTGCTGGACACAGCGAAGCTGTGCACTTTTTTCATCCAGAGAACTGAAGAATTCTTTCACCTGTTGACAAAAATGTGAAAGAACAGTTGATGAAGAGGTGGCTATGTCTCTTAGTTGTACAGGAAGACCAGAAGAAACTTGTGATCCTCAAACCTGGCCTTGGGTCTGCCGCGCCCTCCCTTCCTCCCTTCTCCCCCATCCTCCACACCAAGAACAGTTCTCTGAAAGGTTTTGTAGTGGCTCAATCTCACAAGCCCAGGAAGATCACATTTCAAATTAGAATATAAAAAACGCAGTTGTAGGAGCTGTCATGTCCTGTGGGCAATCCATCTGGTTCTTGCTCGTTCAATGAACCCGTGTGGCCGTTTCAGCCATGGCAGCTGCAGCGTTTCAGTGCAGACGTCACCGGGGAGACTGAGCATCCCCTGCTCTGCCCGGTGGCTGCTCTGCTTCCGAACACACCTTCCCCCGAAGCTCGGCCGGGTGCTCCTGCTGGTACTGGTGGGACAACGTGGTGGGACAGACAAGAGACTGCGCGGCTGTCATTAGAGTGACTGAAGGAGAGTCACTGACCTTTGCCTGCGAGCAGCTCCAGACCATTTGGAGGCACAGCAGAAGTGTAAGTGTTGATGGCAAAACACTTTCAGAAGTTTTCCCTACACAGGGAAGTCTGCACCTCCTTTAATTTTTCTAAAAAAACACCCTCCGAACTCTTTCAGTGCTTGGGGAAGCCTCTGGTCTCATCCTTGAAGCACTTGGGAATGCAGCCACTGGAAACCTGGAGGCTGCTTCTGCTCCTTGAATTCACTGCATCCCCTGCAGCTGCTGCAAGTATTGTCAGCTGCCTCTTTCACTTTTTTTTCCTTTTTTTTTTCTTTTCTTTTTCTTCTTTTCCCCAAAGAGGCAGTCCTGATCACAAGGCTCAGACTTGAGCCGGTGTTAATGGCAGACACTTCTAAAAGATACAGTGACTGTACGTACTGTATAAATTAAATACATCACTTTCTGATAATTTACCTTGATGAGTGTGACACAAGATGCAAATACTTGTACAAAGTACCAGAAAGACACAAACAGGATACAAGGAAGGGAGCTCCTGGATTTTCTCTCTCAACCTTATAGTGACTTTGCCTGCATTCAGAGACCCGTGCCTGAGTCCCACGGATCCCCAGGGGAGACGCAGACACACTTCTGGGTAGGACATGGAAATGTCCCTGCAGCCCCTGTCACTGGCCAAGATGCTGCTATTGACAGACTGTGAGAGTCCGCTCAGATTTAAAATGAAGATTGAGAACTATATTCTATACTCTTTCATTTTATATTTAATACGGTTGCATTACTTATGCCTGTGTTTTGCCTTAAAGCAGAAAATTCTAAACTGGCAACAAAAATAGCAGCTTCTGAAAAGATATTACCAGGAATGCCATTATATGTGCACATTGACCAGTCTGGGTTTTTTACCATCGACAGAGATTGTGAATTAAGTCGACAAAATTATTACCATATATGATATCCAGAAGCACGGAGAATTTTCCCCAGAATAGAAGATACAGAACAGTGGTGTATTTCTCACTGTCCTTCAGCATTTTTCTTCTGTACAATCAGTGAAAAGACCTACCTTTTTTTTCTCACTGTTCTCCAGAGTAGAAAAAACAGAGGCAGGTAAAGCATGAATGCCAGACAAACGTCTACGCTCTGCACCCAGGCCCACTGCTTAAACATAGAACATCCTCCTCCTTGCCATTGGCTTAATGCACTCCCTTCAGTAACCTAACTCATCACCAATATAATCTTTTTTCAAGGAAAACGCAGGGTCTTACCCTGATGCTTCATAACTGGTCATGCTTTTACCATATTAAGATTTAATCCAAATCTTAATTTCAGCTATACTACAAGTACTTTTTAAAACCAGAATCTGAATGGCTCACCTGTGCAAGCTGTGACCTTGTAGAGTACCGACTTGTCACTCCAGTGACAATGGTTGCTATGGAATTCGAACCGAGTTCAAATCTGGCAAAAAGAATCACCGATACTCAGAAAATGTCTATTTTTGTAGACAGTAGAGTTTTAAAGTACAATTGGATAGAGAGAGCAGTAAAACAACTTCTGTTCCTTACTTTTCTACAAATTTCTCCCAATTTTCTTTTAAAAACGTCCAAGCCAGATAATAGCCAGATGGGTTTTTGGAAACAAATACAATAATATACGGAAGATCCTGAGTTCTTATGATGTCACCACGCAAACCTTGATCCATTAACCTAAGAATTAATAACAGAAATGGAAGTTGTTTAGACCTGTAGATAAAGCTGGCAAATTACTAATTTGTTACTGAGTATTTGGTTGAGGGTTCCCATTTCTAAAGGTCCTGACGCATCATTTCTGCTGGGTCGCTTCCAACTTCTCACAACATACTCCTGGGCCACATCCATCTTTCCCATTGCTGTTATTTTCACAACTACAGCTACTTGGCAGACCTGTATTCTATATATAAAGCATAAAAACAAGGCTACATTTTGCTCCTACTCAAAATTTTCAAATTAATATTACATTCTGTCCTCTCCCTGAAAGAAAGGTATTTGTTCTACACTAAGTGTCAGTGGAAAATTCAGACATGCAAGTGCTGCTCAGGACTAAGGTGACCAAATAGCAATGCAATGCAAAGAATAAATAATAACATTGCAGAACAGCTGAAGTACGTCTCCAGTGATATCTGGACACAACTAAATCAGTGTCCCATGCTGTCACCCCATCAAATGGCGGAAGTCACAAAATGCATGGTTTGAAGTTAACACCTGATAACCTCAGTGGTGCTCAGCTTGCTTAAAAGCGGGAAACCTCAAATCTTTATAAGAAACGTACAGCATGTGTACCTGTAATCAAAGTCACTAGTAAGGTAAATGAAGAAGTGTCTATCAAGCAAAGATCAGATATCTTGCATTTTGTCCTAATTTGCTGCTGCAAATTCTGAGTGCATTGACTGCTGGCACCAAAACACAGAAACGAAAAGGTGCAGCCACTTCCTCTGACCATATTAACTCTACAAAGTATTTTATACATCATGAAATGCAAAAGCTCTGAAATGAGGCTCTGAATAATTCTATTTCCCGTTTCAATGTTCGTAAAGTTTCTCCAAACACATTTCTGTTCCTGTGTGACTACTTACCACTGAAGCTTGTCCTTACTTCTGCTGAGGCTGAGAGCCCATTCGATGTTGCCTCTCTCTACACTGAACGAGTGCAGTCTGTATTTACTGAGCAGGAAATCCCAGCCTTCGGGTGTTTGTGCTCCGACAGCATACACTGCTGTCTTCACATCTGCTGGCAAGCTACAACAAGTTGAAGACCAAGTTACTCTCCACGTCGTATTTAGGAACACAGGTAGAAACATAACCACGTCACCGTCACACGTCCATTAGCACAGCAGACAACTTATTAAAAAATACTGGTCCCTCAAGGGTATCAGACAGTGATCCCTGCAGTTGGGAAACAGTTAAATGTATCAGGCTGTATCTCAGTATTGCTCCTGCCTTGGAAATGATTTCCAGAAATTCTGGACTCATCATCCCTTTTTTTTAATCTTTCCTTTATTTTTGTATATTCCTTTCATGGCTATGCCCAGTCAGATACCGATATGGTCCCCTTTGGTCTGCAGGAAAATCTCTCAGAGATATTTTGGAGGGTGTTTTAGGGAGTTCTTCCGTCATGAGGAGAAACAAAAATCAGGTGAAGTTCACAAATGGTAGATAAATATTTTTACAGCGGGTATAGGTCAACCTTCAGATATGTAAATGAGGGAATACATGTTATTTTCACTTTTCAGAACATCTTTAACAACCCAAGTTGTGGAGTTCCACACAATGTATGTGCTAGTTTGGGCACATATTATGCACCAGACTGTGAAGGCACCGGAAAGCTGAAGTATAAGATACAAAACCATGAAGGTTCAACTTCAGAGTACGGAAAGGACTGAAGCTTAGCTCTTTTTGTAAATTAACACTACTGTTGTTAAACAGAGTATCAGAAAAAGTAGTAATAGTTACAGAACAGACCTCAAGGTCCCATTGGATTTTTGCCATTCTGTAAAATATCCTTTGGCTTTGTCCACGCACGGCTGGTACCTGTGCACACAGGCAAACAGCAGCAGCGAGTGCCGAAGAAATCTCTCAGACACTGAGCCTTCATCACTCCAAGACTGCTTGTCAATCAGGTATTTAAACAGATTGACTATATACTCCTAAAACAAGGAAGGAATAAAGATATATTTTAAAGTGCATTTTATAGGGTACAAGCAGAATTAGAACATTCTAGATATTTAAAACATTACCTTTAACTGTTTTTCTGTACCATCCATATCCCTCCTCTCCATGAGCCTGTATATAGGAATCAGCTCGCTCATACCCTGGAGTACAGGCATGATTTGTCTTTCATATTTCAGGTACAAACTTAAATCAAAAGCTTTGGAAATCGACAATTTGTTTATGCTAAGGAAGTAGAAGACAGGGGATAAAACAAGTTATAATTAAAACTTAAAAGCAAAATCTAAGTCAAATGTTTTTCAGAAAACTATACAAATAGGAATGCCTTAAGAGTATTTTCAAATCTCTTTTTAACTGTGCTTTTTGAAGTGAAGTGTCGCTCACCAGCTACCCAAGCTATGAAACCTAATATTTAATCTTTGAACTAAGAAATGGACTGTAAGAGAATGATTTAGGAAGATCGAATTTTTCCCCTCCTCTCTCATGTGCCAAGGTTATCCCAGCACAGCCTCTCCCTCCTGTTCTCTCCCACTATTGCTTCTGCTCTACAAACCACACACATGCAGAAGGAATCCCACCACTGAGATAATTTCCTCGGCAAAACGCCCTTCCAGCTCAACATGTAGATATTTAGCCTGCAGTAAACCTCAAAGCTACAACCCCAACTGCTCCTTCACTGTCTTTACCTGACTTGGCAAACTCTCTTCTACCCCTGCCAAGACGCATCTCAACGATTTCTTCCAAGAGCAAATAGAGAACACACAAGAGGTCTTTTCTCACTCTCCCTGCTCATTTGTTCATCCTTCTGTGAATCCTTTTTTTCTGATTCCTTTCCATGTCAGCTCCCTGCACACATTCTCATTTTGTCCTTATTCACCTGTCTCTTCTACCTCAAAATCCAAGTATGTTCTAGTCACCCACCATAAAATGAACTCTGCCTAACTCAGTTTGCATCTCTAACTGTCCCTTCCTCCTTTCCTCTCTACGCTCCTTGAATATGCTGAAAATCTTGCTTCACTCTCCTCTTTTCAAACTAGAAAGACCTTTCCTCTGCTGTCCAAATGAAAATCGCAACTAGTCCTGCTGACATCCCCTTGAGCTGCCAGCTCAAATTCGTACGATCTTAATTATCTCCCAGCTCCCTGCCACTGCCCTCTTTCTCAAACACCATGCACTCTGACTGGGAATTACTTCTGCTGGTTCCTTAGTTCTCCGAGCTGTGCACAAACGTTGGCAAAGAGCCTCTAGGACACAGCCTTTTCTAATGCATCCATGGGAACTAAGATTAACCCCAATCATAATCACATCACATCTTTATGACTGTAATAGCCTCGTTTCTAAATGACAAATGGCACCAGGATCTTTCCAGGTGCAAAAACATTATCCTGGTCCATCACTTCACACTGGCATCCTTCCGTTAGCATGTCTTTATTGAACACAACATGTTTCACTGAACAGGCTTAGATAAATCCACTGCAACCAAGAGAAATCCTGGGTTTACACTGCTGTAAGCAGGAAAAGAATATGCTCTCCATCTACTTAACAGATTTAATGAATACTACATACTTATCAGCACTTCCTTCCCCAGTGGTATATATGCATAAATACAGAGTTTGTATTTTCTTCAGACTTGGACAGAAGGCCATACCTCACGAGCTGGAATACGTTGTTAACCAGACTTGCTCTGTCATTGCTGCTAATTGCCGTGTGATTCTCTTTCAAAAGTTTAATCAGACGATCCCATCCATCATCTTCGTAGTGTACAATATAATAGCCATTCATGTCCACATTGAATTTAACCCACTCCACCTCTTCTGGGAGGATAATGACATCTGGAAACAAAAACGTAACTCCTTTTTTTTTTTATTGATTCAAACACATCCTTGTACTACACCTAATAATACTGTTATTTCAGTGATTTAAAGAACACAGTAATACGGTTTCTAAATATATTAAGAGATTGATGTAGCAGTATTATCGAGCTGACAAAAAATTGCTTCTCTGGTACCAGTGGTTCCAGTTCCCCATTCTGAAAAAAACTGTGCAAAACTAAAAGGCTTGCAAACAAACTTTGAATAAATTAATCTCCTATTTAATCAAAGAAATTACCTGCTTTAGTTGTCATCAAAAATCTTTGAACAGTGTCAGATTTACTGGTAATGTAGGTTAGAGGAATGTGCCACAAGTACCTATTGCAAAACAGAAGTGCTTTTTTTACTGAAAGAACTTTACAAAAGCTTCTCCAACTTGTCCCAGTCCAACCACTGAGTAATAGCTTTGCCCGCACGGTAACGGCAATGTGCTGCGCTCACACTTCTGACCTCAGTGCAGAGCCAGAGGCATCTAGCCAGCTTTCGTTTCGTTTGCTTGGGAGACGACTGACACTGAAGCTGCAACAATACAAACTTTCCAGCCTGGTCCCGCTGACACGTCTCCAGCGTGGGCTCGCCCAGACGCGCAGACACTGCAGCTCTGCAGCTTCTGGCACCGTGGCCAGGCACGCAGGGTCCAAGGACTGGAGTGCTACTGATCCCGAGCTACACCGGGAAAGACTCACAGCCAAACAGCTCAGGGAGCGTTCCTCAAGAAACAATAGTAAAAGCTCTTACTGTACATCACTGTCTGCCATAGGACAGTATTTCGGTTTGTGTGCTGAGATCTCCCCATTTTGTTTACCCTGTGGACGAGGCAGCATCTACTCCCTTCACGTAGCGTTCCTGCTGCAGGTGGACATTCTTCCCTCTCACTGTGACTGTTACCAAGGGAAAACCTTTTTGCAGTGTCCAGGTGTCCATCATTGCCCTCACATCAGGAGTCTCTCTTTTAGTCCAGTGCTGGTTTTTGGTGAGGGAAAAAGACAACACGTAAGAGAAAGAAGATGGGAGTACACTGACAGTGAAACAGAAACGGGTATGTAAGAACTCTAAAAGCTCCTCGGTATTTGTAAGCTCTACATAGGTATGTTTAGACTGGATATCATGACATCTCCAGCTGTTTGTTTTGTGGGCTTTTTCATATAGTTAATGACACCTCTTTAAGTTCTGCTGCTTTGCAGTCAGCCCTGGGCACAGGAGTAGGATTTCTGTCCAATGTCAGAGAAAAGAGATTTCCAATGGAACTGAAGAAACTTTACACTCCCTAGAACCATGCTCAAGTGGTAAAGAATGCTTTTGGAAGGTGCACGTATCAATCCCATGGCACGGAACAGTAACATCAGAAGGCACAGACATGTGCCAAACTCCTAAATACTGGTAGGTAGAAAACTAGATACTTACTGCACTTGAAGATGACTGCTGGCTGCTTCTGCAAAAACCATCACCTTGTAGTTCATTTTTATCATTACCTACTGTAAGGCAAATCTGAAAGGAAAAAAACCCAAAGTTCTGGGTCATCTCACTTTGATGTCATAATCATAAGTATTGGTCACAGTCCTCAGTAACATATTAAAGAGACAAAACACGAGAAGTTACCAAATTTGAAAAAAAAAAAAGAGAATAAGGAATACTTGCATTTGTCATGCTGTTCCACAAATCTTCATTTTTTGTATTCCGATAGCTGTATTTCTGCAGATACTGGACAAGTCCAGCTTTAAACGCATCAGCAGTCAGGTAGTCCCTCAGCATATTTAATACACAAGATCCCTGAAAAAAAGGACGACAAAGTCTTTACAAAACTACCCCTTTAGCTGGCAAGGTGCTTGTTTCAGAAAAATTTCAGCATATCACTAATCTACATAGCAGTTCACTTTTGTATGTCCCTCTGAATAAAAAAATAATCAAGTTTTATGCATATTGAAACAGTACTTTGTTCTTTTTGTGATTATTGCTCTTAAAAATATCACTGATTGAGTAAGTTATGTTATTATTTTTTTAATTACTATACAAGCCAGCATCATATGATGCTCCAGTGAAAAACACTCCTTGAGCTAAGAACCTAAAAAAGTGGTTTAAGATTAAATTGATACAGAACAGACAGAAGTAGTAAAGGCTTCCCCATTTTAGAAATTGAAAATGCAACTGCCATTTGAATCCACCCAGGTGTTTTGAACAAGGAATTATTCCAGTCATAAACCGATTAACACCGTGTCTCAGGGACATCTTATATGTAGAGGTAAAATCAGTAAAATACAATTGACTAGTACAAGCAGTACAACTGAAATCAGCAGCAGTTATGTATTTTACCTTCTCATAAGAAACATCATCAAACATTTCTAAAATTTCAGCTGGATCTTCCACAGAAGTAGATATAGCATGTGAGGAATTTAATGCATCCACTGCCATGGCATCAAAACATCTTCGTAAGAAATAGTCTTCCTAATGGGAGGCAAAACCAAATATTACTACTAAATTTTGCGCAGTCACTACCGAATCCCTATTCGTTCACTTTTCAGTCCATTCCACATGATCTTTTAAGCCACACAAGGAAAAGAAGACATATCTTTCTTTTTATTCCAGACCATAAAAATGACCTCAAAACAGCAATACAGACAGCCAAATGACTTCTGGTGTTTTAAACTCACTTAAACAGTTGAGCTAGTGAGACTTAAAAATAACTCCAAAAAGACACCTGCACATTCCAACAGTTTGATGACCGAGTGGTCAGTAACCATAAAAAATTTTTTTTTAAAAAAAGAAAAAAGGTGAATTTCCCTATTATCGTAGCCACTTATGCTATGGCAAAATTCTGCCCAGATGCACTGTCCATCTCACTTTGGTAGAAAATTACACATATCGGGCCTCTGCTAAAACTAGTGGAAGGATTTTAGTGTTTTCAAGTCTGACCCTATTTGAAGAAATCAGACAAAATAATTTCTTTACATTTTTGGAACTCTAAGTGTCTTTAAAAAAAGAATACATTTTCACTGCAATTGTTAACTTCTGTCATCAGTTCATGAAAACATTTACATATAGTTAAATCAATATTCCTATCCTTCCCAGTTAACATCAGATAATCCTATCAAAGAGAAATTTAAAAGTGGTTCACAGCACAAATCTGTTTGATCTTTATCCTTACTAATTAGTGGATTTAGAAGGCAGTTATAAAACAAAAATACAGTAACAGCTGCTTACAACTCTCAGTTCTGGATGGGTAACACTGACTGACACGAACTCCATAAACTTTGCAAACCCTTCATTTAACCACAGGTCATTCCACCACTCCATGGTAACAAGGTTGCCAAACCACTGGGGAGGAAAAAAAAAAAGCACTTCTGAAATTAGATACACAATTTATCACAAAGGTTGCATTGCATTTATGAAGCTGCACTTATAGTATGTTATTGACTGCTACGGAACCTTTTTTTAACGATACAGCTTGCTCTGGCCTCTTCCCATTGCATTCTCATTTTAGCGGTAATACACTAAAACACGGGCTTCTACTCACATTCCACTCACAAGAAACCTTGCAAAGAAACCGCATTTGGCAGGGGAGCCGCATATGAAATGGTGAACCTTTCCGAACTTCCATGTTCCTATTTTGGCAGCCTAAAATTAATTTCAAGGGCTGTCAACGGTGCAAAGGTCCCACAGTACTGGAGCTGCTGGACTTGAACACAACTGTATCTCCGGCCCTGCGCGTTGGTGCAGCCTGCCAGGACTCCTTCACCAGAATCAGTCCTCCTGATTCACAGATGAGCCCTCAAGCAAAGGCACTATTTTCAGCTTACAGCTCCAAGATCCTCCTACCCGCACAGCACCCATCAACCCTGACTCCTCTGCAGCCCCTTCTGAACTCCTTATTCTTCCCCAAATCTCACCTGATGAGCCAGCTCATGGGCTATTACCATAGTAATCCAAAGTTTAGAAGATGCTGAGGACTTCTCAGGGTCATACAACAATGCAGATTCCCGGTACGTGGTCAGTCCCCAGTTTTCCATAGCACCAGACTGAAAATCAGGAAGAGCTGCTAAATCTAGAAAAAACATTAAAATACTACTAGTATCATTTTCCTCAATAAAGAACTCGCTTACCTGCTTGTCCCACTTCATGAGTGCTCCCACATAGGCACAGGTATCACACATACTTCTAAAGGCTCTCTTTAATGTAATTGCAAAAACATACTCTAAAAAAAAACTCTACACAGAAGACAAGGATCTTCAGTTCCCAGTGGAGCTTTTTAATCTGTCCTCAAGTTCTGTGAAGCAGACACTTTAAAAGCCTGTGAGCCAATCTGGGCCCTGTCTTAATACTCTAAATTTCTGATTTTGTGATATTTTACTGTCTGTGCTTAATAATGTTCTTGAATGCATGAAATTATTTAACACTTACCTTGTTTCGGTAAAGGATATGGAATGCTGAAGTAATCCTCGTAGAAGTCTAAAAGTTTCACTGCAGCATCCAACGCATAGTCAGCTTGGTTGATCTTGTCTGGCACCGTATACACAGAAATCTACAGCAGACAAGCAGGCAGCACTTCAGCCCCAACATCAAAAGCTTACAGAAGTTGTTCTTTATCACAGTTACTTCAATGACCATAAAAAGGGACACTAGAGCACACACCTATCAATTCTCACGCAAGGGCTACTAAAACATTTGTAGAAAAACATTATCAGAATTAGGAATACAAGTGTTAAAACTCACCCACCAGAACCACTACACCCCTCCAAAGACTTCTACTATTTCCAGCCCTACCATGATAGAGTCGTTCAACTGACACAGGTTTATATTAGTGCTGATTCTCCATGAAAACTGTATTTCATTTGTCTTTAATTACATAATCTTAGATGAAACAAACTGTTACCAATGCATATAATTATCTAAAAAGTAGGCCGATTACCAAAAACCTGTGAAACTCACAAAGATCAGAATGCAAACTGATCATCCAATTACAAAATCAATTTCTTTCTCTAACTCCTGTAAAACGTTGAGATATATAAATCAGATGATCTAACTGAAAAGTAAACCATTATGTATTCATACAGACTTAAATACAAAAAAGCTCTTAGAAAATGAGACAGAGTTACCTTAACTCCATGACTGGTTATTTTGCTGATGGATTTAAAGTCCGAAACGATAAAGGCCAGGAGGTACGTACTCATCTTGACAGTGGTATCAAAATGGTCCTCAACAAGCCAGGGAGTTATATTCACAGACTTCACCTAAAAACCGAGCACAGCGCATCACCCAGTGTACTACCTGTGAGGACCCTGGCAGCGACAATTGCTGTGTTTCTTCTCAGTTTAAAGATATGACATTTTAAAGATAGACACTACATTACAGTTTAAAGATATTACATTACTTTACAAAGATACACTGGAAAGAAGTCATCCCCATGCCCACCCTTCCCCACAGCAAGAACGAAACTGCACATATGTATATACATAGGGGCACTTCCATTCGCAAGCGTTACTTACTTCTACACTGGTAAAACCAGAAAAACGAAAACACTGTTGACTACTTCAGTTTTCCCCAGTGTCTGTGAGCACACTGATGGAATTAATCTCACAAAACTTTAGTTGATCAGAAGCTGTATAAATCTCAGCAGCCGTTGTTACACACCAGAAAAGTGAACTCCTCCAAATCGTGATTCAGCTACCTCAGATATGTACTTTAGCATAAAATGAGTCACATGTTGGAGGTATCCATTTCCCCTCTTGGTTACAGAGAGTCTTAGCTAACTAACTTAGACCTGCAACATGTTTAGCCACACTGAACTGTAACACTGGCACACACTCCTTATTCATTATTTTATCTGTTTCTCTACAAAAGAATTGATTTTTTTTATATCAACTTCCAAAACTTTTCATTTTTGAAAGGTACTTGGGTGAGGGGTGGGAAGTGCTGTTCCCACTTATAAGGGTTAGTTTCCTTGCAAACCAGCAACTAATACAACAGAAGAACTTACGAAGAATCTCTTATACCCAAAGTAAGATCAAATGTACAAAACATAGTTAACCCCATATATGCATACATATTTATAATCACAAACAATATTTGTAGCTACTATATGTACAGCATTTTCACACTGAGATGGTTTTTTTGAAGTCCAAAGTATTATTTTTTTTTCACAGAGAAAGTCCTGTTTATCTGACAATTAAGTTAATACACACGCATCATGTATTTATTCACACATATTTAATCATTAATCTTAAAATCTAAGATCAACATGGAAAGCATTCTGTGAGTAAAATAAAGATTTTGGAGACTACATTGTGCTGATTGTTCTCACACTTCTGCTGAGAAGCAGGAACCCATATGACGCATTATTTTCTTCATTCTTTTTTAACCTTGTGTCAAGACTACCAGCAATAGCACCACACAGTAATGTGAATCGAAGCGAATCGAATAATAGAATAGAAGAATAGCTTGGAAAGGACCTTTAAAGGCCACCTAGTCCAATCCACCTGCAGTGAGCAGGGACATCTTCAACTAGATCAGGTTGCTCAGAGCCCTGTCCAGCCTGGCCTGGAATGTCTCCAGGGATGGGGCATCTACCACCTCTCTGGGCAACCTGGGCCAGTGTCTCACCAAACATGTTCAGGTCATCATTCCCAATAAAAGCAACTGCCTGGATATTCTGTTCTCCTTTTGCTTTTGTGTTTCAAAGATCACCAGTCAACAGCACACCATTAAAAGTATCCACCTACAATTGGCATATTGGACAGTGCAAGGTGCTTTGGTTCCCTCCTGATCTTAATTGAAAACCTGGCTTTGAAGGCTGGTTCATCAAAACATGGGAAGGCCATTCGCGCAGCTGTCGGCTCAAACTGCGTTGCTGCAAGCACTCTAAGTGGGGGGAAAAAAAAAAGGGTTACGGTCAAATACCTTCATACACACAGTGATGTCTGAAAACAGAGTAATTTCACATTTACACAGTAACTACAGGTACTACCAAGAGCTTTTGCATATTACAGAATCATAGAATCACAGAATAGTTTGGGTTGGAAGGGACCTTAAAGGCCACCCAGTGCCACCCCCTGCCCTGGGCAGGGACACCTCCCACCAGCCCAGGTTGCTCCAAGCCCCGTCCAACCTGGCCTTGAACCCCTCCAGGGATGGGGCAGCCACAGCTGCTCTGGGCAACCTGGGCCAGGGGCTCACCGCCCTCACAGCCAAGAATTTCTGCCTGAGATCTCACCTCAGCCTCCCCTCTTGCAGTGTCAAACCCTTCCCCCTGGTCCCATGGCTCCCCTCCCTGCTCCAGAGTCCCTCCCCAGCTTTCCTGGAGCCCCTTGAGGGACTGGAAGGGGCTCCAAGGTCTCCCCCGAGCCTTCTCCAGGCTGAACCCCCCCAGCTCTCAGCCTGTCCTCACAGCAGAGGGGCTCCAGCCCTCCAAAAAGGGTTACCTGAGTTCTCCTTCCCGGGTCCTGTAGGTGCTTTTATAAAAGCCATGGAAGGAGTCGGAGAGATTTGCCTGATACTGGATGTGGAGGGTGTAGTTGTGCCCGGCCCGCAGGGGCTCAGCTGTGAGGAGCGCCACCTGCTCCGAGGCCTGGTGCTCCACCACCCGCGCCTCCTGCGCCGGCCGGCCGTGGCCAGCCTCGATGGTGGCCCTGGCGATCTGCAGGCGCTTGCTGTGCAGGACTACCGCACTGGTCTGCCAGGCGACTGTAACCTCGATGGTGGTGCTGCCGGCGAAGGTCAGGGTGGTGAGGTTGGGATGGATGACGAGGTGGTAACGCAGCGGGACAACGTCCTTGGGGAGCCTCACCCCCTGCCAGGGGAAGGGCGTGCTGTCACCGCCGAGAGCCAGGGCCGCGCTCAGCAGCCCCACCAGCCCCGCGGCCACGGCCAACAACGGTCCTGGGGGCGGCCCGGCCCGGCGCCGCGCCGCCATTTTGCACCCGCGGCCCGAGGGAGCGTTGAAGAAACGGCGGGAATTC
>VYZM01003984.1:5959-21519 GCA_013398915.1 Dromas ardeola
GGGGAGGGGAGGAGATGGAATAATAAACCTGATCTCTGTGGGAGAGTTTCACAAGAGGCAAGAAGGCAGGATTACATTTACCATAAATCCTGCTTTCCTCCCTACTGAATACACAGGCCCTTATAGACCCCTTTAGCAAGGTAAACGTTTTGCCTGCTCAAGAAACGGATATCGCCTTCAATGAAGCTGTAGGCACCGTTAAAAGTAAAATGATGGGGGCCCCCAAACCTGCTTGGGCTGCAGTCAGGCATGGAGCAACCATCTGCCAACACTACGGCTGGGCCCTCGCACAGGGCTGTGCTCTCCCGTACCATCCTCCTGCTCCTTACTGCTGAAAATAAGATTAAATCAGCGTAGCTAGTCTTAATTTGTGTTATGAAACTGGTTAGCTTTCAGAGGAAGCGTGTGCCAAGTCGCACTTGGTGGCCTTCACTCCCTGTTTTTACGTGAGGTATGACTGAACTTTCAAAAAGAACTCCCCCCAAAATGAGTTTAATTAGTTTGATTGCAAATTCAAAAACATCTGTCCAAATGACATAAAACCTTGTTTGGCACAGAAAGGCAGAAGAGTGCTTTATATTCAAGTAGTAACGAGTGTATTAAATGGCACCCTAAGCTCTGAGCAAATACAAAATCATTTGGCAAGCAGAAGGTTGTTGGTTTTTCCTGCCCCTGAAAATACGAGTTCCCACTAAAATTCAGTCTCCGTGCAGTACAGGATATCCTCAGATCCCTTCAGAAAGTACGCACTGATTGACAAGTTAGTTCTTAAAGGAGTTTAATGATCCAGAGAATCCTTTTAGCTGAGATTAAGTTTTGAAATGGTGTCTTTGAAAGCTGCGGACAGCAACATGCTGGGAAGATCAAGGCTCAAGTCACCTACACATCGCGGCACTGCTGCTAAGAATGACAACCAACATTTGCTTGACTTTTCATATCTAAAGACATCCCCTACTTTGAGTCACCCCAACTATTCACCGGTGCTGAGCAACTGCAGGAACTAAGGCCTTGATAGCTGCTTTTCACATTTTGTACTAGAGTTTCTTAGAAGAAAGGTAGCTGGCTAACAGGATTAGTTTACAAATGCCAAAAAAAAAAGTTACACGCCCAGTGATTAATCTAATGCTTTTCAGGTGGTAGGGACCTTAATGAAAATATGTATAGGGGTAGGGGTGTGCACAGGCTTGCACATATAACCCAGCAGGTTAAGGGAACCATACTGTACAAAACAGGAACAGTATAGGTTATTTGTTACCAACGTAATGCTAAAAATGAAAACAGGGAAAAAAAATGGTTATTGGCTTGTGAAGACTTTATAGCTGTCTCTTACGAGCCCTTCTTTTACTCGTCATGAGCTGCCACGTACCTCTGCCTGCAAGCTGGGGGACAGCCAGAAAACTGCCCACGGAGGGCTCCTGTCATCTAAACCCACCCACTCTCTGCGACACAGCGGTGTTACTCCTTAGGCACGGTAACACCTTATTTGCCATTTCCATTGCCTTATGCTGTCCCTGCATGTCCTTATATGACAAGAAGAGACTTCAGTGAGGCTTATAATGTTCCTGCGGGGTTAGACCTCGCCATCCCGAAGAGCAGAGCAGACCCCCCTCTGTCACCCCCTGGAGACACCATTGTAGATACTTGGTAATAGTCAGTTATCAAGATTACTCCAAAAGCAGCTGTGTTCCTAACCACTTTTGATCTTGAGTCAAAAACATCCCAGAGAATTTAGCTTTTGAGCATCGAATATTTTTTAGTAGCCCTCTTCTGGGCACAAAACCTCCAGAGTCACTAGGATTTGTATTTTGTGAGTTTGGCAACAGTCATTTTCCATGTGGAAACCTGAGCGCTAGCAAGTCTGTCCCCTCAGTGCAGTGGGGAACGGGTCCCTGCAGCTTTAGGCAGCCCCCATGGAAGGGACCCCGGGGCAGAAGAGTTCAGGTCACTGAGACCCACTTATGCCTTATGCCTCTTTGGGAAATACAGCATTTCAAAGGCAACTCGTGGTAAAGTAAGCCCACAGGGCTCCTCTCTGGGCAAGTATCTTACAGGTTCTGAGACATGGGTAAATTACAGTTAACCCCAAAATTGGTTACAGAGCCATCACTTCCCTGTAAGAACTGATAAATCAGTGTCTGGCTTCCCCCCTTTGCAAGACCACCTGTGATTTCAAGTCCCACATGGATGGGCATCACTCTTTCCATACAGTCTTTACACAATTAGGCTAAACCAGCCATTATTTCTTCACACCAATTTAAGAATTACGACTGCTGGTACATTTTGTTTTGTCTTCAGTTTCTACTGACAAACGCAAATAGCCAGAGGAAGGTCCTTTCTAATTTTCTCGGGAGAACAGCTCTACCAAAGAGATTATTGAGAAATGTTCTCACTTGAGCTTTGCCCATAAAAATGTGCTTTTTCAGGGACTCTCTCTCACCCACAGAGCCAACCACACGCGTTAACACACAAGCAGCTGAACACTGTGGTTTAGGATAACATTCCTTCTCCCCACCCTAGGTAAAGCAAAATGCTTACTGTGTCTTAACCCGACCAACTGGTACAAAATGACACATCGCACACTAGGAAGGCACAGTAGCTTCTCCTTCAGCCTCATCTTCCTTCAGACATTCAAACAGTGAAGGTAAAACTTTGCATTCTCCAAGCCTTTGGCTCCTCCAAAGGTGCACGCATCCACTGATTTACCTGCCATAAACATGTAGACGCATTCCCATTGCTTTCTGACAGAAACCCAGGAAAGAAAATCCCATTCCAAAACCAGCTTATTGCTCTGCTGATGGACACCTTTGAAAGCACATCAGATCGCATGACATGAATGTGTTTGGAGATGACCCCTAAATTGCTGGGACTTGGGTGAAGGGTGTGGGAAGTCTTATACTTTGGCTGTATCTTCAGCACAGGTCTTTCTCCCCCTCAGTCTGGTATTTTCCTTAAGTCCTGTCACCGCTGGGAAAATCTCCTTTTGCTGCTCGTAAGCTCTAGAGGACTTGTCCAACATTTAGGATCTATACGCTTCTTTTAAAAACCCAAGAGCAAGCTTTTCAGTAGCTTTTAGGCATTTAAAGATGGTGGTGGTTTCCTAGTAAGGTCTTTAAACAACAAGAGCTGTGCACCCAGGCATTCAGAAACAAACTGCAGGGCAGAAAAAAGTCCTTCAACTTCTCCCTCTCAGTACATGAATAACATTTTAGAAAAGCTGAGCAGGATGAGAAAGGCAATGAGCTGAAACACTGAAGGACTATCCCATGAAGGACATCCCTCATGTTCCAGGGCAGGCTTGCCTTATAGTGGCGGTATTTGATAGCGATAATCCAGCTGGACCCACTGCCAGGAGGCAGCGAGCAGTAGCAGTCGCACACATGACTACCACATTTCTCATCAAGACTAATTTTGTCTGGTCCCTCCTTCCTTGGGGAGCAGGGGGAGAGACAAGCCATACAGCCGGCGCTGAACACGGGCTGCTTCCCAGGTACCTGCGGCAGATCCCAAGACCCAGACAGCTCACATGAAGCTGCCGAGGAGGCTCTGACCTCCTCCCAGGAATATGTCAGCCAAGGCCCATCTAGCCCAAGGTTGTTCAGTAAATAAACCCCCACCTTCCACCTCAGCTAGTCGCAGGCACCAGCCCCAGCCAAAATCAATAGACGAGAAGCAATTTGTCATTTCCAGGCCACACTGTTTTGGTTATGAGGAACCAAAAAAACACTAAAGGAAACACAGATGTAGTGAGATCACCTCATTTTTCTGGAGCCTTCCTATCTCTAGAAGCCTTGCCTGATCTCCCTCAAAATTTCCGTGCACGCACACAAAAACATCTCGTGCGCTGCGTGGATCTGCCTGTTAAACCGCAGGTGGGTTGCGTGACGCTTGGCGGGGCCAAGGGAACTCGGCACAAGCAGCGGGAGCTCGAGTTCACCCTCGGCTGCGGGCAGGCTTGAGTCTCCCCGTAGGAAATTTTTTTTCAATTAGGTTCAAATAGCTCCCACTCGTACACAAAGCCCACGTTTTGTAATAAAAACAAAGAGAAAAATCACATCCAAAGGAATTTTACCTATTTCCCTCTCCACTTATTCCACTGAAGTTATCTTTTTAAAAAAACAAACTCCAAAAAAAACTGGCCACCAGAACAACAGAGTAGCCAAGAAGCTAATTTAATAACCTCATTCTTCCAAATCCACCCAGCCCTTCATACTTGTAGGTTTCAACAACAGACCTAAATCATCCAGTATCTTCTAATATTTTTTAAAAAGGTTTCACTGCATTTCTGTCCTCACACCCGCAGTGCTTTTCATTTGGGAGAGATGCACAGAAAGCGGCAAGTTTTCCAATAGCTGGGATTTTACCTGCAAACTGAGGCAGGCGTTACCCTGCCCACCTGCAGGGAGCCAAAGCTTCAGCCAGTTATTGGTGATGGTACAGAAAGGAACAGACAGGCCAACAGAGACAAGAGTGGGGATAACTCCCCCCACCCCCAAAAAAAAAATAAGGTCACTTGGGGTCCATGTGCCCAGCTGAAGCAAGTTAATAAATTACCACATCCCAGCTGAGCCCCGGTGACTGATGAGGCACAGGCTGTCCTCACAACCCAGTGCCATTGAGGTTTAAGCAGAAATGCCGCGTCCTAAGGCCCTAATCCTTCAGCTCAGCAAAGCAGCCAGCTGTGGGCTAAAAGCCACGTTAAACTCGCTGGAGATGAAGCCTTTGGTGAAATGCTTTGCTGAACAAGGATGAGTGACTGCACTTGGGCTTTAGCTACACTTACAAACTCCCATACATCTTGGCTCTGGTTTTCTTTGCCACATGGCAGCTGGCTACATCCAAGACCTTAAATTCCTGGGAGAGAAAGTGACTGTAGAGACTCAGCTGTGCAACATATGCTCCATCTAGTGTTTATTCACTAATATTTCATTTTCTTAAATGGTTTGTTTTGCTGTTAACATAATAGTTCTGTCTTTTCTGTAGTTCATTTGTCTATTTAGGAACATTATTGAAAATACTAACCTTCTGCTGATTGCTTTGACTACACAATTTGGATTTAGCGTCCACTTACACCTTCAGTAATGATGATACACTAAGTTCCATTGAGAGATTAGATATCACAGAGCAAAATGAAGGAGAAATGTTTTAGAAGAGCAGCGAGGATTTCTCCAGGTGCTTTGCTAATGCAAAGGGAATGGAGAACTTTGAACAGGAGCAAGACATAAAAACTAAGTGACACCCGATCAATCACCTTCACCACAGCGCAGAACGGGGAGAGAGGCACTTCCCAGCCCTCCTGGTGCTCCAGCCAAGCCATGCAGCAGCAAGCGGGGAAGACACAAGTCACAACTCCCAGGCTCAATGCCTGTGGTGCCCTTGACCTGCTCCCTAAGCTCAGCGAGTCTTGCAGCCGCCCTGCAGCCCCCTCACATCCCCTGCCCGCCAGGCACAAGTCCCTCATAGATGCCTTACAAAGTCCCACCCTCCCCAGTGACATGAGGTCCTCTTTAGAGGCCCACTGTCCACTGCACAGCATTAGAGGAGGCAACCGGAGCTGCTTACTGCCCGCCCCCCCCATGCAAATACATTTCCTCCCCACCCATCTCTCACACTTTCCCCCAGCTCTCCGCGGCGGCCTTACCTGCCCAAAGCCACGTCTCCTTACAGCCCCGGGGAGGACACATCCCAGCCCAGGTCGGGTCACGCTGCCCCTCAAGTGAGGGGGGTCCTCCCGCATGCTGCGGCGTCACCACGGGCGGGGGAGCTGGGGGCTGTAACCCCCTGAGCAGCTAGGCTGGAGTGGGGACCAGCCCCAGCAAGAAAAGGGAAAAAGCTTCACCCTGCAAAAGGCAGGGGGAACCAGGGGAAGAGAGCTCAGTGCTGAGCTACTTAGACACACGTGAAGGGGCTTTTTTATCCTCTGTCAAGCCAGGCTGTGGGAGGAGGAACATGAGCAGGAGGTACAAGGCTCCCGCTGCCTCCTCAGGCCACCCTCCCCACACCTGGGCTGAAGGGGGCCCGGCAGCTGCTAAGAGCAAGTCCCAACGAGCAGTTTGGGTGTGCCTGCGTGGTGGGGGCTTTTCCAGTAGCTCAGGTTGGGTGCAAGGCATCTTTGCACTGTGGAAAAAGGCATCTTTGCACTATGTGTTCTCTGGAAAAGCAGGGAGTCGGGGACAGCATCAAGCCTGGCAATTGCCACGTGCATTTCAAAAGACTGGGACTCGCCTACTGGGCTCGGCTATGGGACAAACTGCAAAATACTCGATGTGTAGCACACAGGGGCTCCTCCTTACCTCAGGCCGCCCCCAAATTTGCACTTGATTTAGGGAGTTCCTGGTCGCTGATTTGCTGCTCACCTGCTAGTAACACCATTACTGCAGAAAGGAAAGCCAAGAGCAGATGGGAAAAGAAGTCCCAAGCTTGTATTATGAGAAGGAAGAAAAAGAAAGAACAACCCACCCTCTTCTGTTGCGTTAGCAGGGATGGTGAGGCGCTGGGATGGGCTGCCTGGGGAAGGGACAGGGTCTGCAGCGGGGGACACCTTTAGGAAATAGTTGAACATCCCTGGAGAAAGGCGTGGGTTAGCTGATCCTGCCCAGAGGCATTGGTGGCCCAGACAGCCCCTAGATGGTCCTGTTCTTCTGGGTGAAGGCTGAGAGGATCGGAGCCTAGCTCAGGATGAGAGCTGGCAAGGAGCTGGGATAGAAATGGAGAACCCTCTGGACTCTACAGCCACAAGGCACAACCATAGGTACAGATTTAAACTGCAGAAACTGAGCTTTCATTGCTATGGAAAGCACGGCGGAAGGAGTGTTGATAATTTAGCTTCCTTGGGCAGAAAGTGTTTAAGCAATCCCCACATGCCCCTTCTGCCCTCCCCTGTGCCAGAGCTTGCAGCAGAGGTCCCCAAACCTTGTGTCGTGGCACTGACACAAGTGAGAAAGCGTCAAACTGCAGCTTGGGGATGGGAGGGAGCGGGTCCCTGCATGGAGAAACTGCAGAGGGCACCAGCTGGGGCGTGCGGAGTAGTATAAAACTCAATGCATACAAGGACATTTGCTATAATAGTACTATTTGAGTAAAAGCCTCCAGTAAACCAGGTAGAGGCCTGCTGCAGGATGTCCTCCAGGGCAACACACAAACCAGAGACAGTTTACGGAGGTTTAGTTCCAGTTTGCTGCAGAAAACGGGAGCAGGTTGTCTGTAGTGGAAAACACATGACACAAAAAAACATTTTCTGCCAACTGTGCGTTTTGTTGTGTTTTTCGCAGGTGATGGCCATTCTGCTCTTCCCTGTGCAGCTGCTGGCAGTGGCTGTCACCATTTACCTAGAGCTGGTGAGGTCTACTCAAGGCGGCGTCTACTATGGGATCAAGCAGCTGCCACCCCAGGTGCCCCAGTACCAACCCCTCGGACAACAAGTACCTCACATGCCACTGGGCAAAGAAGGCATCCCGATGCAGCACATGGGCAAGGAGATGCCCCACATGCAGTACGGGAAAGAGTATCCCCATCTGCCTCAGTACATGAAGGAGGTCCCACAGATGCCTCTGCTTGGCAAGGACATGGCTCCCAAGAAAGAGAAAGGTAGGCTGGGCACGTCCCTCGGCACCCCTGCATGGTCCTGCCTTGGGATACCCGCCACAGCACCGTCTGCCTGGGGGTAACTGAGGACGGGGAGCAGGCTGCTGCAGGCTGGGCACGGCACCTAGGGGCTTCGAGGGCTGGCCATGTTCATACCTGGCCATGGGTGGACAAGATGGGCTCACAAGAGCTGTGGTGCAGCTTGGGGCCACCAGAGCAAAGCTGTAGTCAGTTCCTGGGCTGCAGCACCGCCTCTGAGCAGCCCTACTTGTGATGAGCCTCCAGCACCTGGGGAGGTGGAGGCTGGCCCCAGGTTTGTTTGGGTGCTTGATGGAGGAAGGAGAAACCTTGTAATCCCACCCGCCTGCAGAAAACCCTCTGATGGGGTTTCAAATGATGGCCTGGGTGGGTGGGCCAGGGTCCTGCCTGGAGGTGCTCCCGCTCTCACTGCAGCAACGGGACGTGAAATAAGAGCTAAGAGCCCCAAGATTTGAATTGACGGGAATATCATGGTTTTGTCTGGATTTGTCCAGACTCTGTGATTTAGAGGTTTGCAGATAAAACCATACAATTGCTCTTCTGTCTCTGCAGTCCTCTTTCTGTAGGTTATTTATGGGAATAACTGAGGCACTGGAGGTACAGGGCATTACCGCACGAGTCTGCACGTACAGGCACTTTCAGTATTCAGTAAAGGAAGTTTGGACAATATTAGGATATTTAAGAAAACATCAAAAAATGTCCAAAATACAAAGGGCAACCAGGAAGACCCAGTGTCATGAAATGCTTGTGGAGACAGCGAGCGTCTGTGTGGCTTTAGACGAGCTGGTTAACTCTTTGTCTTATTGAGGGCTCTGTGTAACCACAGCCTCCGCTGGCTTCAGAGGGAAATGGAAGATTTCAGGGCCTATTTTTGGAGTGTCTGAACAAGCATGACTGGCTGTAGTAAAACCGACCCGTCTTGTGAGCAAAGGAGGTTTTCTACGTGCATAAAACACAACATGTGCAGAGAGGGCGGGTTTCTGCCTCCCAAAGAACAGTTAATACTCTTGCCCTGAAACCTCATCTCTCCCACCAAACCTCCCGCTCCTTTATCCACTTCAGAGCCAGCGAGAAGCAGACTTTCCACTTAACATAAAAAGCCTGCAGCTTGAAAAGCAACCAGCCCCAGCACAACCACTCCCACACGGCAACTCGCTCACCCTGACCCACAATGCTAAGTGGTCACATACACAAAAATGTGGGTTTGGACAATAAAAATATTTTGTGACGTGTTTAGAAGAGCTCTAACTGGATATGGCTACGCTAAAAACCTACGGGAGCTTGGCAGCGTTGCGTAAGGCTGCAAGTTTCCAGTAACATCTTAATGGGAACCAAAGCCTTGGTGAAAATGCAGTCATAGCTACATATAAACTTCTTACCAATACAGTCTTTTTTAAGTGATCTTGCTAGTGTAAGCCCCTCCAGCAAAAGCACTTTTATGCCAGAAGTCCCCCTACAGCACAGGAGCACTGAGCGGCTTCCGTGTCCTGCGAAAACTCTTAAAAGTAGATTAGTCTACAGACAAGGCAGATTTTGCCGCTTAAGATTGTACAAGTGGAAAACACTAGTAAAGCGCAAATGGCTTTTTGCAGGGCAAAAATGTAAGCGAATACGAGGCAAAACAATGATCTCATGGAAACAGAAACGTGCACGCGAGTTTGGGGTAGGCAAAACAGTAGGAACATCTTCTTTGTTCCAAACACCAACCTGTACCTCGCTGGCCAGCTCTGCCTCCCTGCCCACCACAAAACCGAGAGGCACCATAGCGAGCACACTCGATTCAAAACTGTCTTTGTGTTTCTTGAAGGAGGCGACTGTAGTCACCTTTTGTCTCTCCCCCTCCCCTTTTCTTTTGCTTTTCTCCCCTACACAGAAATGCCCATACGCAGTCTGAGGGGCGAGCAAGGTCCCCCCGGTGAGCCTGGACCACGAGGGCCGCCGGGGCCACCGGGATTACCAGGTCACGGCGTGCCAGGAGCCAAAGGAAAACCAGGCCCACAAGGATATCCAGGAATTGGGAAGCCGGGTTTGCCGGGGATGCCAGGGAAACCGGGTGTCATGGGGCCCCCGGGGCCGAGAGGGGAGATGGGGCCGAAGGGGGAGATCGGGCCCATGGGGATACCTGGGCCGCAAGGGCCGCCGGGGCCTCACGGCCTTCCCGGCATTGGGAAAGCGGGTGCTCCGGGGCTGCAGGGACAGCCAGGACCGAAGGGTGAGCCCGGGATGAAGGGGCCCCCAGGAGCCCCTGGGATCCCAGGGCCAAAAGGGGAGAAGGGCGTTGGGATCCCGGGTTTGCCAGGGCTGAAGGGTCCGCCCGGGCTGCCGGGTCCCCCCGGCCCCGTGGGGCTGCCAGGGGTTGGCAAGCCGGGCATGGTCGGCTTCCCCGGCCCGCAGGGACCCCTGGGCAAACCCGGACCCCCAGGAGAGCTGGGGCTGCAGGGGCCCCCGGGGGCCCCCGGGATGCAGGGCCCTCCCGGCCTGCCCGGCGTTGGCAAACCCGGCCAGGACGGCGTCCCCGGCCAGCCGGGCTTCCCGGGCGGCAAAGGGGAGCAAGGCCTGCCAGGCCTGCCGGGGCCCCCCGGCCTCCCCGGGGTTGGGAAGCCAGGTTTCCCCGGGCCCAAGGGTGAGCGTGGGGTGGGTGGTCTGCCCGGGCCCCTGGGGCCGAAGGGGGAGAAGGGCCACGCTGGGCCGCCGGGCATGGGGGGGCCTCCGGGGGAGCCAGGCCAGCCAGGATTGCCGGGCATCATGGGCCCCCCAGGGGCCGCTGGCTTCCCGGGACCCAAAGGAGAAGGCGGCGCCGTGGGGCCGCCGGGACCAGTTGGCCCCAAAGGGGAACCCGGCCTGCAGGGTTTCCCAGGGAAGCCAGGCTTCCCTGGGGAAGTGGGGGCACCCGGGCTGCGGGGGCTGCCGGGTCCCACAGGGCCCAAGGGGGAAGCCGGGCAGAAGGGCTTGCCAGGGCTGCCGGGCGTCCCGGGGCTGGTAGGGCCAAAGGGGGAGCCGGGGCTCCCCGGAGCCCAGGGGCTTCAGGGCCCCTCAGGCATCCCAGGCATTGCGGGACCCAGTGGTCCCATCGGCCCCCCGGGGCTGCCGGGGGCAAAGGGGGAACCCGGCCTGCCCGGACCCCCTGGCTTCCCTGGTGTGGGCAAACCCGGCGTGGCGGGGCTGCAGGGACCCCCAGGGAAGCCCGGGGCACTCGGTCCCCCTGGCCAGCCGGGGCTCCAGGGGCCGCCCGGCCCCCCAGGGCCCCCAGGTCCCCCAGTCATCATCCCACCCACTCCACCGTCTGTGGGACAGTACCTGCCCGAGGTGGGACCAATAGATGGCGTGAAGCCCCCCTATGGCTACAAGGGCAAGAAAGGCAAGGCTGGCGCCGCCGTCTACGAGATGCCTGCTTTTACGGCGGAGCTCCTCACCCCCTTCCCCCGGGTTGGGGTGCCCGTGAAGTTCGACAAGCTCCTCTACAATGGCCGGCAGAACTACAACCCCCAGACGGGGATCTTCACCTGCGAGATCCCCGGCATCTACTACTTCGCCTACCACGTCCACTGTAAAGGGGCCAGCGTCTGGGTGGCGTTGTTCAAGAACAACGAGCCGCTGATGTACACCTACGATGAGTACAAGAAGGGCTTCCTGGACCAGGCTTCAGGCAGCGCCGTTGTCCCGCTGATGCACGGAGACAAGGTTTACGTTCAAATGCCATCTGAGCAGGCGGCAGGACTCTATGCCGGGCAGTACGTTCATTCGTCTTTTTCAGGATATTTATTGTATCCCATGTAAAACAAAAACCAGACACACACACACACAGAGAAAATCAAAACCTTTCTTCTCTGCTTCAAACTTTTATACCATGAAAGATGCATTTTATGACCGTTTCAGACCATTTTGTACAAAAAATAAATAAATAAATACAAAGTTTAACATTATGCACAGCTAGTTATAAAAAAAAAAAAAAAAGGTGTGGTGACCATATCTAAAGATGTGTATCAGGTTCATAAACAGTTGTTTTGCACCCGAGGGGGACATATTAGCTGTACATTATATATTTCTGTGATGCCGTGCTTACTCCATTTCATTCACAATAATTCAGTACTAAGGTTCAAATCAGTGTATGTCACTTACTCCTGTTGCATTGATCATAGTCAGGAGATGAAAACCAGTGACTTAAACCAGAGTAGGTCAGTCTCAAATTACATGGAAAAATTTGAGTGGCTTTTTAGTTGTTTGGGTGGGGGTTTGTTTGTTTTTTTGACAGCAGGTCTGCCTGACAAGCAAAGGTTCTCTTAGCTGGAGACTTTATTTCCCTCCCCCCCATATAAAATATTCCTGCAGGTGTGGTTTTTTTTTTCCTGAACAACTTATTTATGATGGAAAAGGAGTAGCGATGGTGTCGCTATTCCACACGAGCTTTCTCCAGCAGTCGCTGGACCCAGAATGCCGCCGCTGCCTCCAGCGGGCGCTGGGTTCACCTCTAACTGCCGCAGCACTCCAAAAGCCTTGATCTGCATATGCACAGTTGAGATAGATGACGCAGATCAGAGACAAAAATGAAGGGTTCCCCATTTGCTTTCTGCCACGTGATTGAGACGTTTTGGCCAACATGAGGCAATACAGCAGGGCGGAATAAATTCACTTGGATTTCTGTGCTCGTGCTAAGAACCTGCGCCCGTTTGGCTTGTCAGAAGAGACGCCTATTCTGCCACTCAGCAAAAGTTAAATCAGTTTACTCATCAATGACTAGGCAAAGCAGAAGTAGCTCTGTTTGCTAATTAACTAATCTGTTGTTTGAGATCAACCGATAACTTTACCAGCAATACTGATCACGCAAATTTATCTGAGAACTTCTTTTTATGTAAAAGCTGATTTCCAATCCTTATTTATATGTTACCAATTGTCAAGGAGAACCTGCAGGCCTCCATCTTTTCCGTACGCGAGGAAAGCAACTTCTCTGCAAGAGCTGTCTGTTCATCAATGGTGCTAATCTCACCTCAAAAGTATTCATTTCCAAGGGCAGTGTACTTTGCTGTGTTTCCCTGTACAGTGCTGCACATCACACACTGTTACGCTAGTTGAAAGAGTTAAATACTCACCACTTCTTCAGTGTCTTTAGCTACCGCTACCGCTTTTGATTCAAAAATGAACTAGATTTTTTTTTCATGCAGAACTAAGATTGGATTTAACTGGCATTACCATTATTTAAATGCAGAGTTTAATGCAGTCTAACATTGACTAAGGACTCCAGTGATATAATGTGGTGCTTTATCTCAGAAATTTTATGGAACGGTGGCAGGAACAGACTGACAGTTTACCAGGCATTGGTGACTTCGGTATGTTCCCAGAATATATGAGATATGTCAAAAGCAAATAATTTTGTATTTAAAATTTTTGTACTGATTTGGAAAAAATATCTTATTAAATATCTTTAAAAAAAATAGTAATTAATCCTGTCTTCATTCAGCAGAAGTGTTAGAAGGAACGTTCAACCTGCTGAATTCATGTATCAGACTGTTAAGGAGTCTCTGAAGCCACTGACAGCCTGATATGAAGAAAAAAAAAAAGCGATACCCTTTTCTTTAGTTCCGCTTTATGGGCAAAACCTGCCCTAAGCCATGGCGGGGCGTGCTGTCCCGGCATCGCATTTAGTGGGAGACAGCAGCTGGGGGGCACGGGCTGAGCGAGAGGTCCTGCAGGTGGACGGTGGGATGGGGCCGGTTCAGCAGGAGCCGATGGGGGAGTGCAGCACGGACAGGGGGAAGCCGAGACATGAGGCGGCGCGGAGGTGCCACGTTCAGGGTTTGTGCTCCTCTAAAAAGCCAGAGCTGGTTGCCCAGGCTGGGAGACGCACACCATGTCCCCGGCTCTCCCTGCGATTTGAAAACAGCTTTTCCCATCCCTCCCCATTTTTTCCACCTGCAGCAAAAGCCTAGTGTGAAAGCAGCAACGTATTTGTCACTGATCTACATCGCTACTCAACTGCGTCTCCATTGCAGGGAGTACATTATAACCCATGCTGTGGCTCCCCCCACCTCACCTCAAAGACAAGCATTTCCTCCAGGCTGGTGAACTCCTAGACTGTCCATACTAAAATGAATGCATTGCATACCCGCTAGGGTCAGGTAATTGTTTTCTAAGTCTCCTTTAGACGCCCTGAAGCTGCTGGCTGAGCAGCTCCCTGATGCAGAGCATCTCATACTTACTGCACAAAAAAGAGACGACAAAACATGAGCAAAGTATCACAATCACTGTCTCTCACTTTCTGCCTAAAGCCTTTCATCACACTCCATCATCCTAGTTAAACGTCTTTTATTTTAGCACTCCCCTGAAAGTCCCCAATAAGACAGGCAAGATTAAAAAACCATGAAAAATTAAACTCAGGAGGGTACTGCTCTTGATCTTACCCACAAAAACTATGCCCGGCTTTGCTTTTACTCAGCCTGCAGTGCAGTTTCCACCCGCAGTACAGCTCAGCCTACCTGGGGTCAAAAATTTGCAGCCCTGTTTGCTCTACTAAGTACCAAAGTTTGTTCTGAAAATCAATGCTGTATCTGATAACCCTGTGTGTACTTCACAAAGCATTAATAATGAAGGGGACTGGGCACACAGGCGCATCCGCGTGCACACAGACACACATACACACGCAGAGCACTGACCTTGCAAAAATAAGCCTGGGGGCACCTCCTTTAACATAATTTATTCACAGGAAAATAATCTCTTTCCACTTGTAGCATTCAAAATTTCACTTGAAACAACTGTAAGGATGTCTTTAACATACAGCTGGCACTCTAAAGGCATATAAAACTTAAGACAAATGGCAAATAAAATATGTATTTACCGATCTCAGAAACAGATGTTGAGCTTGGGATATTCTTAAAAATCAGACTCCACTTAAAAGTTAAGGTATTTATACTACCACCCAGGACATTGTTAAAAAGGAAAGCATGACATAGGAAACAAGAGGTACCACACACTAATTATTACACACCAAAGTTGTGATTCTGTATTATTATCACTAATACAGTCACTGGAAACGTCATTTTAGTGATATCTTTTAGGCACTCTCAGATTCTTATTTAGTGCAATAGTTTGTGACCTTCCTTCTTAAGTCGTATCGCCATAATACAGGAATTATAATTATCACCATAATAATTAAGGGACGCCTTAATTATTACAGCAGAGGAAAAAATAACTTTCCCAGCAGGAAACAAACAAAACCCCTAAAAGACTGAGCCAAACAGAGCTTTCAACCGATGCACATCACCCTGCCTGTTTTATGCGCACTTTGGTACCTTAGAGCTGGGTGTTTCTGATGGTGCAGCATTTTGAGGGGGGTGGCAGATAAAACGCAGGAGCACCGATGCCATAAGATGCTGCCATCTCGAAATGCAGCAAGCTTCTGGAGAACACGACAGAGGAAGAAGGGATGAGACCGTCTGACTCGGCAATTGGTACAGGAAGAAAATTCATGGGAGACACTGAGTACCTATGCAGTTACATCGTTACCAGACATGGAAATAAAGCTGGCAGCACCCTGGGATTCAAAATTTGCCAGTTTTGCTGCTGCAATAAAAAAAAAATAGGGTAGCTTTTATAGGGAAGTTTCAGTGCAGAGCCTTCACTTTCAGGAATGGCAAAAATGGGAAAAGAAAACCTTAATAGCAGCTCCCTCTCAGAAACGATCTAAGGTATTTGGAGTTAGCATTATTGCTTTTGTCAAAAAGGCCCAAGGCAAATCTTTGGTATTGCAAAACGCCTGTGAAAATGCGTGCCCGGATAGAACAGACACTGTGATCCGTGGCCATTACTGAGAAACGCACTAGGTACGGTTACTCTTGCGTACATGAAGTTAAGTTAGTCTAAAAGCGGTGCCTGTCCTCGAGGCAGAGTAGCAGAAACGACTGTGTGAAGCGGGTGACGAAGCAGGGCTGGTGTAAACAGAATCCTAA
>VYZM01003984.1:21621-41117 GCA_013398915.1 Dromas ardeola
TTTTTAAAAAAAAAAAAAAAAAAAAAAAAAAAAAACAAAAACACAAAACAAAACCAACCCAGTATCCTGCGGTTTATCAACAGTATCAACTCTTGTCTGGGTGCCCAGTGAACAGGTCTGGCTCTAAACATTACTCAGCCACGCGGCGGCGGCAGCCTCAGCAAGTCGTGGATTTAACATCCCTGCAGGAGCACAGAAGTGGGAGAAAAATATCCCTGGGAGTACTGCTTAATTTCAGAAAGAAGTCAAGTCTGTCATACAAGTGGGGAGGCTTATTAAGAACAAATAAAAAGGAGCAGCTGGTCAGGGTAAATGCTTGTAGACAGCATATTAAATGCATTGAGAATATCAAACACATTATCCAAAAGACAATTAAAAAAAAAAAAATCTTAAGGAGACCAAAAAAAGCTGATGTGTTAAAAAAAAGAATAAAGCAGTCCATTTTAAGTAAAAAGAGTTTGGGAGATGCCCTTTGCTTGCCATGAAACCTTTTTCCCAATTATTTTGTTTGGATTCTACCTATAGCAGAACAACTGCCCCCCTAAAAAAGAAAGAAAAAAAAATCCTAGAAAATTAGGAGAAGGAATCAGTTTAGATTAGTGGGAAGAGAAAACAAAGCAGAGAAAATAACCACATCGTCAGAAGCACAGCTGCCTACCCACCTCCTGCCCCCAGGGACGGGGGTGGAGAAGCAACCAGGCATCTCGAGGAGTGGGAAAGTCAACAGCTCTCTTGGAAAAAAAGTCCTCGTGGTCAGCACACTGTGAGATGTTACATGGATGCAGCTGGATCCCCAGCGGCAGCCCGCGGGAGAGCTGGCTCTAGGAGCGACCGTGAGTTTCAATGGGGAAAGAGGTTGCCCTGTACTTCTGCCTGGCTCTGCCCTCCCCACCCTGAGACCCACCAGGGACTTCTGTGCAAAGAGAGCCCAGACAACACCACGACCATTGTGAAAAGCCTTACCCTGGCACTTTTTTTTCCACATGGAATCGCTACTGTCAGTAGTCTAAATTGCTGCAGGTCTGTCTATTAACTGAAATAATGACAAGAAATAAATGCTGGTAGAACTAAAGACAGTACTATCAACTGCTTGCTGCAGCAAAACCCCACCTGTTTGTATTCAGACTTTGGAGCAAAGACTTCCTCAAAGGCTCAGAAATGTGCACATTAAAAAAAAAATAAATAGATACAAGTAACTGAGCAAGAGCCCTTCTACCACCTTGTGAGGAAATTCTAGTTTCCTCCATTTCCACCAAAGTCACCTGCGCCAATGTTCCCCACACTCTCACCTGCCTCCCTGCACAGGGCTGGACAAGGGGCCACCCCCTGGGGCAGATGGGCCCCATGGCACAGCTTGTCCCTTGCTGGGCACACGCCTGGGTCCTTCCCCGCCCCAGATTTTTATGAAATTCAGTGTTATTTCAGATAGGTCCAATTTGCTTGAAATGGACCAAAGCTCAGGAGTCACGAGGTGAAAAAAACTATGTGAGAACGTAAAAGCCCCCTCCCCTTTGGCCGCGGGTCCCCTCCAAATCACACCACACACACTAATTTCCAAGTGGCAGAGCCAAGGGCCCAAGAAGGGAGAAGAAAAATACAGGAAGGTGGTGGTGTTTTGTGTGTTGTTTTGTTTTTTTTTTAAGTACCTATTGAACTCTTCAAGAGAAGATGTGACTCTTTGGTCACTTCAATGCTTATTCCTCTACAGTGCTGCAAAGAAACTGTGTTAGTACTCCTGTAATCCTCAGCTTATGAAAAATACAAATACCGTGCTCTTGCCCTGCTAGAGGTTTGTGTTCGTATTTTAATTGTTTGCACTGCTCCTAAACATACTAAAGCTCTCTGTATCATTTTATTAAAAAGCAGCAAAGGTTTTTCTGCCAGCTACACTTTTTTTTTTTCCAAGTGGAGTTCTTTAGGTGCAATTGATCAAGATAATCACAAGATCTTCAAGCAAACCTGCCACGATTAAAAAATAGACACTCTGAGAGAATTAGAATGACAGCATAGTACTTGTTCTTCCTTGACAGTTGTCAAGGCCATTCCCAGGCAGATTTAACTTACTCATCAGGCTTGTTCAAGACAAACCAATACAGGAAACATAAACGTCCTATTAAATGTTTCAATTAAAATCAAAAGTAAGTTGCCATTGCTAAATGATACAGTTCACTGCTCAAGATAGGAACATTCATTGCTCATATTGATAACATTTCAGAGGTGGAAACACATTACAGCATCTGAGAAAGGAGACTTATTTGGTTTGGAAATATACACCTCAATTCTTGGGGAACAAACAGAAAGATACAAGAGATCCTGTCATGGAGATCTGGGAATCCAACAAACATTGGCTCTAAATTTAAATTTGGGTGTGAACACCTCTGTCCCAGCTCACGTTCCTGTTGTGGTCTGGGGGAAGAAGCTGACACACAGGTAGTGAGGACAACTCTTCAGTCTTCCTAATCCCTCTTTTCTATGTCAAGTCAACAACGGTAAAATTTATTGGACACGCAGCACGGGGAGTATGGTTTTTCCATAAACTGGGTACAACACCAGCATTGTCAATACAAACATCTCCACCAATCAGACCAAAGGGTCTTCACCTTCAGCAAAGGCAGGCAGCAGTTCAGGGTCGATGGCCAGTGCAGAACCTGCAGCTTCTTTGCTGAAGATGGACATCCCCTCCTCAGTAGGGCAGACGAGAACCTGTACGCTCTGTATGTTCCCCCTCCTCCCAAACACACAGTAATGACTTATAGGCATCGTTTTAAAGCCATTTTTATACTACAAGACAGACATTCAAGACTTTACATCCATCTACTAATTAAACACCGGTTGTCTCAGTCTCTTGATAGTGTAACTCTTTTGGAGGACAACAAGAGAAACAAAAGTATTCCAGAGAAGTAGTCATTTGGAAAGAGTTCTTGCTGATAAATAAGTCATGTGCATCACATTTTTATATATCCCTGATACTTTCAGCTGAAAGTTTCATGGTTTACCGTTATTAAATAGCTTCACAGAAATTCAGTTAACGGTGTTTGCAATAGTCCATTACCCTCAGGCTTAGAAGAAGCTTCTGTCTTGGTGAGGTTTCTGTGCTCCTTTTAAATGATAAACAGTTATGCTGCACTTAAAAAATAAAAATATCATACAAAAAATAAAATTTTTTCAAATCTTGAAAATAGCAATTGTTCTTTGTATTTTCCATTCAGTTTTCACGTCAAATTGACCACAAAGTTCTTGTCTATAAGCTGCTTCAAAAATTTCTGCTCAGCGTTGATGTTGTGGTATTCATTCTAAAGAGATGCAAGGGAACAATAAAGAAAATTAAATTCAAGTTATTACCAGAAGCATCACTTCGTTGTTCTTTCCCTTTAATTACCTGTGATACTTGGAAGACGCTAAGAGTGGGAAAGCTCTGGGGAAAAGACTTCTTAGCAAAGGCTGTAGCACAGTCTCCCCCGAAAACAGGTGAGTGACTCTATTGCTCAAAACTAGATTAGATTTTCCATTAGGACACAAACCAAAACGGATGATCTTTCAGTGGCAAGAACAGGTGAGACATGGCCTCATGGAAGTCCTTCTATTACTCACTCTCCCACTTCCTCCTCCATGCTTAGAGGGAGAAGCTGCATAACCACATTTACAGCACAAGCAGTCAGAAAATGACTAATTCTCAACGCAGGTTCTTGAAAAGCACATGTCAGGCATCTGTAAACTGGATGCGTCCTGCCAATCAGTTGCAACAAGTGAAAACTAACCCAACCTTCTGTGCTGTATCCAGATGTTCGTGAAGGACAGCACAAGGGAAGTTAGTTTACTGACAATCTTAGACACTGAATCCAGTAAATTAAAATGAATATGATACAAATACTGCATTATGCATATACAGTATAATATTTATGACTAAATGCCACTAAAGAACTAATGATAAGGGTTTTGTTTGCTTTTTAAAGTTTCGAGATTTTAAGAAACTTGTAGATGTCTGTTCAACTAGTGTTCAACCTTACCCAAGCTTGGTATACACTGGAAAAAAGCACCTGCAGACAGTAGCCTCAAAATGAAGGTGAGTTCAGTGTTAGAGGAAAATTATCTCAGAGCAGCAGGCACCTAGGAGTCCTCAGAGACATGAGAGGCTCCTATAGGCATTGCCCCTATCCTTCCTCTTCAGGAAAGGGAGGAGGAGAGAAAAAGGTCCCCACATGCACTGGGCATACACACGGAAGAGAAAACTGTTCACATTGAGGTAACGGGCTGAGGTGGAGTTGCTCAGAGTACAGAGATGAAGACAAGAGCGGAGATATAAAACAGAGGCACGACTGCAGCAAAGCAGGAGGGAGGAGAAAGCATCCCTGATGCCTGCCAACCTCCTGCTGCTCCCTCTCCTGGTGAGTTGTAGCTTCCCCCTGGAAGCAGTTCCTTCTCTTTCTACATGCCTTGCTTTTCTGCTTTCAATTTCTGAAATTCGGTTCTTTTCCTAACTGCAAGTTTATGGGTCTTAACTCCTTCCATTTCCCTTTGCTGCCTTTTTTTTTTTTTTCAAATAAGTTTGGCAACTATGACAAATTGTACAAGTAGCTGCCAAGGAAAAAGAGAGTGCAAACAGAAACAATCCTATTTATGTTCTGACAGTAATAATAAACATACCTCCATCAGCAAGAGCTGCATAGCCTAAGGATAACACCAGCAAAGTTAAACAGAACATATACATGTACATATAGAATGGAAGGCTCCGAGGAGACCTTTTAACAGCCTTCCAGTACCTAAAGGGGGCCTACAGGAAGGATGGGGAGGGACTCTTCATCAGGGAATGGAGCGATAGGACAAGAGATAACGGTTTTAAACTGAAAGAGGGGAGATTTAGATTAGATATTTGGAAGAAATTCTTTACTCTGAGCATGGCAAGACACTGGAACAGGTTGCCCAGGGAAGTTGCGGATGCCCCATCCCTGGAAGTGTTCAAGGCCAGGTTGGATGGGGCTTTGAGCAGCCTGGTCTAGTGGGAGGTGTCCCTGCCCAGGGCAGGGGGGTTGGAACTAGATCATCTTTAAGGCCCCTTCTAACTCTAACCATTCTGTGATTCTGTATCTCATGCAGACGTTGCAGAATATGGTGTACCCCAAGGGACACAAACATCATTATCCACATTTTTCAGAAACAAAAGCAGAGAGGAAGAGATTCAAGCAATGTTAACCCATGAGTAGCTGAACCAGGAGAAGACAGGAGGCCTGACCTGCAGCACACACTTCTAGCTATATTGAATTGTCTTCCCCAGCTATATTTCTCTCAGCGTAAACAAGTGTTTTTTACCTGTATCATCTGAGACATTGTGTCGTTGCCGTAGTAGTGCAAAGAACTGTTTTTGTCACTGAAATCGTACTTGAAGCCTGCCAGGTGAACTTCATGGCATATGTGAAATGCAAGCGTAATGGCAATCAGCCCTGTTGTTGGATGCTTAGGTTTCTAAAATGAAACACAAAGAGCATGCATACATAAATAACCGGCAGTTTGATAGAACAGCAAACCTAAGAATGAAGGCACTGGAAATCAGGCAGCATGGATCTTCTACAGGCATTTAGTTTTGAAGTTTGATCCCCTCATGTCTCCTAAGGAATAAGGTACCGCCTGCAGGTTTTCCATGACTGGGGTGTCTGCCATGTTGGCCTTCCCCAAGATTCTCCAGTTTCTAGGCAGGGCTGAGCCTGTATTGTAGAGCCCTTCCATCAGCAGAGGCATGAGGAAGGTCTCCCCATCCCTCTGCTCAGCAACCTACTTTCATGAAACCGGTCAGACTTCAATATATTGGACCATTTCACCCCGTTAAATTTGACTGAATTAGCAGATGTGTTCAGAAGTTTCTAGATGATGGACATGCAGAGGAACAGAATAACACAACATGCTTCAAATCTTCATAACACCAAGCTAAAAAAAGCATAAATGCTACTGCTGCATAAATTTGGCTGTATTTGAACTTTTTCAAAGCAGGGAAATTCCAGAAGAACATGGCTTTAGACCTTCCTCCACTATTTCCACTAGAAGAAAAGAAACTGTACGTAAAATTGCATGTTTCTCCCTACAGTGAGATAGCTCAGAAGTAAACACAATGTGAAATATCAAGAGTATGTCATAAACAGGTTTTAACTGTGCAAAATTAAGAGCACCTAACCAAAAATTAGCATTTCTTACAACAGCATAGAACAACTCATTGCTACCATCTGTCCTATCTTGTGATCAAGTACATGACTGCATTAGCAGCAGCAGTTGCTAAAGTGATCTGGGGAAGTAAACGAGGCATGGTTGTAGAGAGCTGAACTGTTTCATTAGACCAACAGATGAAGCTGAGGAGAAAAAATGTCCCCGGAAATACACAAAAATTTCAGGCACTAATGCCCTTCTTAACTAAAACAACACTTTTCTCAGGGACCAAACGAGCTACACATTCAGTAGCCGCAACCAAACCTCAAACTGAGCATAAAAATCACATGCTTTTCTGAACTCTTACCCAATGCTCAGTTCATTTGCCTCTAAAAACAAAGCAGACAAACCAGTACTGGACAACTTTGTGCAGAGGCGCGGCAGATGCACTCGATGACAGAGAAAAATATTTCGTTGTATCGTATGATATAAGAACAAATCCCTAGGAAGAAGTTACTAACATCAGCTCTGTAAGCCTAATTAAAGTCACAGAATTGAACTAGCACCTTTTATGTAGAATTTTTTTTGTACCTTTATACAACTCTTGGTGTACTCCAGCAATAATATCAACTGAAAACACACGCTATTGCCCAGAGCTCCTGCCAGTTAGCAAAACTAACATTCTGCCCTGGGGGGGCAGTATTATAAACTTAGCAGTGACTCTGTTGCAATGTCCATACTAAACAGGACCCAAAAATTATGGCAGGAATGCTACACGTCAGGATTAGTGATATTTGAAATATCAGGAACATCACAACTTGCAACTGGCTCTGTTTACCTTTGGCTATCAAAGTTAGCTTCAGAAGAATATACTAAAAAAAAAGCAAAACTCCTTTTAAAATGTATTGTCACACTAGCGCCCTAGCAATACCCAGATACCTTCGGCCTGTAATTTGTTCAACCAGTCACGTTTCGTGGGAATAGGGGCAGCTCTGGAATGACTCCGCAACACTTTCCAACTCTAGTGCTGCTGGGGCAGCACACCCGATTTTTACAGTTGTTCTCCTGGCTCTGCTAACACCATCACAGTTGCTAACAAAGAAACAGCAATGCTCGCTGGACTACGCATAAACGCACACACAGGGAAGGTGAGATTGGCTTAAAGGAAAAAGCAGAGACACCAGGGAAAGCAACAGCCACCTTTGGCGTCTCCTGCAGGCAGAGGGGGCTGAAGCACAGGACGGTGAAGGCAGCACTGGCCCTTCCCCAGGGATGCACTACCGGGACAGAGGGCTCCAAAGCAGGTCCTGCAAAAGGCCACCTCGGAGATGGGAGGAAAAGTGAGGACAATCACGCCGGAGCTTGACCACTTCTGCAAAGTCCCTGGGATGGAGCAAGTGGGATGTGGAGGTGGCAGAAGGGGGCTCCAAGCACAGACGCACTCTGTCCCAGCTCAGGGCTCACCCAGCGAGCATGAGAGGAACGGAAATCATGCACGTTACCCAAAGCGACTGAGGGGTCTGTGCCTCCGTACCAGCTCCAGGACACTGTGCACATCTGTTTCGCACTGACAGCACTGGTCTTACTTTTACCCTCACTGAGAGGAGACCACTGGAAAAGAAAGGAGGGATTTCCGGAGCCACAGAGGCCACGGATGTTCTGTGGCCCTTTAGGAGATCATTATATGCCCAACTACTACGCTGCTTTCTTCCCACCCTCAGCTGAAGAGCTGAAATGCCATGGAGCCCCAGTAAGCATGTAGCCAAACTGGGTATTCCAGTTTGAGAGTTAATAAGGGAGAGGAAAAAGCCACTTGTAGGCTCAAAAAGAGAAAGAAATTTGAAAAAGAAAAAAAAAAAAGGCACCAAAACACCCAAAAGCAAAAGACCCTCAACTCCCTCAAGTATTAGAAAGATCAAATCAGGAAAAAAGTTGTGGTAGATACTCCACAGTGACAGCCTGTCAAATGTTTCCACACGTGTCACTGGGCTGATCCCGATGAATCAGCTCTGTGCAACGATGTGACCCCAGGGAACCGTATTTGTGCTAAACAGCACGTGGTCAGTCCGACTGCGCAAGGAAGGTCTCCAGCTTGCAGCCTTACCTTTCATCAGAAACATTCTTCAGTCATAAACTGACAGTTAAAATGTATTTTTATGTCCAAATTGTTGGTTAACTCATTACAATGCTTGGCATCAAATCAGTAAGCACAAGAATGCTGCTAGACATATGTCATTAGCGTGGGGCTGGAATATCCTGTATGGTCCCTAGCCCCTACCCGCCGCCAGCAGAGTGAAATTGCAGCAGTGTTAGAATTACTAGGTTGCTGGGTTTTGTTTGTTTGGTGTGGTGTTTTTTAGTGTTTGGCTTTCATTGGGGGAGTTTGGTTTCAGTTTTTGGTTGGTTGGGTGTTTTTGTGTGGTTTGGGTTTTTTTTTGTTTGTTTGTTTTTGTTTGGTTGGTTTTTTTTTTTTTTTTGGGGGGGGGGGTTGGTTTGGTTTTTTTTTAAAGAAAAACTATAAAACACCCTACGTTTAATAGTTCAAGACTTCTTAACATTTCCAGAGGCTCTTTGGATCTGCCATGTTTCAATGCTTGTCTGCTTCTCCCAATTTTGTAAAAGGCATTATGTCTGTCTGCAAAAGCACTCTCATTTAATACTAATTATAGAATCCATAAAAAGAGATTTTTGGCATACACGGCTACCCACTCACTTTCTGGATTCCATTTTCCCCATCTTTTTTGAGCACCATCTAAATGCAAACTACTGCAACGTGCACCTAAAAGATGTTCTTAACATAGTCCACTGTAATAAAGAGATAATTACCTCTGAGTACACGTTTGGTTGCAACAAAACTAAAAGACACAGAAGAAAAAACCTACCTCCTTCTTCGGAAACCTTGTTGGGAAATTAAGCCATTCATAAGCCGTTTTTCTGGTGATGCTGGGATCAAGAATCCTGATTTGACTAGATTTGTATATCATGTTCAGAGCTGGTTTCTTCCAAAAGCCTTTAGCACTCTGTAACAGGCAAGCAAATACACATTTCAACAGATTTTGGTTTTAGTTTTTGTAGCAACTCTAACCGGAGTAAAATCCAAGGGCAGAATGCTGAGGAAGAAGAGGAGTATTGAGCCTCCCAAAGTTCAACAAAAACATGTGCCAAATTGTACTCCTGCAACAGCATAACCCACTGCAGCAGCAGAGGTTGGGGCCGGCTCTCTGGAAAACAGCTTTGCATGAAGGTGTCTGATGGACAACATGCACCAGCAGTGTGCCCTGGAGGCAGTAAATGCTCATGGTGTGCTTGGCCACATTAATAAAAGCAAAGAGAACAGGCAGACAGAAGTTATCCTTCTCAAGTACTTTGTACTGTGCCTTTCTGCGATCTCACAAATGCTGTTTTGGGCTCCCCCTGTGCAAGAGAGAGCGTCAAACTGGAACAAGCTCAGCAGAGGGCCACTAAAACAGCTGAGGGGCCAGAGGGCAGAGCAAACAAGAAGGGGCTAAGGAGGCTGGGTCTGCTCAACCCATCTTCAACTATCTGGTAGGGGTTTACAAAAAGAGACAGGATCAGACTACTCAGAGGTGCACAGTGAAAACATGAGGAAAAATTCTTTCCTGTGAGGGTGCAACAGAGGTTGTAGAGATATCCTTAGAAATACTCAAAACTTACCTGGACGATGCCCGGAGAACCTGGTATGGCTTTGAACTTGGCCCTGTTTTCTTTCAATAAGCTTGCCGACTAAAGACCTCGAGAGAGAGGTCTCTTCCAACACTATTGTGCAATTTCACCAAGTGAGCATGATAAAATAATCTGGGAAATGGCTGGAGCGTGCATGTCAGAACATGAAACAGTACTAGGAAGAGGATAAAAAGGTATTTCCTCTTGGAAAACTGCTTTGGGAAGAGGAACTGATCAAATGTGTGTCAGAAAGAGGACTGACTAGGAAATCCAGTGCTCCCCCCAGCTAGGAGGAAGGACTGAGGTTAAATGCAAACCAGGTATTTCACATGAGAGGTGTGGAGCAAGCAGAGCCAAAGTGCACAAAAAATTAAACTCACTATTTTCTGACCACCTAGTATCTCCCAAAGCCACTTCAAGTCACGTGGTTTGAAGACGATGAGAACAACAGTCGTATTAGGGTCGTAGTGGATTGGATCTGAGAAGATGGATTCTGGGTAAGAAAGGCGGAAAGTCGTCCTCCTCCCAACATCCTCTTCGTACCCTATAACAGGGCCATTATTCATTCTGCAGAGGACAGACACAGAGACAGCAATGACTACCCAACCCACGTCCCTGCTGTGTGGTGGCTGGCACATGTGTTAGTCTGCGGGGCAGACAACGTGTCCAGGTACAGGAGGGTTTAGCAGCCCAGCATTTACTTATCACATTACACGGTAGATGAGCAATTATCAGGTGCACTCACCCTCTAACTCAGAGGGATCAAGCACATACGGGAACTTAGCCAAAGTGGTTTAGAATACAATTGCATGATTGCCTATTGCGCGTCACTTGAGCGGAAGGCCTTCTGATTTGGCTCAAACACAGAAACTGGAGAAGACCAAAGAGAATATCTGGCTTGGAGAACTACCCATTGCTCCATTCATGCTACTAGATGATCCGAGTCATACAGAAGGCAATTCACTGTCTACAGAAGGGACAGGTATTATGACTGTGCACCTGATGCTAATAAATATTTGTGATTGCTTTTTTTGTTTGGGGGGTTTTGGGTGTTGGTTTTTGTTTTGTTTCTTTGGTTTTTTTTCTACTGCTTTGCATCATAACAGATTAATAAGCAGAGAGCAGGTGGGTCAGGTCCCTCTGCTCTGAGGTGTTACAGGGGCTGTGTTTAAGTCTCCATCTTGCATTTTTTGCCCAGTGGGTGTATTGCACGTTCTTTGGAGAATTCAGGCAGTCTCTGTATGCTCCATTCCCGCCAACGTGACTGACTGCTCAGAATACGAGGCACACTGCTTAGGAGCAAATGTTTGCAAAACAAGGTATGCAGACAAGGAAATATTTCAAAGTTTTATCAGCAGTTGTCATTAAATACAGAATGCAAACACCACTTCTTTGTTCATTCACAGATGTGTACTATATTTCTGAAACAGTTTTGAATTTAGAGTTGTTTTTAAATGTGTGACACCAGTCTACATGAAGATTTCCATTTTAAGAAGAGTAGGTAGATCTATAAGGACCATAGCTTAAAAATAATCCATGGAGCTTCCTTGCATCATTATACTACAGTGAAAGTAAGTGCAAGGTGGGCCCGAGTTTTTTTTTGTGTAAAGCACAAAGTTGTCAGGCAAGTAAATTTTCCTAAGAACAGGGATATTATCTGGATCACTTTCTATAGTTTTAAGTTTGTAAGAGAAGCTACAGCTGAAGAATTGCACGTATTCATTTCTGCCTTATGAGTATGTTTTCAAATGCATGTCAAACTCCAGGCTTTGTATACAATTTTTCTAGTAGTGCCTGAAGACTGAAACACTATTACTACAATGAGCACTAGGACTGATGGCAAAGTAACAAAACTGAGATTTTGTTCAGTGTTCAACGCAAAGTTGAAGCAGACAAACTGCAATGGCAGCTCAGGTTCAGGCATACTATCTCACAGGGTATTTACCATCTCAATTCCTGCAACAGAGAAACTGATTTATCTTTTTCTTAATGTGCAGAAAATTCTTTTATAACCAGCCAAATAATCAATTTTCAGTTTGCTTGGCATTTGAGCTTTCCGCCGGCCTGTTCCTCTCTGACACTTCCCCTGTTTCCCTAGTCCAGATGCCTCTTCTTCAGACCCCAGCATCCTCTGGTAGGTCGAGGCATCTCAAACCTCCAATACGAACTAACATGCTTGAGAAGACGGGGCAGACATCAGCATCACCCTCCACTTGACAGGTGCCTTGAGATGGACTTTCCCCGCAAACGTTAGGTTTAATCCACTCCAAGCAATGCATAAGCCAGCACAGGGGTAAGACAGGTGCGGTGTGGAAGGCAAGAGGCAGGGCTGCCCGGGATGCTGGCTCACAGCGAGGGGCACATGCAGGGCTCTGGGCTGTATCATGCTTGAACCCATCCCCAATGGCAGCATCCTGCATGCGTGTATCTGTACATAAGGCAGACTGATCCCCCAGTGATCCTTCCTCCTCTGTATCAATCAGTCTGTATAATAAAACACTGATCCATTTTTCCCTAATTTTTTTTAAATGAAGGCTGTTGACAGAGTAAGTGAAACAGGAAGTTTTATGCATCTTCATTTGTGTAACAACTCAACTCCAAAGCTACTGGCTGACAGCAAAAGTTTGTTAATTCTTTGCACATACACAAAATGAAAAGGAGGTACCATTTACCTTATTATCACGTCATAAGAGTCAATTTTCTCCCCTAATGTCTTATTTCGAAGTACTCCTCCATTACCGACCACAACACACCGTCGACAGGCAATGCTGTGGGGAACAAACAGAACTTTTAATACACACAACATCTCTTGCTTCATATTGTTATTAATGATACGCTTGCATTTAGCTGGCTTATTTACTAACTGAGGTCCTGTATCTTTTACACTCCTTGGCCCCTACAGAGGGGTCTCAATCCTGTATCACACACTAATGCTGCTTTCTAAAAATGCAGCTGCGTTATTTCAGGGACTGCCAAAGCCAGGAAATGGTCCCTTTCATATAAAACTGTTTTCACACATGTCCTTTTTCTAGTGGTTTGCTGTTTTAAGATCATCTAACCAGCTGATGATATGGGTGCCATTAGATAAATTATTTTCCACAATGCTTCAAACTTGTCCCAGTCTGGGGGTATACAAACCAGGACAGGGTACATCTGGAAAAACTAACTCAAATTAAGGTGGTTCTGCAATACTGTACAACTCCACAACTCCAGAGATCTCCAACATAAGCTACAGCAGCAAGATTTAGGTTCACAATTTACCTTACAGGCCTCTGAATTGTACGTGTGGAAAACCTTAGCCCAATGACACATGTGATGGCTCTTCAAACGAATACAATCATGTTGATTCTTCTCCCTCTACTTAGAAAGTGCTGTCTAAACATGTGAAGTGCATGCTGTCATGACATAACAGGAAGGATATGCTTGATTAAAAGTTGCATTCTCACGTGACTAGATTGAAATTAGACAGCATTACTAAGTATATAAAACACTGAACTACAGATTAGCTCTTATGCTACATCCAATCAAAATAGTAACTACTTTCAAATTTAGAATATATTCAGAGTTAAAAAGCACCCAAAAAAGGTATTATGCAAATACAAACTTTGAAAGTAAATTCTAGTGGTAAGATTTTTCCAAGTAATCCTAGGTTTTCTAAGTGTGTCTTTTGCTCTCTACTGTCTTACTCCAATGCTAGTAAAATGTGTGCTTTGCTTAAAAAAAAAAAAGCACAGACAGGCTTGCTGGTGTTTTACTCAGGAAATTTTGCCTCTTTAAGGAAGGTTTACAACCAACGCATAAGATTGCAAACTCCTCCTTATAGAACAACCACACCATTTTTTCTTGTAAAAATGCTTCTTTATTTAGAGCAAAAGCCGTTCAACTTGGCTGCAGCAGGAACAATGGCAAAATAAAAATGTTGGCATTTTCTTCAGACACAGAAGGGCTCTCAGCTTACTGAGGATGAGCCACCTCCCAACATCCTACTCCCACCATTCTTCAAATAAGAAAAAGTCTCTATGCCGCTTCTTACTGTAGGGGACCCCAGAACTGTGTCCCAAAGAATACTCTAATCTGCATTAAATGACCAATGTGACACTTTACGCAGACTAATTAACATCTTTCTCCTCACATAATCCAACCTGTTTTTTCAGTTGAGGAGAACCGAATGAAAACAACCTGTTCCAGTCGAGACTGACTGACATTTCAATGTACAAAGCAGTTCCCTCTATTTCTTACAGAATCATTAATGCAATTATGCTGTACTGCATGTGGGCTAGGGAAAAGAAACTGGAGCTCAGATAATCTGAAGCTTACAGAAAAGGTGAGATGAGAATAAACGCCAACTGTAAAAAGGACTGTATTGCAAAAGAAATACTGGGATGGCACCTTCTCACCTGCTGCTCTAGGGCCAAATTTGCAGAGGGAGTTGACCTAAAAGTTTTTTATGTATCTATAAATATATTCATAGATATAAAAATAATGCTGCTAAATGCATCTCTTAGAGTGGGGTGACATGGAAAAAGCTGGCACACTTTTCCCTAGTGTTTCCCAAGCAGCTTAGAAGCGAAGCATTCATAAAAATATTTCCAGCTAATGCCAGAAGTTCACGTGACTTGGTACCTGGGAAATCAGAGGGGTGAAAACCTGTTACGCCATCCTGTCCACAGTATGCCCACTCCCTCTACACCCACAAAACCCTTCCCTCCCCACTCCAGAACTGCTTCACCCCATTAATTTTCCAATTAGTTTTTCAATCTAGTTTTAAAATACCCTGGGAAAGCAGGCTGATGAACATATGCCTCTAGAAAATTTTACAGTGGGAAGGATGCAGAAGTTACCCTTTTCCTGAATTACACTTAGTTACGTGCTATCTTATAGAGCTCAGAGCAAGATCCTGCACTACAGAAATGCAACAGCAAGGAAAAACAGGAAGGAAAAGGGAAAACTGGACAAAAAACGTGTTCAGTAAGTAATGCAGGTGGAATGAGGGAGATAGGGAAGAAGCGCAGAATTAGTGTATGGTTGTATCATGTCTTCCTGTCATTTACAGTATGCCTCTAAATCATGGAAAGTTTCAATCACCTCAAACCTCTGAATATCAGTGTCACCAAAAGTTACGTGGCCGCAGCTGGGTACCTCATCACCACATGACAAGCCTCATCACCACAATGCAAATCCTAAACTGTTACCCATACTCCAACTCCTGATGCTACCTCCTGGATAGAGCATCCATCCCCAGTGCTCGGTAGACACGCTGGTTTGGCAGGGATTGACACACCATGCATGAACTCATCTTCAGGTCTCAATGAAAAGCCAGAAAAATTGCTCCTAATCTTGCTGAATATTTTCTTTTATGCTCTCTGACTACTGGGTGTGAATTCACAAAAACTATATCAACTCCATTACAAGTGATTTGTATTATTCTGACCGCGATAAGCAGCCAAAAGGTTACTTTGAGGAGGCACTGCTTGTTCTGTCCCTTGCAGATGAACTTTAATCGATTCCTTATGACATACCTTTCAATTTTTGGCAGAGGCTATGATTTTAGAAGCTTCTTTGCTATGTCAGTTCCTAGCTATTGAAATAATACCTTCCACTCTGGTATAAAACTGAAGAGCTCTTTGGTTTTTCCTCTTTGCACTGTGCAGTCGTGATGTAGCAGGACACACTCAGGGCAGGGAGGGTAAAGTAAAACATGACTTTAGAGCCAGGCAAGAGACGTTTGCACAGCTACAGAAGCTGCGTAGCTGCTCTCAAGTTAAATCCAAACTCTCTTCCCTCTTACTGACTGATGCAGACCAGATCTTGTTCATGGCTAAGAGCTGACTAATATTACTTGGGTGGAAAACAGAATGAAGATTGAAGTTTGATTAAGCTTTCAAACTCCAGTGCCCTTAATAACATGTATACTCAGAAATAAAGTTGCCTTCAAATAACCAATAAAGCATTTGACATTGGTATGTGAACTTTTGAAATGGATAGAGTCAACAAGCAGATCAAATACTCCTGGTGAATTGTACATGAATACAGTCATAAATACAGTCAAACAAATTAGAACGACCAGCTTTTAATCTCTATCAAGCCCAGGAACTCACAGTGGGCCAACTTAAACAGGAAGTCTGGCACAAATGTGCTATTTCTGAATTGTCTCATCCCCTTAGCCCTCTCCCTCCCTACTATTCAAGTGTCTCCGGTTACGATCATAGGTCTACATCCACAGTAGCACAGACTCCACTGGCAACAATGAGCAGGGAGTAAAAAACCAGAACATAGTATCATAAGAAACTGACATATGAAATGGAGATAAAGAATATGTAGCAAGGCTGGACTGTATTCAAACATATTTAAGTTAAATAAACTGACCTGTACTTACTGCAAATCACAAAAATCAGCACATTGATTTTCAGCAGACTTACTCCCAGATATTTTACCAACCCCATTTATTAAAGTTTCCTTTTTATAATGTTTTCATATTAAATAAAACCCAAACACTCACCCTTTCTTCAAGTCAATAAATGGGCATGAAAAATAAATTTAGATGTCCTTAAACAACATAAGATATGCTAAAAGTGAATATACAGACTGAAACGTTTGGAGGTCTAGCTTACGATCACCAGCACGATATCGATGAAAGTGAAAAATACTAAGATCTCAGCTATAACAATTGCTATAGCAATGGTTCGAGTGGCTAAGGGATTGCATTTAGGTGTTGGAGACCTACTTAGAGTATAAATGGATCCTGATGTAAATCAGGTAATCGATCTCCAACATCTAAATGCAATCCCTTTAGTCACTCAAACCATTGCCCTATTCACATGGTGTACAAGAGCTTCTTAATCTCAAAGCCAGGCATAAGTTTAAACATTTTTTTATATGGTGAAATGCTAAAAGAAACATTTTCCTAGTCTATAAAAGAAAAATATTGTTAAATGGAAATGTAGCACTTAAAGGTCAAAAGGCTTGCACCCTCCTCATTCCACTGAAATACTGTTTCTCTGGAAAAGGAAAAGGAAGATCTCAACCTCAGCTCCTTTAACACACACCCCCACAGCCAGTTGAGGAATGCAAATTATTTCCTTTGAGGTTACGTGGGAAAAGGAGGATGCAGAGGTCACATTTTGTTGACTCAGGATCGCGTAAATGCGTTCGTAAGTTTACTCCTGTTGAGCTTAGAGTCCTGACAGTGCCCAGCGAGTAATTATGATTAACTGGATAGAGCAAGCGTTCAGAGGTTACTCTGTAGATACACCCCTAGCCTGGAAAACCCTCTCCTACAGGCTATTCCACTGAAGTCAGTGACACTGTTCACTTCCAAACAGTTTTGGAGAGCTAGACCTTTACACGGTGAGAATTTCACCTAAGTTTAGAAAAAGGCACTGTTTGGAAAAAATCCTTTGTTGCTCACTACGTACAGTTTTACCTAAGTCACAGACAAATACAGCTGTATGAGCACCACAGATTTGGTGCTCATATAGCCTAATATTTGTTAAAATATATTATAGCAGGTTCCCCCCACCCCAAGGAAAGTTTATGGAGAAATTGGGTTTGCATTCTGCCAACAAGGCTGAATTAGGTGGCAGCAATACAGAACTGCCTAATAATTTTGTTGCTGTATTACTGGAGAATATTTCTAGGATGAATTCACAAAAGTGTTTCACATTCAAAAGCCACTGTATCTTGGTTTAATGTATATATAAAAACTCTTCCTTACTACAGTGATTCATGCCCTAACAGTGTTATATACAAAACCTGATGGATCTAGAAAGAATACATTGTATAAAGTCTTGTACATTTGATTTTTACTACTGCCTGTTAAATAGTAATGATTCTCATTTTGCTTCAGTACTACTAAAGTATATTACTTTTATGGAAGTGAGGCATACTTCCCCGAACCACTAAATATATCTGTATCTCAAAGAACCTACATTCAAAGAATACCAATTACCTTACTTTTGATCGACAGGACAGACACTTCCATTAAAAGGTACTATGCTGTACTGCAGGTGTCTCTACTTCACAGCCAAAACGATTATAGTGCTGAACTTGTGATTTCAGGAAATTTCTAACAGAACATTTGGCATTATTCTTCAAACTCCAGACCAAAGACTAGCCTTTCTCAGCCAATTCTGTATAAGTTTCCCCAATTACCAAAGTTTCCCCAATTACCACACTCCTGACAGAGAATAGGGTTTCTTCCTTCCCCCGTCCCCCAAGAGTAAACCTGAACCATCCTAGAAATAGATACTAAACACATGGAAAGGAAGGAGTACAGCAGGTGAAAGGGAAAACTGCATGTTAGAACCAAGATAATTCTTAGGCTTGAACACCATTATTTTGTTTATATTCCACCCAACTTTAATTAAAATGTGATCCTGCCATTTGGCTTGAAGCAACAATCTTCTGTTTGATCTTCTTGATTAAAAAAGCAAAATCAAGTACAGCCAACCTCAGCACTATTTGCATTCAACTCTATTAAGAGGCCTGCATATTACCATGATATATGGCAGGTTGTCAGCCCGTTTGCTAGACTGTAAATCTAAGAAGCCATTTGCATCACTTGGTAAACACAGAACTTTAGTATACTTGCCAGCCCTACTATACTACCTCCAAAAAAACAACTCCAAAAATAAACAAAAAACCAAACCCCAACAACAAGACACACACACAGAGAAAGGCCCTGCAAAAACAAACAAAAAAATCCCAGCAGAATTGGCTTCTAACAAAGAGATTTTTAAACAAGACAATCTAATGCATGGGAAGCGAGTTATCTGAGGCATGCTCCAGTCTGTGCCACACCCTGGTTACTCCTGAAATGCCAGGAACAGCCTTTCCTGGCTGCCGGCATCTCCCGCGTTCATGGGAAAGGAGGCTGAGCACACACAGGAACAACAGTGCATGCGGCAGGCATGAGATTTCTTTTGCGTAGAAACAGTCAACGGTTGGCATCCGCTTATCTCACACATTCTCTAGCTTACAGCAATAATGACTTTGAAAGAGGAGATCACATTCGGGTTTTTTAAGGGGTGGTTTCACTTTCCTCAGATACTACAGGAAAATGGGACTGCATTCAGCTAGCAAATTCCTAGCGCACTTATAAAAAGAAATCTGTAAGTTTAAGCTCCCTCACAGAAAAATTATTCTTGAATGCTGGTGCTATGTATGTTTAAAACCAAACTTATTTAAATGTTGGGATCAGTTACAGATTGCTTGGACGCTGTCGGTCAGATCTGCATCTTGGCTAACGAGCAATTTCAGGATAATGCCACTGACATTCATTTTCAGATAAATATTAGAAATACAATGAACAGAAACAGTAGCAAATAAACCATCTCACCTGTCATCTTCATTGGAAAGTCCACAGTTCTGTAGTCTTGAAAGGGCTAAACGAAAAAATTGCTCTAGAAAGAAAATATAAAGAAGAGTAATGAAAATGTCCAGTGCTTTCCATTAAAAAAAACAAGCATGCCACCCTGACTACAGCATTTTCAGACACAGTAGTTTTTACGCGCTGTGCATAAAAAACTCAAAATAAGAACACTTGTAATTTAGGGCCACAGGTCAATCAGTGATGCCAAAGGAATTCAGGTTTATCAGAGCTCCTCTCTGGGAAGCTTTTCCTGCCCCAACATTCCCCTGTTGGAAAATAGCATGGGGTCTGTATCAAAAAAAAAAAAAAA
>VYZM01003984.1:49370-65544 GCA_013398915.1 Dromas ardeola
AGAGAGGAGGTATGATAACAGCATCTACCAGTAACAAAGCCATACAACGAACAAGCTATAATCTATCAACCTTAGGTATATCCTCCAGGCTGTCCCGCTCTGTTCTGGATGAAATACTCATAAGGCTGAAGCTGTTGCAACTTCAACCTTTCATCCCCCGTTGGGAAGTAACACTGCCTCCCTTACAGCTTCAACTCCCTTGACCTTTCTTGAAAAGACACTGCAAATTTTTTTTAAAGTCATTCTCAACTTCTAGTGCAAACCCTGAGTTTTTGCATTAATTTTATAAGAGACTTTCCCTAAAACTCCAAGAATATTCGATGAAAACTCAGCTACTGAGTTTAGTCAAGTGTCATTAACAGCAATTGTTTCATTCACTTGAAAAAGATACTGTGCTCTTTGGGTTGTTTTTTTCTCCTTTCATTGTCAGTATTTTTTACCCCTTCCTGCTTTGCAAAAGTTTGTTAAAATATCCCACTGAAGTGGAAATCAACTATTTACTTTTTACGCCCTAATTCAATCAATGCAAAACTTCAGTTACGAAAGAGAACATAATGAACTAGCTCTTCAGATAAAGTGCCAAAATTAACAACTGATTAAATTGCTGATTTTTGCTAACTTCAATGAAAGAGAGAACCTTGCTGAACAGTCAGAACAAGCTACAAAACAGAGAAAAAACCAGGCAAAGCTGCCCATAAAAAGTCTTTTAAAAACAAAATTATTATTCATAACAGCATTATTCACAGAGAGGGAAAAAAATGCTCTGTTTGTAAAGCATTTACAAAGATATTTGTACAGCCTGCAAAAAAATTCATTAAAACAAGAGAATATCAGTCAACATTGTCCTTCAAACAGGGTAAGGAATCCGTAACAACTTTCAGTATCTTACATCGGACATTCAGCCTGGCACACACATGAGAATGTACCATCATCAAAGGTGTACCTAACTCAACTGTTAGGAACATAAAATGGTCTTCCATTAGACACTGTCTTCTCACCATCCCATCCCACAAGTGCCTGGCTTCATTCAGTGCTTTGAAGAGAAAGTTCTGTAGTCAAGAAAGGCAGCCTTCTTAGTGAAGATTTTCTTAACCTGGTTTAGTAAACACAACCATTGCCTTGTTTACAGAATAAATTATTCTGTGTGTATTTTTAACAGTGACAGCATTTTCCAGCTCTCCCTTCCTATTTTAAAATAGCTGAATGTCACAGAAAGTTAATCAAAGGAAAACAAACTCCTACGATGCAAACATTGCACTAGAAAATTCTCATAGGCAGACATGCAAGAAAATAGGCAACTGAGAAGACACAGTTCAGATGTAAAATGACAGTTGTGTTCCAGCTTATTTATCACAACACAAGACCCAGCGTACTTGATTTAAGCTCATCAACCTGACAGAGGTCAAGGACCCTCCTTAGGTCAAGGTCGGTCAGGGCTAGCAAAGTAACAAGGACAAAGCTGGAACTCAACTGTTCAATTCCCTCCTCTTTCTAAAAAGCCTACAGTGACACACACACAACGAAAGGAGAGGAGCCCAGCAGGCTAGTGCCCGATGCTCACAGTGTTAGCTGGTCGATTTTCTGAAAGCAAGCAAGCAACAGGACTCCTAAGTGTTGTAAATAGATTCATGAGCATTTTTTAATAGGAATCTACACTAACTTCCACTGTTCAAATTCCCACCCCTGCCAAGGCAGAGCTACAACTGCAGAATTAGACAAGACAGACTCTTACCGTATAAAGAAGTCAGCCTGCATCTCCTATGGACAGGTGGGTCCACGCCAGCTCTCACCAACTGACCAGAGACGCACATTTGGGTGTGTGACAAATTAGCTATATAAGGCCAGAGGCTAATTTCTTCTTCCCTCAGTGGAAGTGGGGAACCAACGTCTTTGTCAGAGCTGCATCTTTACTTACAATTAGCCCTTATTCTGCTACTTTAGTAAGTGTGGTATCTGATATGAGCCACTATCTCATAGCCTCTGCTTATCTTTCAACTTACATACACAGTTGATGTAGCCATATCACACGGGAAACTATAGCTGCTGGACGGGGCAATCACATGACAACACTACGATTGCCTTTTCTCGTAACTCTTGTAAACCTTCCTCTTGTTTTCTTGCTTAAAATTAGGTTGTTAATAATACAATGCAGGAGGCTTTTTCGTCTGTCCTATTTATTTTGTAAAGCATCTTTGACTATTACTAAAGTAAATAGCTGATAAATATTTAACTAAAAAGTGGTCACTACTAAATTAAATACTGCTCATCCTAAAACAATCTTAGCTCCATACCTGCTCTCGTGACAGTTTAACTTCTTGCTGCTGCAATTAACTGACAGCATGAAAACTTCAGCTCACTCAGACATCAAATTCCTAACCCTTGTAGTTGTGGGGGAGGAAGGGAAGGGAGCTTGCAAACGTGCTTTGAGCAGACCTTGAAGTTTAAAGGGACAGGGGAAGAGGCACATAAAAACCTCCTAAAGTTTAAAAAGAAACATCAGGATTTTTAAGATGTAGGCAGTATTTCGTGGGCTTGCTTATGATCAGCAGCCCTGCTTCCTTTTGGTGAGGATGTAGTGCATACACAGTGGAACAACTACGCAGCAGAAGGACAACCAAGGAGGGAGTTTTCTCCTGTCATCATTTGTATCAAGTTAAGCTGCCAAACCATTAGCACATTATGGCATGTACCTATATATTTCTTCTGCCAAATCTATATGCTATTCATCACTAACTCTTCCAGTTCTTGCTCTAAGTACATGCATAGTTCATTAATTCTCCCCCTCTTGGAAGGAAACGCTGTAGCAGACAATATACTAGCACTGCAGCAAAGTCTAATAGGTACTGCAGTGGCTGAGTCAGCTTAGTGCCCTCCCTCATGCACCCGTTCAATTTTTTCATCCTTTCCAGTGCTCCTTTCAATTTTAGTTTATTAAGAAACAGAAGTCCCCAGAAATATTAAGTATAAGTGACGAAGATAGATACATTGGATTATCCTAGCAAAGTGCCCCTGAATTAAAACTACATTTCTATCTCTCCTACAACAGTGAGTTGGTTTTGAAGTGAGAAGTTTAACAGCATCTTAACTGGGAAAGATTCTTGTTAACCTGCCTGGCTCAACACAAAACCAAAAGAGTTATTCCTGTTCCTGAAGGTCTGTACAAACCATGACCCCAAAAACTAAGGTTACACCATCACACCACATCTACGATCTTTACCAGCAGTTAAAGAGATCTTCTGCACCAGAAGATAACGTTTTCAGGCTCTAATATCTTTCAAAATCAGGAGATAAGCAGTAGACGACAAGTATGCTGACTATGAAAACCAGAACCTTCTTCCCCTCCAACAGCATACTGAACTAGCCATTTACTTCCACAGCAGCCCAATAACTTTGAAAAAAGACAGTCTTCCTCCGTACACAGCTTCTGTTTGTTAAGGAAGGTCTCCAAAGTTTCCCCTAACGTTTTCCCTTTCTACAACTACTGCCGAAGACCTGAAAAGAAATAGCAAGGTAGTCTTTTCTATTGATGTCCAGTAGATTTAGTATCACAGTAGTAGTGATGTTTAGTAGATTTAGTCAATCCTTGCTCTTTATCAGCTACTACAGCCAGAAATGTAGCCTCTGCTGACATTAATCTACCAGGGAGAGATGTAGATGAGAGCTGTGGCCACCTTTGACCTTTTGTGCAGCTGCACACTAATTCAGGACAGGCTGCAAGAGTTAATAGATTGGGTTTATGGCCTAAGTGCTTGCCTCCTCCCTTTCGTTATCCTGCTAATGCTGAAACCTATTCTGTACCACAAGAGACAGCAATTCATTTATTATATGGCGGACAATTAATGATTATATTATTGGATTTTTGTGTTTCAGGTATAGACACCAGTATTTTGCTCCTTACTGGAACATGCCTGCCAGCTGGGTCAAGCAAGGAGGAAAAGCAACTTAATCATTATTTTTCACTGACAATCACAATTTCGTTTGCTTCTCTCCAAAATCTCCAAGGAGATCTCTGCATCACTTGCCCTCTTGTGTGACTCTCCAGTCCTACTTAAAAGCTCAGAAACTCTTCCCATGCAGGCATATCCTTTGGCTAAAAGGTATTGATAAAGAATCCAAGTCCAGTCAAATCTATTGTATTTTCATCACCTGTAATCCTAATTTACCTAGAGAGGACAGCTGGTGGAAGAGGGAGGTTAGCTCCCTTCCAGAAGGCTGCAGGCAGGCCTGGGAACGAGCATAATTTATCTCTGTGTCTTGGGCGTAACAGACAACGCAGCACCTACACCCCTCCAAACCGTCACCTCCAGCCCTGCGCTTTCACCTCATTCCCATTACCACTTTAAATGCAATAAATCAGCTTGTTCTAGCCAAACCTAAGCCTGTCAACATTTCAGGCAACATCTGTGAAACAAGGGTTGGTAGCCTTCCACTCACATGCAGGAGAGGTGCCAGGAGGACATGCGCGAGAGTTTGGCAAGAGCTACAAAAGCCTGCAGGTCCTGACTTACTCTCACAGTCTTATCAACGTGCTCAGACTCTTGTTCCTTCCTCCTTTTTATCAAATGCAATATCATTTGTTCAATGGTTTAACTCCTTTTTCTCTCTTCTTCCTTGCCTCTGCCTGAGCACCCAGGAGCTTTTATGTGTGCCCCACAATGGGGGTGAGAACAAAACAAAAACAAAAAAAAAAAAATGTAAAGGACAGAGAAAAAGAGAGGTTGCATGCACTCATCAGACTGTTTCTTAGATAGCAAGAAGACGCGTGAACAAGCCCAGGTCAAGTAACAACAAGCTTTTTAAAGGTTACTGGAACAGTCCCCGCTGTAGCGAGGCTGCAAAAGACTGCAGTGATCCCATTCTGAGGTACCACAATCCATGATGCGCGTTGTTTCACAGAGATATCACTTTTGGGCCTACTAATGCAAAATTTAATGTCACTTATACTGACACCAATTACTAGCTCCAGGGATGAAAAAGAGGAGTACAACGCATCAGTCAGTGCATCCTGACAGAAAACCCTAATGAGCAAAATACAACGGAGCACAGGCATTAGGTGTCACTGAAATGGTCCTCAAATAGCAGCAGCACCTGGTGCAACTCTCTGGTGCTGAGTTAATTAGCCCTGCCGAGAGGCAGAACATGTTACCTCCAGCTTGGGGCTACGACAGCGTTGCTACACCACTCTTGAGATCCAAACTAATATTTTGGCTCAGATTATCACAGTGCAATGTGGATCCCCGGCACCAGCTCAAGGTGACAGCATGCTCCATTGCCCAGTGCAGACACACAATTAAAACTGCAAGCTTAAAAGAGATAGCTGGTTTGTATTTCTCAGCTGGTTAACATTGGGTTTAATTATTTTTCCCTTCCAAGATAGAAAACAATATTCCTTAAATGTTCCAAAATGGCTTGGGGCTCATTCCAACAACAGACACACTTTTTGTAGCACAGCTAAATACTGCTAACTTGAGTTTAAAAGTCAGCCCCAGGTAGATCCAAATCCAACTTGTGGCTTTGAGGGGAAGAGGAACAATAATAATTACTGGATTCTCATCTAACTGGTGCTTTCTGGGCATCACAGAATTCCAAAAATCTTGCCTATAATTATAAGCAAGAATAACATCAGGTCCACAGCCTCATCTTCTTGCCTGCTTTTGTGCCTTGATATGAGAAAGTGGCCAATTTATGCAAAGGTGTACAGAAGCTGGGAACAGACATTTCCATATGCTTTCCCTGGCCTGTCCCTCCACAGGCCTTCCCCCCCAACACTATTTGTTGGGTTTTCTGGTTTTTTTTCCTTTCTTCCTCCAGTACACTCGAACACAAACCAGCAGTTATTGCCATGCCCAGCAGCCACAGAGCTGCAGTGCAGTACAAAAATCAGATACTTTGGGTTCAGTCAAAAACTAACCTATGCACGCAAATTCCAAAGCAGGTATGAGCTGAGCACAGATAGCTCTGCTTCCTCAACTCCCAAAGCTTTAATCAAAGCAAACAGCACAAATCCAGCTCTTAACTACACCTTTAAAGAATATTATTTAAAAAAATAAATCACAAATTCCGTAACACAGGCTTAGCTGAAAGATTTCATCAAGCCCTGTGGTACTCTCCCAGATTAACCTTTAAAGCTTTAGCCTGCCTAAACTAGGCTGCTATTTATATATTACACATCATAGGTGTCGGTATAATACATGAAAGAACAAAATACACAGAGAACAGATGCTATAAATCCATGCAGCTCCTCCTGCAGACTGTGGTGACAACACTGTTCCTTCTCAGCCTATGTTTCCCCTCTCCCTCCAGCTTTTCTTCCAGAAAGACCGGAATATAAACAAGCCACACAACATGTTCTAGGAGTCAGAGTTCAAGTAATTTTCTCCTCATACCTTGACTTGCCTAACTGAAGAGGTTTTTGTCAACTCGAGAGAGCTGCTCCTCCTGAAGGAACAGAGCATCATGGTTTTGAATTGCTTTGCCTCTTCACCTCCTTTTAAACACAATAGATGACAGACATATTACACTATGCTTGAGAAAACAGAAAATGATGAATAGGAAGATACACATCCCACTGCAACACCCAACACCAGTTACTCATTCACACCCACTGTTCTTTGTCCATGAGTGCCTGCAGAGTCAAAGGCTTGAGGTCACACGAACAATCCTTCTCAGGTTTCCCAGAGAGAAAAGATGGAAAAAAGTGGAAGGAGAGAAGCCTAGAAATAGCCAAATTAGTCAGGTTTCAAAACAGTTCAGTTACAAACCATATCACCTCACTAGTTTTTTTTCCTGCAGAAACCAGGATCAATCTAAATAAAATAAGGGTGGTTACAAGAGAATTTTATATGTATTATACACGCACATTCACTACAGCATTAAGTTTGCCCTAAAACAAGGCATACTTTCTCTTCTAATAACACCTAGGATATCTAAAACATCCAGCTCTGGCTGATTTGGAGCTAGTGATTTAACCTCAGCTCTCACAAAAATGACTGGGAGTTACAAAACTAAATCTACCACCCAGCTTGGGGAAAATAAAGAATAATCTCAACCCTAGGCTAAAATAAATCACAAAAAATCCCCCCCACTCACAAGCAAAATTAGTACTCTCAAGGGCAGTGGCAGAGGGAATCATGTGGGATTTAAAAAAAAAATAAAATAACTGAGAGGGCTAATTTACCTGCTTCACTACCAGCACATGGAGAATTAAACACTCCCTATCTACATCAACAGTAAGTCCCACATAAATACGACTAATTTGTCACTTAGTCATAGCACTATAAATCCTGATCTGTGCTGGTGTCAGAATCTGTCCCTAAAGAGACACAGGTGCTCTTTGTATGACTACTTTTCACAGCAGCTATTTGCCAGCCCCAAATATTAGGTCCAAATACGCACAGACTGCCATCGTCTGATGCCACAGATCTTTCTACCAGAATCTTTAGTCTCCGTATTTTAAAAAGCAGCAAGTTACGTTATGCAGGTTTGTGTGGATTAAGAGGCACCACAAATATGCGTGAAGGTGCTTCTACCAGCATCCAACACTGAAGAGTTTTTCATTTAAAGAACATGCAAAGCATGTCTGTAGTCAGAGACCCAAACATATGTTCATTGATTTTTGCTGTGTTGCTCCCTACCTTGCCTCAACTGCTAAAAAAAAAAATCCCCAAACTACCAAAAGAAAAAAAAAAACAACCCAAAACTCACAGCTGTTGGAGATGGAATTTACCTCAACAGCAGATTCTGCAAGTCAATCTGCTGCGATGCACATGTGCCAACTACGGAGAGCTCTGGGATTCTCAGGAATGCAGCAAAACAAGTCAGTGAAAAGTGTAAAGCTAAATTAATTCAGAGAGGGAGGAAAATGGAGAGAAGTGGTAGCGCTTACCCCACACTACTGCTAAGTCTTGGAAGTTTCCCAGGGCAGTGATCTTGCCAGCTCAGGAGAAAGCTGCAGGACACCAACAGTTTGAGCAGTTTCTCTGATAATGTTAATGCCTTACATTTCCAGTGCTCTCAATTCAGCATTGTAATGAATACATTCACATTGCCTTTGGATCTTGAAAATTAATCAGAATACACACCTTAACTGCTAACTACTATAAGAAAGCCAAGCCCAAATTGACAGCGCCAAACTGGAAAAGCTTGAATATTGTAAATATTAAGGTGATTTTCAAGAGTGTTCTTTATATGTAGCTTTGTTTTCTTAGCACTAAAGCTCAAAAAAAAATATTCTTTAGAAAAACAAAAACCACCACCGTAAGAAGAAAAGCTTAATGGGCAACTTCATAACTATGAGAATGCTTTGTGGACATAAAACTAACATGTGGACAGGAGCTAACAAAGAACTTTGTACAGGTTGCAGCAGAGCTTGTATCTGATCCCCTAAAGGCATTTAGTGCCTAGTTTCCTTTCCTAAATGTGAATACAGGAAAAGCTACCATATACAACATGCAAACAGTACTTATGCTAAAGATTGAGAGCTATGAGATACATAGCAGAGTTAAAAAAACATAGTCCTGAAGAACATTTAACACAGCATGTGAAGTCCTAATTGACATCTTTTCTGAATGGGAAAGGTTGACAGTAAGTCTACATGTGTTTAAAATAAAAAATAAAGAGAAAAAGATTTCTTTGTAAGGTAGTGAGCTTTCCAAGGGAAACAAAGATGTAAGTGTATCCAACTTCAGCATTTGAAGTGTCATTAATCGTGTGTTTCCTTAGACAAAGCTGAAATCAAATTCACAATAAAGACCCAGGACAAAGGAGCAGGTTAAAAGACATAAAACCATAACTAGAATTCTTCACAGAGCAACTGTTAGTGGTTGTAAGTGAACTCAGCTCCTTATGGAAAAGTTTGCACAAGTTCATTTACATATTTTCATCCTATACTGGAGTTCATAGCCCTGACTTACGCACTTTAGTTTCCTTACCTATACAGGAGGAAAGCTAATTATCTCTGATGATTATCTTCAATTGCCATCTGTCTGAGAGGAAAGCTGCCTAAATTAGTCAGTAGGGAATGCCGGGAAAGCTTACATACTTTTCTCTGTGCTACACAGAGACGCCCATTTAGGACTCTATGACCTCAATCCTTGCTGAAGGTTAAACACATCCCATTTCCTCCCCAAAACTGAATATTGATGTATCACTGTGTTGGGGTTGGTGTTCTTGGTTCGGGGTTTTTTTTTTTGTTTGTTTGGGGTTTTTTTTGAGTCCTTGTTGGGTTGTTTTGTTTGAAAAGGACTGTCACCCCTAAAACTGAGAAGATTCAAAGGTGCATTTCACACCACCCACTCACCCTCTCTCACGGTGTCACAGCCCTCCTGCTGGGGTTGCCCTGCAGAGGCCAAAATGCCTATGAGCGCCCAGCTGAGCGGGTAGCCTTCCTGATGGGGGTGCTGCAGCGATGGCTTCGCACAGTACTTTCTGCCGCAAATCATAAGCTCCCGCCATCATTTTCATTTGATACTTTGGGTACCAAGTCTGGTTTGTTGTAGGAGAAACAGTGTGTCTGTTTTTACTGTTTGATTCTCAGTCTTAACAGTCCTCAAATGTTACAGCAAAACGAAGAGATTAGGTGTCGTCCATCCCCCCCCTGCCCCCCTAATCTTTGCTGAGCATCAGATTTGCCCAGGGATGTATGTGCACGTATCTCCTCTGAAGACAAGAGGGCAGTGGGTAAGCCCTGAGACAACACGAGGGTCACCTTCCCGCAAGTCACAGCGGGGCTATGGACTCCTTTCGTGGCATGGATCTGCTCTCCCATAACCAAACGGGTCACAATGCAGCAAGGATATAACATGAAGTCTGATACTTGCTTCAGCATAAAACTAGAAGTCCCCTAGAGCAAGATACACAGTAAGCAGGACCTGCTGTGTTGCCTATTGGTATCTTCCTTGCTACCCTGAACACACCAGATCGAGCTCTGTCTCCAGCATCACTGCGTCCTATCAAATTGCTATTCATGCCCCAGACGACGCAGAACTCCTTTAGAGCATGAAATGCAGTACAGTAAAAGGCTTTTTGTTCTGTTATATCGCATGTGTTCTTAGCCCAAAATGAGATTTATGCAATCATACCCTGTATGCATGCCTTCATGTCCTTTCCTTCCTATAGAACTTTTGAACCTCTTTGGCTAATTTCAGTCAAATCTGACAGGAGATTAGGAATTTAACACGTTTGAGACCGCCACAACTTTTGTGAAAATAAACAGGCAGATGGTTAGAACAAAGAAACCCTATAAACTCATCTTTCATTAAAGATCAGAAAGTCTACATCAGTTTCACTGTACCTTCTTGCCACACAATTGTGTGGCAGAGATATTACAAGAGCCTCTGGCCATTAAAAAATAAAGTGCTAAAATTTTGAAAAGCCTTGCACAAACATGTGTGTCTAAATTTCCCAAAATGGTTGCCTTAAGTTAAACATTTTAAATATTCTTTTCACCCATTTAAAGCGTTAGCTGACTTCAGTCACCCAAGTTCGAAAAAAAGTCATTCTGACACCAGCCAGCATGTGTTATAGGAAATATTCTCTGTGAAATCTGAAGAATGATATGTATATTCTATTTCACTTCACCGTTCTTTCCAAAAACCTCTTAACAACATTCTCAATTTAGATTAGAGATCTTTGAACTAATACAAAGCCTAAGGTTTGAGGCTAAGCCATCCAAGAACCAACGCCCCAAGCTGAGAACAAATTATGGTATACCATCAGCACCGAAGGAAGGAAGGAAAGAAAATAGCTATTCCATTCAAATTGCTCCAATGAGAATGAAGTCACAGTATTTCCCTAACATGTTTTGCAAGAAAAGGCAGTCAATCCTGAGAAACTGTAAAAATGGTATTTACACTGACCAGTAATCTGGCCACTCAAAACCCAGTTCACACACCTGGCCTGTGCTCCACTGCTCAAGGTGAGCAGCACAGGCATGAGAAACGCTCTTGCTACATCAGACCAACGACCACCTACCCCACTAGTCTGTCTCCAGCACTGACAGAGGGAGATGCTATTCAGGGACAGCACGTTGCAGACACTGTGTGGTTCATTTCCGTTTTCCACACATTCCCCTTGCAGCACCCGCAATTGTTTAGTACAGGAGTTGGACGATAATGGCCCTGCCTGCTCCTTTTAGTATCTTTTTATGCACCTGCCAACTTGGGAACCAGGGCAGAAAAAGGACAGGAAACCCACCAAAGGAGACTGAAGGGGTACTACTACATCAGAACTGCTGAACCACAGGGCGCTTCACTAGACAGAGTCCTGAGGCCCTCGACATTTTGAAAACAGGGAATCAAAAACTGCCACGGGTGGTTATAACATGGCGGGGGTGGTCAGGAGGATAGGCTTATATAGCCTTCCAGATTCTCAGCTGAGGCAAGTAACAGTCCCTCTGTCTCATTAAATATTGCAAAACATTTGAGCAAGCAGACCTAGCTGTAGTTTTCCCTTAACTGTTTCCAGTTAAAAAAACCCAAGCTTTTCTCAGCTAACTGAATGAGAAAGTAGTAACTTGTCTACACAAGGGGCACAATCAAGACTAGCTACCACATGCTAGCAAGCCTTGTACGCATTCACCAATAAGGACAAATCCTAACTTGCTCTGGCGCTTCATCATGGATTCACGGATTTAATATTATGGCTCCATTTAATCTTGTGCAAATATTATGTTCAAACAAACCCTGCTAGGGTTTGTAGATCTCCCATCTACACCACTAACCCTCCTCCTGGTCTCATTCCCACACATTGACTTCAGACTACCTGAAGCACTGTGAAGATTGAGGTGATAATGTTTTTCAGGGTGCTCAGACGTGACACTGGTGGAGGACATAGACAGGCAGGTTCAAGAACTTCAAAGCAAAAGGAAATACCTATTTTGACTGCCAAAAGATGAATAAGGCTGTGGTTTCGTTCAGCAACAACAGCTCTTAAATAGCAAGCACTTTCCTCTCCTCATTGCAGGGACAAAAACTCACAAGTTCCTTCCCCTCGACTGTCCCTTGTGTTATGCTAGGGTGCCTGTATGCTCCTTTCCCTAAACAGGTCATTTCGCCCACACAGGTCATCATGTAGCAAAAACACCTGTGGCAGCACAACACACCAGCAAAAATTAGCAACACAGGAGGAAGCTACATAAACCAGCAGTTAAGAGATAATGGCAAAAACACAACTTCCCCCATCCCACATGCGATATCATTTGTATTTTATACACACACATTTTGTATTAGATGGCCATTACATGTGCACATTTCCACCGCCTACCTCTGCTAAGGCCCCAGGTAAACCAATGACATGCCCCTTACACCGTTCTCATTCCACTGTTGGCCACAGGACTCTGAAAATCAGTAATGAAAGAGAGCACCAGACGGCTACTGCTGCGCTGTAAAAGAGTCAGTCTGCAGACCCAGCCTAACAAAGAGCTCTTCTGAGCTCTGCAGCAGCTGATCCTTATTTTAGTGTTTCCGACCTGTACTCACAAGAGCTAGAAACTGTTCTTTTAAAAGAAGTGAGTCGAAGAGTCTGTGGAAATCTAAGACTGCTAGCCACCCACCTCACAAATAAAAGTTCCTTACTGGCTAGTGGCCCAAAAGAAAGCAATATTCCTGCTAGGGGAATGGAAACTTGCACTGTAAATCAACAGATGTTAAGAAGAGATTCAGTGATTAAGTCTGAACTTCATTTCATTTCTGTATGCTCTTAAAACTAGTTCCTTGATTATTCCATTCCTGCCCTCCCAATAGGAGGGATGATCAGCTTTGTGGCCCCTCAAGTTTTCCAGCCTTCCATCCCAGCCAAAGCAAGTGGGGGCTATTCAAGTTTTTGCCTTGCTCCTCCGGGCTCCTCACAGATGCTGGAATGTAAAGAATAGCTCTAGCACAATGTACTCCAGCTTTACTGCTGCTGCTGGGGCTGGGAGCAGAGGCAATGCAGAACAGTTACACAGAAACTTTGGGTGTCCAGGGGACACTTAAAAATTTGGTCACTCCATTGCAGTGCTGTAAAGCGTCTTCCTCTCAAGATACCAAGGCTTCACTTTTGCCTTCAAGACCAAAGAATGACTCACTTTGAATACTGAAAAGCCACTGCACCCAAACAAAATGAACTTTAAAAGGACATGATACTTTAAGATGATGGTTATAGAACATAGCAAGAAGCACTACCACAAAAGTATTTGCATTTGTTCAATGCATTTTTCAAAAGGTACTGATACCACATGCAAGCCATACGTTCCGTATTTTTGCTTCACAGCACACACTAGCTAATGCTGCCCATCCCTTTTCAGCTTTTCAGGCTTGCTGTACAAATACCAGCTACTGGTATCAGCAATTAATAGAGTGAAGCACAAGTGAGAGCAGACTAATTTCCACACACTACTGAAAGGTGACTTGTAAAGGAAACAACAGCTTGCACATTACATTTTCCTCCTGACCTCAATACACATCAAGAAAAGCTGAGGGTTTAGGTTCTCCTGTAGGAGGAAAATAAAAGAAAGATTTAACACTTCAAGAATTTCACACACCAAGTAATAAATAAATAAAAGAAGTTTTATTTTAATTTCCCTTGAAGACTAGGAATAGGTACAGTAGTAGCCATACGTAACATAGCAAAAACGGAAGGAGAAGAAACTGGGTTAATGGGGAAAGTTCAGGGGGGTTTTATTCTGCTAGAAAGCTCTTGGTCTTTTGAGTAAATAGATGGTAGAAAATAGAAGCTCTGAAAAAGCAAAAACGCTGTACACTGAGTTACCCCATAAATTAATTTCCCAGTATTATTTACTAGCTTCTCTATAAGGCTAGAGAAATGAATGAACAAATTATTTAATGAATGACAAACGTGTTCTCATAAGCTTGATAAATTAAACTCCCCTTAAATGCCCAATGCACATTTCAACGGATTTAGCAAAAACAGTGCAAGCATCTGCAAGGAAAGATGCCTGTAGAAAGAGGTATTTCAAGTAATTCTGAGCCCGTTCCTAAAATGCACTTACTTGGGAGCCACAACAGACTATCTTGCATCATACACACAGTAAAAACAACAATTAATGCTTATAAGTAGAATAACATTAATGTTAAGGTACAAAGACAAACAAAGCAAGATCCTGTGCTACAGCTCAAGCTATACTGTGGAAGAAAAAAAAAACAAGAGCCTTTCCTTACAAGCCCCTTTGAGTCAATGGTCTGGACTGCCTCATGGAGACTCATGGTGGTCTTGCAAGTTATATCCTAAAATGACCTATCTGATTGCACCCTCTTCAGGCCAAAATACTTGAACCAACTCCCCCGCAGCATATTAAGCAATACGCAAGAAGTGTAAAACCACAAATCAACCAAAGCAGGTTTATGAGAACTTTAACAAGCCTGTCTTGAGAGGACAATCAAACCTCTACTGAAAGGCACCGATCACGGTGTGCCCAGAAACTAACAATGAATACAAGTCCGGGATAAAAGTGTTAATGGCACAAAGAAGCTACCATAAGAAAGGCTACTGCCACTCCCTGCCTCCTTGTACCCAAAAATAATCACACGAGGAAGAAAGCAATCACACAAAATCCTCTAAAACTGTCTCTGCTTGTAAGCTTTCAAAGGTCTGAGGATGCAGTAAAGACGCACCTCAAGCGCTTGCCACTGTGAATGAGACCCATCACCACGTTGGCTGCTGTATTTCACTCCTCAGGGAGGCAACTCCTCTCCATAATTGCTAAAGCCACTATTTAGCAGTGCACACAGTACATATCAAAATAATGCCTGGCCAATCACCTTGCCTAGCCAGAACACCATAACTCACCTATTTCCACACTTCTTTAGGACTTAGGACTCAGGTACTTGTGATCTTCCTGCCAGCTTTCAGGTTTTGCTGTCCTGTGTACACACTCTGCAGTTACTCCCATGGGCACTTCCCCATCGGGCAATTGCTTCCAGAGAGAAACTTTCCTCCTGGTTTTGAACAGGGGGGTATTTGAACACCAGGAGTCTCAGGGGATTATTCATACATCCCACAAGCAGGAGAGGTCTCCTACAGCCAAGACAACCCTCAGGGAGACCATGGGACTTACCCACCTTTAATAGCGCTGCTTTACTAAACAGCCATAAGCATACAGACTAACTTAATTGACTCTGCTTTGGCAGAGAGACAGACATGCTAAAGAAGCATCAAGCTGGAAAGAAAGATCCGTAGATTTATTTCATGTAGGTGGGAAGAAGAACAAGGATACAGCTGCTGCAATGGAAGGGAAGTTATTTTAGTTTCAGAAATGCCACTTCTGTCACCTGATCAGATAGGAGTATTTCTGATTCAGAAACGGATGGGTAGAAAGCCTCAGTTCATACACATTTCCTTTAAGCCCTTCCTGTATTTATAGTTTAGGAGTGACCAGTACCATAGCATTCTCCACGACAGAAGTTACATATTTTTATGTATAACATTTTTACACAGTTCAGCTGCAATAGAATTGCCAGGTTAAAACAAGTAATCTCATCCCATCACAAAGGCTGTCCTTTCTAAATAGTTTTGCAACCAAGTTGTATGTAAGAATAGCTCAGCGTAAAGTGGGTGAAGAAGAGAGACAAAAACCAAAGAAACCTGGACAGAAAGTTTCAGCTGGGGAACAGAAAACAACAGCCACAAATCCCAGTAGATCAACTGTCATTTTAATTTGAGAAAAGACAGCAGGACTGATCACACAGCTTGCAATAGCTAATAGAAACTCCACCCCCACTGCCAAATAATAATCCAAAGATTTAAAAAAAAAAAACCACACAAAGAATATAAAACTACCAGGGTTTATTTCTTCCCTAAACTACAAGAAATGGATTTGCATAGCTTAAAGCAGAGTCTACCCAGAGAGCCATTGTTCCTTCCCCTAGGCCTTCGGTATTTCCAAGGGGCAGTCCCTCCCTTTCGGTACCCCCGCTAAAAGCAATCCTTTCTCGGAACCTGCCTGACCGGCAGCCATGGCAACACGGCGGGATTACCAGACCCAGGTACCTTAGCAAGAAGCCATGAATCTCCCCTCAAATTTTATTTACGGCCCCCCTCTCCTCCGGGAGGCTCGCCCCTGCGCGGGGCTGCCCTGCCCGCATGGAGCCCGCCTTCCCCGCTGCCTTGCCCTGCCCTGCCCGGCCCCGGAGCTCCTGGCCGGCGCTCCGCCGTCCCCCGCCCCGTTACCGCTCGCCGC
>VYZM01003984.1:67111-102590 GCA_013398915.1 Dromas ardeola
TTTCCCGCACCGCTAGCGCCGCCTCAGCCTCCAGGAATTAACAGCTAATTAACAAACTGATTGTCACCGGCGGCGGTGTGGGGGGGGGCTGTTTAGGGAGGAAGCCAAGCAAGCTGAAAGCCTCAGCGGTTATTTCAGGTGCAGGATTCTCCCTTTCCGAGTAGGCTGCCCAATTCCGGACACATCCAGTGAAAGCCATTAGGGGAGGGACTACCCCCTCTTGAGGAGCGGCTGCCAGGGGGCAAAATGAAGCCTCACCCTTGTACGAACAACTCAGGAGAGAGTCGTGGAGCTCCTGGAAAAAATCTTCTCTCCATACTACAGCACCTATTAGCTCTTACCTCTTCTGTCCTTACCCTGCAGTTCACCTTGGTATTATAGGTACAAAGCCAATTGAAAAAAAATCATTAAGGTTGCACAATGAAGGAGCCAGAAGTTATGAAATACCAGAAGATGGGTTATGTGACTTCACTTCGGTTTCCTTGCTCGTACATTTCATGACAGTCTTAAATTATGTAGTCCAGTATTATTTTGTTCTGGCCTTGCTTTATTTTGCAAGGCCTGGCCTTTGTTTAGGACACAGGATGATCTTTACTCTCGGGTTGTGCCAGATTTTTGCAGAACAAGATGCTGGGACTAATCATCACAGCGCATAGGAAACCTTGAGGAAATGGATCCTATTCCTGCCTCTGTTCTGGACAGGATGCATGTGCTGCAGCTGCATCTTTTGTTCATGTGTTCATGGGTGTGAGCTAATTTCACACTAGCTAACCTGGGTATCGGTAACAGTCTAGCATGGATCTTTGGCTAGGCTGAAAAATATAGGGGTGAAAAAAATGAACGTGCTGTTAGCAGGACTGAGCCACTGGCTCAGAGAGGGCAACTCAAGTTACCAACCCACCTCTGAAGCTAGTTAGACATGCAGTGTTCCTGTGGTGATACTATGTGATGACTTTGAAGAAGTCATTTGACTTCCCAGCTGGCTGTGAGTTATGTGCTTGTCCATTTTCTGAGAGTCTTGTACAAGGCATCTAACTCTAGGAAGAGCTAAATATTCACACTTGCAGCCAAAGTCTGTAGGGGATGTAGTGCTGTGAACAGAGGACCTGCTGCTCACAGTTTTATTCCCTTGCATTAAAGGTGGCGTGTATAGGAAAAGCAAAGAATTGTATCTAAGATACCTGCATACATCTCTATCCGGAATAAACTGCAAAATCCTGAGTTCTAACTACATTGGTCAAATAATGTAATAATGTAATCTGTAATAATGTAATTTCACTTCAGTTTCTTCTGGCAACTGTAACTGTCCAAGACCAGCAACAGAATGAAAGCTGGTGTTTCTTGTCACCTAAATGTGTCAAACTAAATTCAAGGATTCAAACGGCAATCTGAACAATTAATATAGTGTAAAAAAAATTTAGTTCCTAGCTGTTTTCAAAATTATCTGTACAAGCAAGAAGTTAATAAATCATTTGCAACACCATTGAATTTATTTGGCAGAAAGTAAAAGGAATCACTTCTCTGGGATGTATTCTATATCCCACAAATAGTATCAGCAATGATTTGACAACAATGGGTGGCCTTCAAAATGCTTTGGAAAAGGATGACTAGCAGGAAGTCAAATGAATGCTTCTGCAAGCAAAAACAATGCATGTGACCAAAAAGTCAACAGATATTTTTTTCTATTTCAGTTCAAAATCAACTCACCTGAGAAACAAACCTCTCCCCAAACCAACATAAAAGCCACAGAAGTCTTTAAATGCAAAGAAATGACTAAAATAAATCCAAATCAAATAGAGTATTATTTAAGTTCCAGGAGAAACTAGGTACCTCCTGAGTCACTACTGAACTAAGAGAATGTTGCAGCCAGGCTCTACCCCAGCTTGCAAAACCAGAGAAAAACAAAGAGAAAAATTACAGGAAATGGAAGGAAAAAAACATTGAACACGGGAAAAGCAAAACTGCGGAGAACATGGAATAAACAGAATAGGAAGTTGCAGCATCATGAAAGGGATTTCCTCCCCGGCAATCCAACAAGCCAGATGACTAATCAGGCTCTGTGTATGCGATGCACAGTACAGTCTGTCATACACCTCTGGTCCTCGAATTAAAATGCAACAGAACCGTCCCCCTTTACACAGACTGTCACAACATCACTTCTCTACTCGTTTTCTAGCTTTACTACCTACCATCATAGTCTGATCCTAATCTTCTTTATGCCATACCATGAGAACAGCCCTGAATCCCATACATGCCCAAATCTCTGCTACTGACCTCCAAAACCTGTCTCAGCACAACTTTATTTCGTAGAGTTTCTCGCAGTCCCCTTGCCCCAGATGCTAGGGGACCACTCTCCACTGCACTGCCCCCTCAAACTGTAGTAAGCACCAGTCCTCATGTAGTTTGTTTAGTCACCAATCTGTGGTCGCATATTTCTTCCAGAGACTCTTTGCCAGGAGACAACTTGCTAAAGCCTGTCCCAGGAGCTTTAAAGAATCTGGTTAGTTGCTGTAGGACATCTCATCAGAACCCACAGCATTTGTCATGAGTTTACAGCACTCAATCCCCACCTAATTCGAGATCACTTTTTCGAGAACTGGTCAACCAAAGAGCTACATTAGGCTGCTCTCACGGTCCTTAGGGTCTGCTTTTTCTGGGAAGTGCACAGAGTGCTTTCTCCTGCCCTGGGCTGTGCAGTGCTCCTGTACTCTGTCTGGGACAGAGGACACAAGCAAACAAAACATATGACAGCAAGAAATGTCATGGAGGTAACCCAGGTAGGCTCAGGCAGCCTCCCTGCCAGCCAATCCAATGCAATCTGAAGTGGTGAGCACATTAGGAAGCGCCATTTGGCAACCAAAATTAAGCCCTCAAGGCATGTATCTATACATAAGAGCATCTGTAAACCCATAAAGAACTACATTATCCAACAGGCACTAAACATCTTTCTGCTCACTAGACATGTGCAGGGGAAGAAATATGTCAAAACATACCCACTTGAAGAGCACTGCTAGCAAAACAACAGGAAGGAAAAGGGGAAAGTGTTTGAAAAATTATGCATCCTGAGCACCTAGTGGTTTTCATCAGGCCAAGAACAACATTAAACCACAGATTCCTCCCCTCCATTTGTTGCCTTATTTCTGTTAAACTATACTGTCACGTGGAACTCAAGTTTCCCACTTGTCCCCCCCATCCTTCCTTGTTGCCAATATACTCACATGACTCCACCTCTACATGCACCCAAGGGTAACCTAAACTGAAGCTTCCAGCACTGAAAGTAGCCCATCCCTCAGGGATAGAGGGCAAGAGCTGATGCTTCCTCCCCTGGCAGGAGATTAACCTCCCACGAGCCATCTCTCCCGCCCCTCTGATGGGGACATGGCTGTCACCTTCCCACCCTGCAGTTCATGGGCACGCAGTGGACTGCTGTTCGCAGAGGAAGCTGGCTGTGGCACCTGGCACAGGGGAAGACTGAGAGAGGGAGAGAGAGCTGAGGTGGTGCACAGGAGGGGTTAACCAGCCGAGGGGTGGTGGGGCGGTGGGAGACCCTCATTTGCAGTCTGCTGCTAGGTCACAGCCCCAGTGCCAAATACAGAGGGGCTCTGAGCTCAGAGAGAACAAGAAGTCCTTGAGCCTGTGCTCTGGGTCCCTACCCACTTGGCCTCGTGTGCTTGGGTTGCTGACATAAGTTGCTTTTGGGAGATGAAACACCTGTCCTTTTATGATAGCTCTGTCATTCCTGTGGTACCATGCCAGGACTCACTGCTCCCTGTCTCCTTTCCAAGGAGAGGCCGGCATGTGAGATGCCTCTGCCATTTTAAGCACAGCTTAATGCCCAGTTTCTTTCCCTGTGCATTTTTTTAAAAAGACCTCCCTGTTTTTCCCTCTGGCTCCCCATTGCGCAGCCTATCATTCTGGCCTCCAGATCCCCAAGTTTCTGTCCGGTGTCCTGCTGGCTTCACCTGTACAGCCAAGACGTTATTACAAGTGCTAAGGCAGCTACTGCAGTTCTCAGGTATATAACCTTTCAACTTCAAAGTTTGACCTGCTTCTTTAGCCACTGTTAACTGGCCTGCATTCCTTTACTGGTTTGCAGGAGCCAAAAATCTGGGAACAGGTGCACAGTTTTTCTTCCAGGTACTCTTCAGATTGGGTCTGTGCTTGAAAATGTGATGTAGCAAGACAGGACACGAAATAGTATTACAAAAGTGATACGAATAGCTGTGATGTAGCAAGACAGGACACGAAATAGTATTACAAAAGTGATACGAATAGCTATGATTAGAATCCAAGAAGAAGGAGGTTTTGAAGGCTAGGTGAGTCAGTATAAGTCAGGAATTGTAGGACAGAAGCCGCTAGAAGCCTTGTCATACGTGAACAGCAGGCTAATTTCAATGACAGACAGACATGGTCTGAGAAGGAGAAAAGTGCTTTGCATGTTGCTTTCATTTTAGAGCTCAAGCTGCACTCAAAGTCTTGGATGTAGGTACATTGCCTGGGAAAATTTTAAATGCATTTCTTCCCATGACTGATTTATCCGCTTACAACTGCTGCGAGGTAATGACCACTGCTATGGGCCAAACAGTCACTTGCAACAGGTCGGAAGACTCAGTAGGTACCCACAGGAAACAGGGCTGGTGGCACGGGAGAGGGAATCCTTCCTTCAGGCACTCCAGGCTGAACAGAGCAGCCCTACAGCAGAAAAGGCTGACTTGGTCTCCGCAACTCAGGAGAGCAGTAACTCATGGAGTGGACTTTTCTTTTTTTACTGCTCTGCTCCTGTTCCAAACGGGAGCCAGACTTGACTCATGCGAATATGATCAATAGGCCAATATCCAAGACATTTGCAATCTTAGCACAATATTCCCTCTATTTCTGTGTTGAGCCATTTCATCTAGACAAGTGGAAAACATCAAGTGATCTTCGCAATTTATTAAAAAATAAGCCACCTGTCATTTAACTCATCATTTAATTCACCATAAAATTCCCCATTGTACATGAACAGGAAGCTCCACTTCCAGAAACCCAGACCACGTGCTCAAAGCATTTGTTTTTTGGGAGGCAGTTGTTTTTGATTTGGACACCTCATTGAAATCTGGCCTTTCTTGTCTGCAGCTAAAATATAATGGTGCAAGAAGAGGTCTGTCACCGAAATGTTATTATAGAAACACTACTGGGAATGGTGCCATGGTCAACTTTTACTTCCCAGATACTGTTTGGGAAACAAATGCGTCTAATAATAAACTTGGGCCCAGCTAGCCATCTGTATGATAGCTGCCAAATTTCGTCTCAGTAGTCACTGAGACAAAAAGAGACTACCCCAACTTAATAAGTAATGACGACACTCAAGTACTCAGCAACTGTTTCCATTTACATTGAACAGAATAACAAACAGAAGCAGGCTGGCAATTAAATTTTTCAACTTCTGTCAAATTAAGGAGACTCATTAGTGAATTTACCTGGACTGAAGAACTGAAAGACTTGAATGTATTTAGATCAAAGGTATAAAAACTACCCCATGTATGTATTCCAAGCAAGAGAAAAATCTTCATGGGAAGCACTCAAGGCCTGAGTATGTGAAAAAAAACGCGCTGTAGGAAGTTTCTTAGGAATCACAAATAGCAAACAATCCTGGTCAGCAGAGATAGCTGTGATGTAAATAAAGATAGAGATGCGTAGGATTAAGGCCAGATTTGTCAGAAGTTAAATGAGCTAGGACACACAAAAGACAACTGATAAATCATCTATTCACAGAAAAGGAGAACATGCCTTAGATAAGACACTTTTTTTCTACTAGAGGTAGGGAAGCACTGATGTAGTTGTACAAAACTCTGGTGTTTCCCCCGAAATACAGTATATGATGTGGGCTCTCAGACTCGAGGAGAAAACAGTTCTGGAGAAGATGCAGAGAAGGGCGGGCTACACAGAGTATGGACAGCCTGTCCTGTGAGAGCAGCTAAACAATGCTGGCACAAGAACAAAGGGATACAAACTGGGTGTAAATTTAACAAATTCCTTGCCACAGCAGAAACCTGGAGACTTGTTGGTGCCCTTGCTCTTGCTTTTTGCCCCTCCATCTGTGGCACATTATCCTTTGGCTCCTTGGCCTTTTCCTACAAGCCTCAAGTTTGTTGTAAAACATTGGAAAGGACTTTGTGGCACAACATAAATTGGTGGTGCATAAAGCAAAAGTTTTATGTACATTTTTGAACAAGAAATTCACCACGCAAAGTCACGTGGCCATGCCTCAGACCTTCCAAGTCCCCGAGTACTACAGATCTCTGGTGCAAAACCTCTCCTGTTCTTCACATGCACTCCCACAAAGAACTCCACTCCATTAACATCACCCTCAGGTCTGGCAACCATCTCCTCCTGTCTTGCTAGAGAAAACAACCCCTCTTTCTTGGGAACGCCCTCGTACTTACCTTTCTTGTGAACTTCCCCTCCTGAAAGGGCATAGGCATAATACCACCACTAGCCTTTTCCCACTTTATGGGATAAAGCCTACCAGCCAGGAATCAGAGACTGGGGCTAATTTCCTTTCTTGCACCTACAAAACCCAAGACAGCTGCCCTTTTGGGTACTCAAATGCCCACAATGCCTGTTACACATAGTTGCCCATGGCAGTGGGAGGACTGAATCTGATGACACAATAGTGGTCTTTTTGGTCTCAGTGAGCACTCGTTAACACAGTGAAAAATTACAGAGGGAAATTACAGGAAATCATAAGGGCAAGAGATAAGGATAAGAATGTGAGGTTTGGGTGACGCTCCTTGCAGCAGGGCAGGGGGGGCAAGAAGCCCTGCTCATTTCCTGTTAATTGGCATAAATTAGTGAAACAGGTACCCGTGCTCTCAGCGGATGGAACTCAGGACACCTCCCCTCCTGCCTTTGCCTCCATGTTATTTTTGTCTATGCTCTGGATCTGTGTTACAAGCAGGAAAATGATGGTGATCCACTTGAAATTAATGAAAACAAAAATTTTACAGCAGTTCAGTTTGAAGAGGTGGTGTCCTCAATCCAGATTTTCAGTGGTGCTTAGCCAAATTGTGCTGTACAAATAATTCAAACCGGTGTTTAGCTCAGCAGAGGAGTCTAGCCTGTTCAGTCAGCTCTCACTGGGTGAAGGCTAAAAGCACCGGCAGTAGCTTTAGGGCAGCTCAGACAGTCCCTTCCCCCTGCGCTGACCTCGGCACAGGCTTGAACTACACTCTACCAACTATAGGCTACTGCAGGCGTATTTAGCCTTGACCCTTAGCTAAATGCAGGCTCTTCTGGCAGTAGAGGTGAATCCAAAACACTTGGAGCTGGATTCCAATCTCCATGGAGCTACCAGTTTTGAAAGCACAACAATGGTATCAGAAGTGGGACTGCCGTTACTAAGAGTCACCTCCTTCAACTAACAGAGAGGTGCAGTGAGCAGCTGGCTCTGCAGGGAGCACAGGGTCAGGTTACTTCTTCAGTGCCTGTTTTAGGAGCTCTCTTGGAAGCAGCCTCAACCAGCATACATTTAGTACGACTCCGGCACAACGATGCCACTGAGGTTTCACAGCCTTGTTACAGAAATCATGATTTGCTACTTGGTTTTCTTTAGCTGCAAATGAGATTTAGAAAGCAGATACATTTATCTGCCTCAACATACTATTTAAGCATACAGGTAAGTGGGTGAAAACTCATCAGTGTGAGATTCTCCCCACATAATGGGCATCGTTTTAAGCCCTGTAGGCTTTCACCTCTCTCTCCCTTCCCCTAAAAGCATGGAAGGGCTAAGTTAGAATACCCACAAACACACACACAAAAAAGAGGTTTTGTAACTGGCCAGTGTTTGTAGTCACCTAGCTGAGAAGAGGCTGCAAACTCACACCTTCTCTTACAGAAGTATGACGCGAATTAATTAACTTTCAGTTATCTTGTTCTCTCCCTGGCACAGCTGATGTTTGCATCATTACTTGTGCTTTTGAGCTGGTCGTTGAACTTGGCATGGCCATGTGGAAGTGTCTGTTTTCTCCAGCAAGCACAAGTGAAGCCCAGCTGTCATTGCAACACAAGCAGTGAACCAGATGCTGTCCTTCAGTTATTCTTGTACAAATCTAGATTACATATCACTGAAACAACTTTTATTTAAATCAAGACGGCTAAGAGCAGAATCCGCCTCTTTGCCTATTTTAACTAACAAACATTTTCTATTTTTTCCCCCCCAGAGGAGTCTCTTTTTTTTTTTTTTTCCTTTTCCATTTCAGTAATTGGGAAGCTCAGTTTTCCAAAAGGCCTTTTCACTTTCTTGTGAATATAACTGAACCGGAGCCGATTCTTGCCCTGCAGACATATAGGAAGAGGGAAAAGATAATTACAGAATTAAATTATCTGGGACAAACAGCCTCACTTTGCCAGTTTAGCCAGCTATCCCATGAGCTAGAGCAATTTGGGTAACACAGTATCTGGGATGGTCAGAAGTCTCTATTCAAATCAACTTTAATGTACATATGTAATTGTTTTTTTCAAAGTAATTCTCCTTAAACAGCTCTGTTAAGGATTTCCTAATATGGTGCTTGGTAGGAGCTGCTAGGAAGTAGCCTTGTATATCCCCACAGCAAACAAGGACAATCTTGATGGACTGTTGCTTTTAAGTTTTGATTAAACATATAGTTAGAGCTGAATTGAGAAACCAGAGGATGCTTTATGAATTGAACTGTTACCTTTAGGTGACCGAAAGATTGATCTAAAATCAACAGAAGAGACCACACTCTGCAGGTGAACACATTCTTGTAACTCCTCTGATGTTATTATGTCCTGAACACGTGGAACAAACATGACAATATCCCCAGTGCCATAGTGCTGCTGTTGCTGACAAGCAATCACGAACAGTGATTTAGAATAGAGAACAACAGAGAAACAATGATAGAGAATTTGAGAGTAGAATCGGAGACACTGATACTACAAGTCAAAAAGTCCACTTTATTGGAAAGAAGGATCCTGTGACCTTTCCAGAAGAGGCAGACAGCAGAGGATGCTAACAGTTGTAGTAGTTACCTGCTCTTAATCTCTTAACAGAAGCAGAGATAATCTTTGCAGAAGTCATATCAAGGACTACAGAAGTAGTTTCAGAAAGAGGAGGACTCATAAGACTTTACCTTTTTCAGATGGAGCTTCTGTGCCTTTACTCTTTCCAGCAGTTCCAGTTTTAATCTCTAACTTGAGGCTGTTCTTCCGAAAGGGATTCATGGGCTACTGTGTCTGCTTGTGAAGAGACACGGTGTTTCAGCATGTGTGGCAGGTAACACAGCCTGCTTTCTGAACAGGTTTTCTTCCCTCTAAAATGCCTGCAAAGTGGGTCATTACTAAAACCTTCATACCAACTTAAATATCACTTGTTGCTAGAGCTTACCTGCTATTTTTAGAGTGCTGTCTTCAAATTTATCAAAGTGTCTTTCAGTGTTAAGGAGCTTTCGCAAAATAAATGCAACTGAATGCTATAATTTGTCACACTCTGAGTGGAAACATTCTGCTTTCTAAGAACAAAAAAGGTGATTTGTTTCCCCCTCTTCAAAACACATTCAGTTGTGTCTTCAACCAAGATACCAAACTGCTGCCACATAGACAATGACATAGCTTGATTTTTCAGGTCTTTCAGACCAGTAGGCAAACACAAATGAAGAAGACCAGGCTCCATGAAGGGAAAAGAAAAGAACGGCTTTAAAACAAACAAAGAAAAATGTTGAAAAGGTTTTTTTGATACTGCACAGGTTTAATTTTTTCAACAAATATTACCTGGTTTTTGACAATAACTTCTACCTATGTCCAACATATCTGAAAAAAAGAGAGTTTGAGCCACCACTGCAGTTCAGTTCAGATGCATCATGGTCCAGATCTGTCTTTGATTTCTGAGTTCTGTGGACAACTGTCAGATGACTCTGAAAGCATTTCAGAGTTTAGGAATAAAAAGATCAGAGCAAGCCGTAGCTATGAAACAGAAGAAGGGGATCACTTTTGTTTTAAGTCCATGCAGATCTAATGTCACCGTGAGACACCAACAGGCAGAAATTCTGTGAGATTTGTATTAGCTGTGTCTGACTCTGCAGCTGGTCACTGCTGGCGACGTTCCCTGGGATGTTCAGCCATCGTTATGCAGACTGTTTGTTTTTCCTCATCTACAGTGACGGTTGTTGGTGAACTTTTAAGGAATACATTTTAAATCAAAGACAAGAGGCACTTTTCCCTTGGGATCCTGCTTGAACTCTTGCTGGTTTACGCATCGAGCTCCTCAGAAGTTCAGCAGACAGACTTTGGGGGCGTGCTTCCGGTTTCTTGGCCCGCAGACAGCCTACTAAGCAGATTTTTTTTTTTTGTTGTTCCAAAGTCACGAATATTGGGAGCCCTACAGATCCTGGCAGCCCTCTCGGGAAGGAGTGTCCAGGATTTTTAGATTCCTTGCCCCAACAGTCTAGAAATCAGAGAATCGCAGATGCTCCTCTCCCTCTCCTGCCATCCCATTACGTGGGTTGAAAGGGAATATACAAGCCCCAGCTTATATGGCAAACCCAGGGGCTTTTGAAATTGGAAGTCTGCACTTTCTTAATCTTCCTCAGTCCAAATTTGTTGAAATTAGCAAGCCAACATATTTCAGATTGCTGTACTGTGGAGAGCTTAGCAATTATCTTTCATTGCAGTTTGGAATGAAAACAGAATTGCTGATTTTCAGTGTCATCTGCAATGTGACTTCAATGTTCTCTCTTCCTGCCTCTGGTTTGGGAAGTGTCAGAATTGCATCTTTGGAAAGACAGATGGGCAAATACAAGTCTGAACAAGAGGTAACTAATAATCGTCTGCAGATATTACAGTAGCTAGTTTGAGGAGGAAAAGCCTCTGACAGATTAAAAAATACGCATTTCCAAAAATGGCTCTAACCTTTGCCATGAGAATAGAAGAAATTTAAAGGAAAATACAATATTAAAACTACAATGAAAAAATTGTATGTGGAGATTTGCAAAAGTATATCTAGAATGACCACTGTTGCAGCTGGTTTCACTTTACTACTTTAGCACTTTTTTAGGGATCAGTTTTACTGAAAATGTTGAAGAGGCAAAGTTCGGCTGTTGAGTTGATTAAAATAACCAAACCAGCTCTGCCTAAACAGCAGGAGAAAAAAACCCCACCCCATACCTTTGACTAGGAAATAATTTCTTAAACTCAAGTACCATAAACCAGAATTAAACAAAGAGCCTGAATCAGATTATTTTATTTATTATTTTACCAGTATCTTTAAGATCAACTGTATCCACACTCCTCAGAGGCAATAATGAGACAGACAAGCTGATTTAAATACTGGGCAAACAAACAGAATGTAGATCTGATCATCCTGATGTTTGTCTGTGGTCTAAAACAATTCTACTCCCACACGTGTTTAAATTCTATACTATGAACTTTAAATAACCTTTTTTTTCTCCATCAACGTAAAAAAATTAAGGATGAAAGATGCTCCACTTTGGAGTAAGTAAGCACTCATTTGATTAGTATATTTGATGGTTATGCCTGCTGAAAAGGAACAGAAAATGCAATTGCCAATGCAAAAAAGAGAAATGAACAATGATTGGTATCCAGTCCATGGCCCTTTCTTTCCCCCCAGATGACAAAACAAATCTGATTGTTATTAGTTCTTACTTTCAGCTAAACAAGCAACTTTTTTTTTTTTTTCAAAATTGATACAGGTTTCTTTGCAGGTTTCACCTATGCAGGATGGTCAGACACATTTAGTAATACTTGGGCTAATGGGTGTGCTTTATCAGCTCTGGGCAAAAAATGTCCATGATACACCAGTGTTGAAAAAAAGCCAAAAACAAAAAAAACGAATTTATTCATACTTACAATACAATTTTTTTGCGATTTGTTTATGCACCTGGAGGCTCAGCTGCATCTAATGCTTTATCTTGCTACATGTTTTATCCCTGAACACAATATGGTCAACTTTCAATATCAAATCTGTCAATAATTTATTTTGTAAAAAGCAAAAGACACAAACCTAATTATTACAAATAATAGCACATTTGTAGACTAATGAAAAAAGTTTGATAAGTTTATCTATTTGTCCTGTTCTTCAGTTGCCTACAAACAAATCTTGATACTATAAATTTCCTCATTTGTAATTACTGCTGTAATTTTGTAGGAAAAAATACAGGTGGATTTGCAGCATCTTTGTTCAAAACTGGTTTTAGTTGGCTCATGTGAATGCAATCACTAAAAAACAAACAAAACCACAAAAAACCAAGGGAACCAAGCTGAGTATTTAGTTACAGTTTTGTTAAAAAATGGACCTTGACTGTTTATAATACTGTAACAGTTGCAGGGATAGGCCACCTGGCATAACAATAGAAACATTGTGGTGTGCAAGCAGGCATGGATATGTGTTGGGGTGGGAAGGTGACAAGTAGCAAGAGGGAGCTCACCAGGGAAACTTTGAATCAGGAAAGGACATGACTCAGATCTTCAAGAACTGCCAAACAATTGTAGAAATGTGTTCCTGGGGTGGCCTAACAAGTGGTTGTCATGCTCACTCAAAGTCCTGTTCACTCCCTGAGAAGGAAATAACCGGAATACGTTGTTAAAACAGTCAGGTTTTCATTGTTTGCATTACTTCATGAGGGTAAAGTTGCACTATTGATTCCTACAAATAAAAATGCCTTCAGGAAACAAGAGTGGTCTGCTCTGAGTCACTTGACCCAGCTGGCTTCTAATACCAGTGGTGAGATTCCATAAAGTTTTGAACACAGTCTCCATGACACTATCAGCTTTTAGTGTGCTTCTTATCAGGTGTCCCTCCCAACATGCCTCCTCAGGAAAGGAAGAACTGCAACAAACTGGAAAAAAAAAAAAAAAAGAGTTTGTTTCTCTAACACAGCCTCAGTGCGCTGGCTAGCCAGCACAGCTTCACGAACCAGGTATTTCTGTCTGAACTTGGATCTCCCAGTAACATCCACAGCAGACGACTGATCAACGCTACTGAACAGCCAAAGTTTAAAGGCACTAGCTGTGAGGCAAAACTGATGTTAAATCTGAAACTCAAGTTAATAGTCCTGGGTATTCTTCCTCCATCCGTGGAGCGGAAGCTCTGAAGGTTTCCACACAGTAAGCGGTCACCTTTAAAAAACAGTTACAGCTACCCAGAAAAGCCTTAAGCTCTTACTGATCTATCATCTGTCTTATCTACTGGATCATGCTTTAGCTGTCCGTAATAAAACCACAAGACACAATCCCAGGACACAGTCAACTATACACACTTAAGGAACCACATGCACACACCCACTATTCCCTCTCCTTCCTTCATTACAGCCATTCTGGGTTTTAAATCAGATCTCTTGATTACGGTATAGCTGGTATGCCACAAATTTCTTAGCAGTTCAATTTAAAACCAACAGATAAGTCTAGTAAAACTATTCCAGGCCAGCATTTCCACAACTGAAGAGCTATACTCACTATGGCACCAATTTGTTGCAATTCATGATGCCTGTATTTACTCATACATGAGCTGCAACGTACCTCTCATCTTGGGCGACTTTTTCCACGTGGATGCCCTTTCAGTAGTCCTGTTTTCTTTCATATCCTCTCACCAAGCTCCCTCCTTTCTGTTCTGCTCTAAAGCATGCCCATTCCCACACTTTAGTTTTTCTCCTCAGGCATCTTATCCTTCACTATCCTCTTTTTCTTTTTTCCCCTCCCTATAAAAAGAGTAACACATGTACAAAAGCCTTCTCTCCCTCTTCAGTCCTCCTTTCACCACCCACATCCCTGATTTCTGCCCAATTCTTTGGCCTCTTGGAAAGGGACTTCCCTGATTCCAGGATCTGCTCTCCTTAAAAAGCCCCTTGAAAAGCCAGCCCTGTATGGTGCTATACCCACTGCTCTCCATTCTTAGTCTGGTGCATCAGTTTATCCAAAGTCTTTTGGCTCCAATCTTGGAACATCTTCGAACAAAAATTTTCAACAAAAATCTTCTACTACTATCAGTCACATTTTTTAAAGATCTATTTTACTTGAACTTTGCTATTCCTGTTTATGTCGTACTGAATCCACAACACCCTTATGCTTTGTCTCTACTTGGGCTAAAAAAAGATAGCATTATGGGTGTGATGGATACACCTGTTGTAATGACAGTCAGTGGCAGACCTACAGTACAACATTTTCAGCAACTGTGGCTCCAGCTCTGGTTATTTTCAAAAATAGTTTAACTGAACTGCTTTTAAAACTAGCTAGGAGTTTTAGAGATCTTTTTAAATCAGTCCTTCATGTAGATGACTGCCCTGTTCATGCAACAATTGTCAGCACTTTATGCGCTACAACTGTGCTATATATAACTAAATACTGTCCTATAAGATGGTATTTATGCCTCTGTGAAGAGGTACCACTGCTGTAGCACCAGGGCAGCCAGAACAGTGTTCATACTAATGATTAGTGTTCATAAAAGATTTCTTGCACAAAGTTTATCAAAGGACAAGTTTTCCACTTGGTTTACGGACACGCGTGAAACTGAAAATACAGCTACAGCTAAAAGCTGCTCCTTCAGCTTCAGTCAACAAATTGTGTAATTTAACAATTTCCTTCTGGTACTTTCATCAATGTAGTTGGAAATGAGTATGCAGTTTTTCATAAATAGCTCCAACACCTTCCTTGACTTCCAAGAACCCTTGATAATGACCCAACCTGTCATCATAGTCGGGAGCAACACTTGCAGACACTTTTATGCGTGTAACAGTCTCTGAAAGTCAAGTGAGAAATACAAAGGAGGATAAAAAAGAGAAAAATATCCTAAAGAATTCTGAAAATGCTTTTGTTGTATGGCATAGAACCTATGAGGCTGATCTAAACCACTGAAAGCCTCTTGAAATTACAAGTGGACTAAGTGTTACAAAGTGGAACAATACAAGAAGATACAAATTAGAAAGACTTTAGTACATCTTTAAAGAATATTTCATCTGGGCTGAGAGATGGGAAAATACATGACAACAAAACCCTTGACATTAATCACAAAGAGCAATTTCACCCCATGCTCCTGTGATGAATGTGCCTTCTCATAAAATGAAAGCATCAGTAATGCATTATGACTTTACCTCAGTTGAGGGAGGGTGCCTACATTAGCATTCCTGTTAAAATCAGGAAGGTACTTTTCAGACAGTGTCCCAATAACTCCCACAATCAGCACTAGGGTTCATGTCACAGAATGGCCTCAGAGCACATGGACTGGATTTCTTTTGGACAAAACAAAATTGGAAGGGTGCTTGATAAGCTTACCTCGGGTGCTCCAGCTGCTAAAGGGCAGTCAGTCCATGGGACCTGACTAGAGCCAGTCCAAATTAACCACTTTAAAAAAGCATATAGTATAGACACTGGGTCTTCAGCACTGTTTGGTTTGGCTTCAGAAATCAATTCCTCATGCGCTGTGCTACTCACTAACGTAGACATAGTCACCTTGAGGTAAGACAGATCCATATATGCACAAGTATGCAAGTACTGCCTCCACAACTTCCTCTTAGTGAAGAAGACAAGACTTCATCGCCAAAAAGTGTTTGGAGTTCTTCCAGTCTTTTATTAATTAATTAATGCTTCAAGAACTGGCAATTCATTTAATTCCCTTTTACCTGGAACGCGATTTTCACTGAAAAAGCATTTGAAAATTTGCGATCAGCAAGCCAGCAAGCCTTGTACAGACTAGCACTTCTGTGAGTCAGCGAGTAGAAAACCCGGGTTGCTGCACCCGTCTGTAAACACTTCTTGGTGAAAGAAAAAAGAAGCATATTACTGTACCACCCTCTTGTTTTTCTAAACAGATGAAATTTCCTATTGATTTCATAAGCATCTCTTTCCTCTGTTTTGTAAGATTTGTTTTAAAACTGTGGGGGCAAATGCCCTTTTCTGAGTTAATGTGCAAATAGAGGGCAGCATGAAAATCAGGCTTTTAGTGTTCAAACATAATTATCACATACAAGTTTGAAAAACATGGTTAAGTATGACATAAGAAAATTGTCTACAGCCATATCTTTCTTAGGTGTTTGTTGGTTGTTTTGGGTTTTTTTTAATTATTATTCTGTTATATTTCTCATTTTTGCTTACAAAGCTTCATTACCGTTAGGAGTCATGGGAATTTTCCACAAGGTCCCTTCTGGCTACAGGTGTTCCTCCTGCAGTGTCCTGAAACACCACTCAGAACATTTCTGGTCAATGAAACATAAGCACCCATAAGTTATTTTGTCCACACAATATTCCCGAAGATACTTAGCCATTATGAAATATTTCATGATAACATTAGACATTCTACAGTAGACACTGAGTCTACTGAATCACTGGCCCAAACAAACCTCCTCTAACTGTAACATCTGAAGTCTCATAAAAAGTACCAAACAGCATTGCTCCTACAAAAATGGAAAACCTACCTTTAGGCAGCAAGCTGTTCCCAAAGCCAATGACTGAGAAGGAGATTTGTCTTTGCACAATTGTTCAAATCAATTATTGTTTTTTCTGGCATTCTTTTAGTTTGATCGATGTAAGTTTCCTCATGGTCTGAATGGGAAAGGATGAATTCTTTATGACAGATGCTCATTTCTTCACCTTCAGAATCTCAACAATGATCCTCATGCTCCACGGAAGAGGACAGCTGTCCAAGATTTGGGTCTACCCACTCACTTGACTCTGACTTAGTTGTACTGATTTAGCTAAAGTAGCTACCTGTGTAGACTGACAATATGAAATTGAATTAGATAGATAATAAACTGAATCAGCTTCAGCTGTTTATGACTTAGGAAAGAGCCCACAAAAGGTACCTGCACTGACTAAAGTAAATTGATTGAGTCAAACTGATGCTACTGTTTTGATCAGCTTCCTCTCAGTTTTTCAATCCTACGTTATTTAAGAGGGACCCTGACATAGGATTTTTCCTGCAAAATGCAGATAAAATAATTGTCTTCATCTACTCAGAAGACTTTTCTAATTAGAGTGCATGTGGTGATCATCTGGAAGACATCATGAGAAGGTGGAATGAACAGAGATAGAAGGCATAAGACCTCTTATACTTAAAGCCTAACACTGCTTGGGAAAGCCTGCTTTTGTGCAATTTCATTAATTGGGGTTATGCACTCGCAGCATTATGTCAGCCAGACTGCTGGTGAAAACATTTAATGATGTTTCTTTCAGATCTCGGCACTTTCCAGTCTGTCTGGGTCAATAAAAACTGAATAATGGCAAAGCTAGAAGGAGGACAACTAGGTGAGTTCAACATGTCTGGTTTAAAGAAGTTTTATTCTTGAGACCTCACAGCATTATCATGAACACACATGCAACAGAAATAAATGTATGGTTCTACACAGTTTCTCTATCATACCATATTGTTTCACCTATTGCCATATATTATGCTGTGATCATATATATATAGCACATACCAACATACTAGGGTTAGTGTACGCTAGTGAGAAAACTGATCTGGTAGGACAGTAGAAAGAACAGAATGAACTGAGGTGAGCTGGAGGAAAAAGACACTGATAGGAAGAAATATAGGAAAGGAAGAAGACGATAAACAGGAGGAAAATGTGCATGAAGTGAAGATGTATTAGAAGAATAAGACTGAATTAAGAGAACAAAACAGGAAGATACTCCAGAATTTCTCAGATAAAAACGCTTGCTCCCTGAATGGCTAGAAAAATAATAAACACATCACCCAAATGATTACTAGGGTCAGAACCATCAACCCAATTTGCACACCTAAGCAACTCACTTTTCACTTGTGAAAAATTTACCAGGGATACAGACTGTTTTCTGCTGGCACTAGAAAAAAATACGGCTACGTGTTGCTTACTCTTCCTGCTGCAGGGGACAGATTGTGCCACACGGGCTCAGCAGTCATTAAGGCCCCTATGTCTCTTCAGACCGCATGTGTGATCTAGTATTATGTATCAATGAATGGTCCAAGATTAGGATATGTCTAGGAGCGTATATGTCCTCAGGCTTGGACCTGAATTCTGCTTACCGAAAGGGAGAACTGAGCCCTGCATATCTGAAAACTTGCAGACACAGCTACAGACTGGTTGTGAAATAATCACACAGGCTCAAGAATAAAACAGCGTCCTCTCTCTCTCCCTCACGCACATTTTTTCCTGATTTATACAAACACACAAATAAACTGTGCAAAGCGGCCAGATCTTGCATTCTAATCCCTGCTTTGCTATGGGCTCTGATATGACCTCAAGAAAGTTATGTCACCTTGATTTCAAGTCTCCCCATCCATAAAACCGTAGCCTTCCTTATCTTGTTAGCTGCTTTTCTAATTACTATTTCTTTCCTTTTGTCCATAAGGAATTAAAGCAATTTAGACTCTTTAACATACCCTTCAAAAAAAACCAACCCAAAACCAACTTAACTTAGGGGGCCTTAACTCAGGTTAAGAGAGCCATCGGGCCAGTATAACTTGGGCTGGCTGCAGTAGTTAAAGTTTATAGACAAGACCGTAGCTGAGAAAAAGAGGCTTACCCTAAGTTCTACCTGGAATTGCTCTGTCTGCACTGTTATTTTAACTCATCACATGCCACTTTCTGGTGTATAAATGTATCTTATACCTTTTGGGCAATGATTAGGGGACTGGAACACCTCTCTTATGAAGAAAGGCTGAGGGAATTGGGTCTATTTAGTCTGGAAAAGAGATGGCTGAGGGGTGACCTTATTGAAGCTTACAAATATTTAAAGGGTGGGTGTCAGGAGGATGGGGCCAGGCTCTTTTCAGTGGTGCCCAGTGACAGGACAAGAGGTAATGGGCACAAACTTGAGCATAGGAAGTTCCATCTCAACATGAGGCGGAACTTCTTTACTCTGAGTGTGGCAGAGCACTGGAACAGGCTGCCCAGAGAGGTGGTGGAGTCTCCTGTTCTGGAGACATTCAAAACCCACACGGACGCGTTCCTGTGCAACCCGCTCTAAGGTGACCCTGCTCTGGCAGGGGGGTTGGACTAGATGATCTCCAGAGGTCCCTTCCAACCCTATGATTCTGTGATTCTGTGATAAGAAGTGATAGATGATGTAGGCATACAAAATTCACTTCAGTAAGGAGAAATAAGTTAAGGTCTACTAGTCTAATTAATCTAATATCACCTGATTTGGTGTAACGAGCACACTGGGGAATGGAAATAAAGTGTAGACACTGTCATGGTACTCTTCCCCTATATAAGTAAGGCTCACATGCCTCCAAGTCCCAACCTTGAACTCAGATCTTCAGCGCTTTTAAGTGTGTGGCAACTGTCACGACAGGTTGTTGACCTGCTGTGAGGTCCATGTGTGCTAACTGCCAGTTCCCTCTGCAAGGTGCAGTGGACAGGAGAGGCTGACAGAGGTTTGCATTTCGCCATTTAGGAATGTGTGGCTTTTAGGCTACACTGAGACCACCAAAGACATTCTGGAATCCACTCACTCAGACCCCATTTTTAGTGTCATGAACGTTGCTGCTCACAGAGACTGAGCCATTAAGATTAGATTAAAAAGAAGATGGTTACATACTGTAGTTCTTTATGGTTCTCGGCAACATTCACTTTTATTCTTCCAGTGTCATGAGAGTGCCTGAATCATGGCTGGTATTTCGCAAGCCCCCCAAAGAAATGTGGGCGTTCCATTAAGGCAGCATTCATTCATACACCAGCATGCGGCTCTAAGAAGTGCTTTACCCCCACATGCTTCAAAATGTGATCTCCCTATGGCTATGAAGAAGATTCACTATCATTCCATGAGTGTACAGCAACAAGAGGGTCTATTCATATTCTTAGGAAGAATTACTAGAAATACCATCTTTCCTGGTGCTGAAAAGCAATTTAAAAGGACAATAATGCTACTCCATATTGCTGCATAATGCAATATCTGGTGTTTCTTTCTGAAGTCTAACTCATGCAATCACATGACTACATATGACCTTCAACTCCCTTGATAGAAGTAGTCTTTCATCAGCTTGGTTAAAGATCTGAAGCTGAAAAATCTGAACCCCTGGGCAAGATGGCAAATAGAGAAGAACCCCAAGTTATTATGTACTTTAAACAAATCTTGTGACTTTGAGTCATCTTTGATCAGATGGCTTGGGCAACATTGCATCTCCTAATCTTTCCTTATGCTTTGCTGATAATCTCAATGCCCAAATAAAAATTTTACTTAACAGGCCATATCATTTTAAGAGAATTGTGTGGAAAAGATTGTACCTTCCAGCACGTTTGCATAAGACAAGGCAGCAGGAGGCCTCATTTCCAATTGCACACTGCTGAGTTGTAAGTGCCATTTGAGCAAACAAAACATCAGGCACTGCATCAAGTGTGGTTTTTCCATCTAATTGTTTTTATTTTACTTCATGGGGAACGGCTGTGTATAGAACAGAATAACTATTGCAATGGATGGCCTGCTGCTCAAATAATGAAGGATGAGGTCTAGGGACTCTAGATTTCTACATTCAGCTCTGCAAAGATTCGACATGTGGCTCTGATGAGATCAGAAGCAGACAAACTACATCCCTTAGTTATGACTGCTGTTAATATCTAGTGTATTGTGCAGCTCATAAGACACTCAGATCCAGACCCCTATAATATTATACACTGCATAAATGCAGAACAGGAAGACTGGCTGAGCCCCCAGAAAGCTTACTACCTAATGACTCATACAGTCCTTTTTGGATACTCGGCTTGAAACACATTATGCTAGTTTTCAGAAGTCCCAAGGGGAAGTAGCTCTCAGCAGTAAGAACCGGGGCTGCGGATCCTCAGCATCCTTCAAGATTAGGCTCAAGAAGTGAACCAATTTTATCTAAGAGCCTGTGGCCAGCATTTCTGGTTGGCAATGTTTTTCTAAAGACATATGGTCTGCCAACAGGAAATTTAGCTGTTTTAATAGGGCCCAGCACATAGCAAATCTCCCAGATATTGAAGCTCACAGCATTAGCAAATGTTCTGATAATGTTGGTAGTTGTCCTTCTGCACATCAGAATGTAATGTGAAGAAGGGCTCACCTCTGTTCTCCAAAGGGTTCATTAGTCATAGTTCAATGTTTTATAGTTAGTATGATTTGATTGGCATGCCTCAAGAATGCTAATAAAAAAAATGAATGACTGATTTCTTCTCAACTAAATCACCCTGTATAATATCCAGGCTGTTATAATAAAACCAGTAAACATGAACAACACAGAAAATACTAAAAAAACCCCAAAGTAGAGTGAGTCCCAAACTGCTGCTATTTAATTTCATGCCAGCACTACGCAATGCAACAACATGCTAAAAGTTGGGGGGGAAGGCTTTTTACCAAATCTGCACAACATAATGTAAGAAGTAGAGAGTATCATCACAGAGTCACTTCCTAAGGGGAAGATAGGTATTTACCACAATTTCCCAGGGGACTATAAAGTACATCAATGAACCTGAAGTACTGAAATTCTACTCAGTGCCTAATACAGTTCTATTTTGGCAAAACTCCACTGAAGTCAACTAGAACTTCCGTTCAGTTGAAAGACAAGTTTAACACAAGCAAACCTGCTATTTTATCCCCCTCTTCCTTCAGTAAGTCTCACCCCTTATTTGCAAAAAGATGTTTGGTCTCCACTCTCCCTGGATCCTCCCATGCTGAGTCTGGAACCTGCTTTGAATTCAGTTATTGAATTTGTGTCCTTTTTCTTTCTTTCAATTAGGACTGCAAGCCTGACTGAGACTGTGTTCCAAGGCTTAATTTTGTTTCATTTTTCATCTTGTATATAGTACACAGAAAAGAGGCCAGCATTTCTTGTTTAAATGTTGGGTATTTTCCTTCTGATTTCAGTGAAGCTAATTATTCAATATGTTTAGTGGGTGTCCTTTAGCCTCAGATATTCCATGTACTCAACTATTTATGCATTTTAATCACATTATAATGCCAACATAACACTGCAGTACGGGCATATGAAATGGCTGTCCTCTGTAGCTGATACTCCTTCACAGGACCTCAGCAAACACGGCAATTGAAGAATTGGAGTTTACATGAGGCTCTAAATGCCTTGCCAAATAGTCTTTGAAAGGTATGCTTTTTCAGCAAATGTACATAATTTGCTTTCATACACTTTAAGTTAAGCATCCAGGGTTTTGAAAACGGAGGTCACAAAGCAAAATAACTACTGTATGGAATTAGCTAACTAGGCTGTCACTCAGTCGCATACATTTTTGATACTAACAAGTGGGAAGCCTTGATTTTCTTCTCTCTGACAATGCTACTGCTTTGCCACTTCTCCTTAACACTCTAAGTAGTTACCCTGTGGCATTGTTTTAACAAAAGGTCAAGTTGACCTTCAACAGAAAAAAAAGTATGTTATTAGGTATATGGTTAACAAGAAAAATGTATCTTATGGTTTCCTTTGATGAAAGCAACTAGTGATTTATAACTAAAAGGAAGAGGAGCTTATACTTAGAAAGCAGTGCTGTTATTTTTTAAGCAACTTTAACGTTGCTAACAACATTTCCCTAAATATGTTTCTGGCTTCCTCTGAAAAATGTGCCGTGGGTTTAACAAGCCTTGGGCCTCCAAAGCTTTCCAGAACATATATCTACCTTTTTCACAAGAGAGAGGCAGAACGTGCATTGCTCCTCCATGTATTTGATCTGTCTGTCACCTTCCCTCTAGCTGCAGTATTCTTTCAAACACTTTCATCTCAACACAGCTGCAAAAAGAATCACGATAACAGGCTAGATGCTGTCTCACATTTAGATTTATCAAAACTTGAGTAACAAGTGGAAAATGCATCCTGTTTTCTATTTGTGGCTGCAATTGCGTATGTAATACAGGATGCGGCTTCAAACATATCTGGTGCAAATGCATCAGCATATATGGGTCTTTTAAACATCCTAAAAAGTCAATTGGCTTTGCAAAGTAACACACGCAGCTGTAGGTGAGTCCCAGCTGGCAGACATAAATATCCCCCAGACCAAGAAAAGGCAAGAGAAATAAGCATGAAAGCAGCTCTGAGGTCAACATTTCCTCCTCTCCACCCTTTCCTGCTGCTGCAGAAAAGCACAACTGTCTGATATGAAGGAGAAAAGTGTTTTTCAGACACCTCATTCTTGACAGAAAATAAGAGACTGATTCTGTGATGTTTGTGCCTGAGCTAAGATGCTTGTTGAGTGGGAAGCACCGGCAAAGTACAGCACCATCCAGGAAGACTTTTTGGCATTTATGCTAAACCGCATGGCAATAAAATACTGTTACCAGCTCTATGTAACTACGTAATTTTTTGTTTGCATCATCATAGCATCAATGACCCCAAATGGGGCCACTGAAAAATTCCAGAGACTGAAGCTCAGACTCCTCTTATTTTAAAACAACAGCCAATAAAGGGACATCTGTGTATCCTTGGTATTCTGTAGGATGTGTATTTTGGGTAAGGTACAGCTGGAATTTCTAAATTAAATCTCTAGCTGATCTTAAGGTTGGTTCTTCAATAAAGCATGAGGAAGAGAATACAAATAGAGTGACAAAATTCAAATTTATTACTAAATAAATCATTGGTGTTTCTATCTCTTGCAGAAGCAACCAGAGTATTGCCTAGAAGGGATGAGAATGTTAGACACTCCTCTGCAGACCCTGGAAAAGCAGTCATGTGGGACAGAGACCAGGAAAAGAGAAAAAGAAGGAAAATGTGTCAACATGTCTGATGTAAGGTGAAATTTTTCCAATATCGACTAAATAAATAAACAGTTTATAATTTGTCCTTTTCTCTAGTGGAGAGCTTATACCCATGAAAGTAACCTAATAAAACATTTTCATCAGAAATGGCTAAAGATTCACTCTCTAAAGACAAATGGGACTTTCACCTTGATAAATAAAGCAAGTATAGAGTTGCATGTAATTCTCAAAGAAGGCCTGACATACAAACAAGACCTTACAGTTCTCCAGCTCTCTCTCCTTGGAACTCTTTGTATGGTCAAGGATTTATTTTACAAAGGTGTAAGTACTTCTTATGGTAAATTCAACAAAACTGACAATCTTTGAATTCTGGCCTTGCTTTTATCGGAGTGAATCTGAAGCAACCCCACTGTGTCCTGCAAGTTCCTTCCAATACACAGACAAAATAGAAGTCAGCTGGAAATGAGACACATAAGTACTTTCAGCTCCATAAAAGAAAAGCTCAATATACTGACAAACTAGTCACCTTCACTTACTTCCTTGAATTGTCATCAGGCGCTGAACAGTGCATATTTTAGTACTAGGAACTAATTGGAATGGAGTGCTGTAAGACACTTATGAGAAGTTGCCCCTTTAATTTATTTTTTTCAAAGCAATTGTCCATATAGACATGCCATTTTGCTCCTGCAGAAACATAGAGCAAGGGCACTGCTTTTACTGTGAACCTTCTTTTTTCTGTTTCTGGCAAGTATCCTAGATTTTGTAATTTAATATTCCTGCCAAAAGCACTGGAAACATTTGAGATGATCCTCATGGGATTAAGGACAAACTGTGAATTACATTCTTGGCATTGGACTACACTGGAAGCCTGCATTTTTCTTCCTGTTACTGAATATTTGTGAGCTAACCAAATAAGACCACAGCAGAATTAAGAGTAACTTGGTGTTGTTTTACTTTTTCTTCTCAAACCATCCCAGGATCTAATGCACTCCTTCTCTTAGGCTAGGGAATGTGTTTAAGTCAAGTGGATGTGTTTATGCTTATTAACCTTGCATATTAACAAAGTGAGAACAGGTTGTGGTGTGGCTGAGGATGTGACTTCTACTTTTTTTTTTTTCCCCGCACACTAGAAAATGCATATTCAGCCATGAATCCTGCTCCTGTCTCATAGATGTAGGGGGTCAGTAACATAAGGACAGCCACAGTGAATCAGACCAAATCTATGAAAAGCCAGGCTCCTTCCTCAGACAGCGGCCAATAATGGGTACTTTGGGAAAGAGTACAAAAAACAGGGCAAGACTGACTCTTCCTCTAATATATCCTGGTGAGATCTGGTAATTTGCTGTTCAGGGACAGCATGAGCCAGAGGCCGGTTTTGCACCTATGTGTTTAAAAGCCTTTCTATGATTTTCTTTAGTTCCTTTTTTGAGCCCATTTATACTCCTGGTTTCCATAACACCCTTCACCCATCAGTCTCATAGTTTATTTCTGCTGTGCCATGTAAAAAGAATTTGCCTTTGCTTGATTTAAGCCTGCTGTCTCTAATTTCAATAGGCCCCTCCGTAACCACCCGTGGCCCATATGCTGAATACCAGCTCATCAGCAGTAGAACCACTATCTGTCCCACCACCGTCTGGTGGGGTATGGTCTGGATTTAGAAGTACAGAAGGATATATATAGACAAAACAAAGAACATAAGTCTTATTTTTTGCCATCACTATACCCACAAATTACAGGGAAAACTTTCAGAAAAAAAATACATTGAATCTCAACAGTTTCTGAACTGACTATATAATATTTAAAGCCCTCAGAGATCCAGTAGGTCTCCCTTGCAGAGTAAGCTAAGGGTCTTGTACTTCAAACAAAGAAACTGCTCAAGCTAAGGAATGACAGCTGTTAAGAGTTCACCTCCCAGTACTTCCAGGAAGGGCTGGAAAACACACTAGCTCAGATATTTTTCAAGATCCAAAGAGCTCAGCACTGAAAAAGCCAATCAAATGTATCAAGCTGTAACTTTCTACCTGAGTTTACGGTGAACTTATCAAAAAATTATATAAGAAAGTGTACAGCAAAACTTAAAACATAAAAACATATAAAACTGTTGAACAGTTTAAGTAATTTGTCTTTTACAAAAGTGCAATTGAAATAACTGAGCTACAGAGAGCACATCCAAAACATTGACTTCAAATCAGCAAGAAATCAGTCAGTTTAAAAATCATAAGAACTTAAGAACCTTGCCTATGTCCTATATTGTAAGGTTATTTTTCAAAAAAAGTGTATATTCACTAAAATGCTCATGCTTTCATGAAGCCCCCAGTCATCCAGTATATAATATTGCTGTAATCCTGTGACAAAACTGCCCTGAAAATGTAACAGAAATGAGTCGATACGTTTTAAGAGTAATATCTTCCACAATTCCACAGACAAACAGAGAGTATTAATACTTATATATGTTTTTGAATTATCTAGAGAAATGCTACGGCAGTATTAAAAATAACTCACTTTTCTGTTACATTGGATGGTTCAAATAATGCTCCACAAATTTGCTGGACTTGATGCACAGTTCTAGGATAGGTTAATATTGTATGCCTAATATCCATTCCTTTACTTCTTATAGCTAAGTGTAAAATGAGAAAGAAATGGGTCACAATGACAGAGGAGGGTCACACTGATACCAGGGTGAGGCAACAGAACAACTATTCAGAGAGTGCATCACGCCTGTATCCTCCACTCTCCCCAGTTAACAGATGTAGTCCCTTATCTGTTTAAGATAGAGACTGTAAAAACACTAATGATGGATTAAAGCCCAGTTTTTAAATGCATTTTGATACTGTGCAACTTTATAACCTAAGAGACATCCTCTGACATCTTCCTTTGATAGATGAAAACAAGAGAACTTCTCCAAGACCTCTTATTAAGAAATTTAGAGGGAGAAATTCTGTTTCTCCAGAAAGCACGCACAGCACTGCTGTGACTGGTCAGTATCTCACATTAATGGATAATGAGGAAGTCCAGAAGACAGGTAAAGTTTGAAACTTGCGGGAGAGGAAAATTTGCAGGAGTTTTCCACAAGTAAGGGTAGAAAACAGCTCTCTTGGGAAATGTAGACTCAGGACAACAACCCTAAGGACTTGTGTTTCCACAAGAAAAGGGCCCTTGGGGAAAACCAGTGATGAGCATGTGACAGTCTAGCCAGGGACTTTCAAGGCAGTTTTGAAGAATGGGGGAAGGAAGGCATCGGGACAGGGCTCTGGGTTTTATTACACTGAAAAAGAATGAAATTGAAGAAGTACCCAGAAGGGGAAGATAACGCAGTGCTGAGATCCAGTATTGTCTGGAACACTCGGTTTCATTTAAAAGCTGAAAAGACAATAAAATCTCACAGAACTCATGACAAGGCACGCTCTGGCAAGAAGGCTGAATTACATAAACAGACAAAAAAGGAATTCTGATGCTGAGGTAGTGCAGCTGCCCTAGAACATCCTACACTTTATCAGCAATTTTGAGATCTCTGGTAAGGAGTCGTACAGAGTAAGTTCCTGGCAGACACTAGTATCAGTAAGAAATGGATTCTGTGGCTTTCAATATGCTGGGCTGCTCCTCAAATCCATTTTAGTCCTTGCAAGCCACACCGCACCCAACAGGGCTCCCCTGGAGTTTGGGAAAACTAACCTTTAAAAAACATTAGTGTTTCCAAACTAACTGTCACAAACTGTCCCCAGAAGCTTCTGTTCTCTGCCCTTGCTGTCTGCTTTCCCTCAAAGTACACCACCTACATTCATCTGTACAGGGGCTCTTCCACTTCTCCACTTGAGCCCAGTCCCCAGAGTCTGTGCTCATAGTCTCTAGTTCTGCTTTGGTGACATTGCCCTCTCCACAGAGCTAGACCAATGTGAGATGAAAGATTAAGAAACTAAGGCAACAAAGGAAGTGAAAGTAGTGATTCAACAGATGGCGATTCCTCTTAGGCAAGACTAAAATCAGAGTGCTGCCAAGACATTCATCGACTGATCTTTTAAGGTGCTTTTTTTCAAACCAGACACAAGAACAGGCAGTCACAAAACATCGAACTTTGTTTCTCAGAGTTTTGAGAAGAAAAAAATATTGCTCAAGACAGTAGGTTAATTTAGAAATCCACTAACCTGTTGATGAAGATCTGCAGTGTTTCACTTAAGAAACACATGCATTTCACAGGTAAGCAATGTGTTCCTGACACATACCTTGCACGTGGTGACAGTGGTCACCATACAAGAAGCTAGTGGGCTAGGATTCTCCACCCTGGCAAAGAGACACCTTTGGGAAGCCTGGTGGCATGGATAGTAAAAACTCTTCACTGTCTCTTCAGATATTCAAGAACGAGGAGCCATCAATGAAGGGAAGAGAAGCTGGGTTCTAGACAAGCTCCTTGCTGGAGGATTTTCTAGCTGCAGAAAATTCTCAAGGAAGACTGAACGAACGTTTAGAAGAAAGATTTATGGATAGTCACTAATCAGATAAACACCACCAGGTTCAGGAAATCCCTAAAGTGAGAACACACATACACTGGAAGGGTACACAGCAGAAGTATCTTGCCTCATTCTTCTGCTTCCCGGGTGTCTGCTTTTGGGTTTGGCTTGCTTTAAATGAGCCAGCTCAGTTTGTACTTGCTACAACACTACGAGTCTGTTCTTGTGCACATTACAAGGGCTGAAACTGGCCCCTCAGCACCATTCCTGCCTTGGAGGATGTGGCAAGTCCCACCGGACAACTCCTAACCATGCTTCTTGCGTACTAGAAGCACTTGTACAAGAACCAGATCCTCTTACTGAGTTTCTCATAGTTCTGCTTTGAGAGGATCTCCCACCTGCTCTCCCACCATCTCTTCATGCAACTGCCCCTCTGCAGCTCTTTCTCGTGGCAGCTCCATGACCACCCAGCAAGGTCCACAGGATAGGCATGGACAATCAAAGGCTGAGGGATTTCTAGACTGTTGAAGAGCCTGGACAAGGCTTGCTTCTCCATACACTGACCAGCCTCCTCAGCAACAGTCACTCCTTCTCCTGGAAGAGACCCCATAGCTAACACTCCTCGTGGCCTGCGCAGGAAGAGGCCCTGCAGACCAGCAGACCCAGCAGTAGCAGGCACCGTGGAGCCACTGCAGTCACCCCACTGTCTGTATGGAGCACATGTGCTTCCTCACCTGCTGGCCTGGGTACCTTAGGTAGGCAGGGCTTTCCTGAGCTTGGATCAGATGCTTTCCAGAAAGCACCCTTTCACATGCTAACAATGGCAAACCATTAGAGGTAAGCTGGGGGCCACTGCTGGAGATGGGGGGCAGGCAGATGCTTGGTCTGAGCCACTCAGATCATTTGTACATATGTTACTTAAAAGGCACAGCCCTCACTGACACTCAGCATCATGCATGTGGGGTGCTGATTGCACTAAAAAGTGCCTTTGGATGCTTGGGAATTGTGTTTTGAAAACAGAAGAAATATTGATGAACAACCTTACAATCCAACCAGCTTGCTATGCTAAGGTAACAGACCTCGTTCTACCCTACCCTGTCCTGCATTTCATACCCACCCTGCATACACAACTGTATATGATTTAAACCAAGGGAGAAAATCAGGCATGATAGTTATATCTGCCCATTGAATAATGGCCATTGGAAAACCTGTAGTTATAACTTAGTTATAACTGTATTTACAACTGTATTATTTATAACTGTAGTTATAACTAACAGTATGAGGAAAGAGTATCTCTTACTTTACAGTAATTAATGTAATAAGCAGGCCTTGTCATTAATTTTCTGGAGGCAATGCAGGAAAACTAGTTTATTTTCTTTTCCATAAAAGTCCTGCCTGACCTTATCCCTGCAGTACAGTGTAAGGGTAAGATTAAGATGGTGCATTAAGCCTACGGTTCCACCAGATGGTAAACCAGCCCCCCAGCACCAGGTTAAAAATGCCACAGCCAAGAACCATCATGAATCCCAAATTGCCAGCTTCTAAATGACCACAACATCCATCTTGTGTACAGTCTCTCAATTCTTACACTGGTCATCCTCCTTCTCTGCGACGGTGAGCATAGCACCTTTTTCCATGGAAACTGCTTTCCCATCCTAATGCTTTCTGTTGATTTTCCATATATGCATTGCAACCCTCCCTGCCACTAGCCTTCCTGCTAATGCTGTCTTGTGTGGTGGCACAGATACAGCTGCTACTTCCCTAAAAGTTCTATTTTAACAATTGCAACTATTAAAAAAACCTGCTGAATACTATATGACGTTCACTTACCTGTGCCTTACAGAAGTCTGATCAACAAGTGCCGATTGTGGGATTCTCTGATTTAAAAACCTTGAAAACCCCAGCAAACTGTACAAAACCAAATGTGAACAATTACAAAGTTACTGGTGTGAATATGATTTAGTTCATTTGATTAAAGATGAACTAGAACCTAATGACGTAGCTTTCATCCTGCCACCATGCCTTACACCAGGAAAGCTTACAGACACACAAGACAGCACTGGAGCATTTTTAAACCAAGTTGCTGTGGTTACCATAGCCACAGAGAAAAACTTTAGCATCTCTCCCTCCTATAAGAGTGGGAAAGATCTTATTTTACACCATGATAAAATGTGTAGTGCTTTCTGACACCCTTAGAATCAAGGCTTCTTGATGGCTATTACTGAACTTAAGGGAGCATAAGCTCATGATTTTAGATCAAGTTTGAAGTTCATTTCCATAGTTATACAGGAGCATTTCAAAGACTATAAATCTCTGGAGCTCTGTAGAGCCGCCCAGGCAGTAGAGCAGTTTCAACCATGCAATCACAGTGTATGTCTGTTACTCAGAAATAGCTGCAGACACAAGTCAGTTAAGACTTCTGAGGTAACTCAGCTGGTCCTTTAGCTTAACCATAAACAACGTGCCAATTATTCCAAGGAAGACGAAAGGGTGTGTATTTTGGCTTCTGGATGGACTTTCATAACAGCAAACATGACATTTAGTCTGTATAAACAGTGACAGGGGCTGCAAGAAAAAAAAAAAAAATTATGACACTAGGGCAGAGGAGTAGTGTGTTTGACCTGGATCTCAGAACAAGAAAAGAAGTAGGGAATCCACTTCAATGGATCACTTCTGCTTGTGCTTTCCCTTTCCTTGGAAGCCTGGGAGAGAAGTCATGCTTTGCCTTTCTAGCCTTGATGAAGCCACATACGCAATAGCTATGGTTTTGGAAAATTCCTGATGTAATAGCAAATCTGAACGCAGAGTTGAAGGAAGGTGCGGAGGAAGCAGGAAAACAGACAGACTTCTCATCGCAGGGAAGACTGTAGTAGCTGACCTGGAGTACTAGCACATTTCCAGAGGAAGTTGCATGCAGCACATTTTGGGGCCTGACTGTTAGTGCAAAGCTCTCCAGGGGATTCAATCTCTTCAGGCAATGCTACATTTCACTTTGTCTCTTCTCTTTTATTAACTTTGTAAAGGTGATCAAGTGTGAGAGGAAGAAAGGCTTTCCTAAAGCATTTCACAACTTCTCTTACCCTCCAGGAAGTAGCCTGAAGCAATTTCAGCACAGCAGCTTCTTGCTCTGTAGTTACTCTTTCCCTCCTTTATACAGACAGAAGAACCAATCTTGCATGGAAAAAAAAAAAAGAAAAAAAATGGTCGATTCCTATGAACCTGCCATCCAGACAAATTACTGAGATGACTGACATATTTGGAAAAGTTTTCCTCTTTCTCTTACAACCTTCATATTACCTACTATTTCAGCTCAGTCCCTAAAGCTTTTATTCCCTCTGACACATACTGAAATATTAACTTAATTCAACTTATACTGTCATGCAAAACCTTTAAGCCTTTGTTAAACAAGAGTACTTGTTCAACTTTGCAAGATCTCAGCATCACTTTGAAGTCACAATCAAGACTGTGCGTGAAAGAGTAAACTCGATAAGATTGGCTCTTTTAACTTTAGAAGTAATAGAAATGCCAACTCGATGGGGAATTTTTCTGTTCTCAACTAATTTTTTCCAATTTTCTAATAAGAACCAGCATAAATTTAGTGCTCAAAACAAAAGTATCAAAGAGCCTCAGTGTAAGCACTGTGCCTGTCTCAGTCTGAATCAGACCTGATCATGCTTCTCTTCCTTAGAACATGAAGTGTCTCTTATTTTTTTTTATACTTTATTTGTGCATAAATTCTCATAGAAAAGAAAACCAAGGTAGACAGCACCTAAATACAAGCAGCAGAGAAGCTTCCGAGCTCTTTTTAAAATACAGGTAAAAAAAAACAACAAAAAAAGAACACTGGAGGTCACCTTACATAAAAATGTAGGTAAGAGTTTAGTTCTTCAAATCTTTTTGAAATCACTGTAGCCCCACAACCTTCTCTAGAAGGCTGCGGTAGAGGTTTTGGCTAACTTCAAAATAGCTTTAGCAACTCTAAACAGCTTCACTCTCATTGCGGACAAAACCCACTACAAGACAGTCACTACCACAACACATACAGGTATGAATATGGATGACTCACTAAGTGATACAATATTCAAAGTCTTCTCAACATGCAAATTTTAGGTCAGACTAAAAATTGACACAGACATTTCAAAGGGAAGTCAAGACCTTGGAATTTCACCTAGCCCACTAAAAAAGGGTAAGGTACATTTCCCCAGGTTCAATTCTTGTTCAAGCAAATGCAAGAACCAACTTCAGATTTTCCTTTTGGCTTTGATCTAAGCTCCAAGTACCTTTTTACTCTTCCTTTTGTATTTCCAAAGAAACAGAAGAGCACAGAAATTCAACAGCACCCACCCTTCACAAGCTGAAAGCCCCCACCCTTCATACCAACACTACGCACTGAAAATGCAGATCAAAACATAAGCGGTCATTTTCTTGCTTCTTATCACTGTTGAGTTGTTGATCATCTCATGCACATCAGTACGTGCTCCTATTCTCTCTACTGTAGGGAGAGGGAAGCTGAAATAATGTGGTGACGCACACTAGTTCAAATACATTAAAAGAAAGCTTGAGCTACTTTCTACCATGCTATTTTTACCAGTCAGCACAATTTGGTTGTACACATATAAACAGGGCTACCAAAAAAAAAAAATCTCTCCTATGGAAGGTGCCACATTTGATGCCTTGTCTGCTAATTGCACCTTCCCCACTGTTGCAAAGGGAAAGTATATGGCATTTGGCTGACATTTCAACCTTAAACGGCCCTCAGGAGTTAACGTGAGAGGATTCAGCACAGAAACAGCAGGAGTATCAATTTTAAACTCTGTCACTCCTCCTCACCTCCACCAGAGAGTGCAGCCTAACCACGCTCCAGCATCCAGCCCGGGAAATCCCAGTCTGTAAAGAAGTTGTGCTTCTAAGATTCAGCAGCAAGAGCAAGACGCTGACCTGACAATGTGGTTGCAGCAAAGGAAATTCTCGCTAGATACAAGAGAAAATTCTTCCCAGTGGGGGTGCTGCAGTGCTGGGGCAGGAGCCCAGGCACGATGACAAATCCCCCTCCCCATAGGTTTTCCAAATGCAGACAGGCAAGGAAGGCCCTGGACCACCACATCCAGCTTGGAAACAGTGAGCCCCTGGGGTTGGACTAGAGACCTCCAGAGGTCTTGTCCAGCTAAATTACCAGATGTTATCAACCAAAGTTTGCACTCAACCTAATATGGAAAAAAAAAAGCCATTAAATGCTCATCAGCATGAATGCATTTTAAACATCTTTTGGCCTCAGCATTTATTTTTTCCATTATAGTAGTATCTAGGAAGCCCACTAAGAGAGCAGAGCTTTACTACAGTAAATAGCACAGAAGTGCACAATGCACACTGGTTATCATTAAAATGTTTAGGCAAATCCAGTGGATGCACTTCAAGAAGAAACTGAGTTATCACAGCCAGTCCTGGATAAAGAACTGTGGAAAGAGCTGCTTAGCGCAGCCAAATTATGCAGACTTACCACAGCCCCTAAGGTGGTAGTGTCCTTCTCCCTCGGCCACAGATGTCTCCTGCAAATAATGACATGCTCCTTCCCTCAGTCCTGTCTCCAGTGGCCCAGGTCTCCTGGCTCATCGGGGATCCTGTCCTCCAGCTGATGGCAGAAGAGAGTACAGCTCAGAGGTCTCCTTCCCTTCTTACTTGCAGAGCTTCAGCAGCTTCACAGCACCCTCTGCTGCCAAAGAGCAGAATCAGATCAGAAATGAAGAAATGGACTCTTACGAAGAAAGGCTGAGGGATTTGGATCTTTTTAGTCTAGAAAAGAGACGACTGGGGAGGACCTTATCAACACTTATAAATACTTAAAGGGTGGGTGTCAGGAGGATGGGGCCAGGCTCTTTTCAGTGGTGCCCGGCAACAGGACAACAGGTCATGGGCACAAACTTGAGCACAGGAAGTTCCACCTAAACATGAGGAGGAACTTCTTTACTTTGAGGGTGGCAGAGCACTGGAACAGGCTGCCCAGAGAGGTGGTGGAGTCTCCTGTTCTGGAGACATTCAAAACCCACCTGGACACGTTCCTGTGCAACCTGCTCTAGGAGACCCTGCTCTGGCAGGGGGGTTGGACTAGATGATCTCCAGAGGTCCCTTCCAACCCCTGCCATTCTGTGATTCTGTGACTAAGCCTTTGAGTGAACATTATCCCTTTACACACACCCTACACCCCCACCCCCCACATTACCCTACAATGAAAAGAGCCAGATAATGAAGCCCTGATCCATATTAGGGACAAATCTCCTTGCCTTCCACAGAGCCACCCTTGAAATTGATCTCCTCTTGGATACTACAGGTGCAAAACAGACTCGAAATAGCAGAAGCTCACTGTTTCCAAGGAACAGTCCCATCCCAGAGTACAAACCTTGCAGGGCTGGGCTTCTAAGGCAGCTGTTATTTTTCTCAGCCTAACCCTATTGAGGAACAGGATACTGTTCCTCAATTGATAACAAGTTTAATAAGTGTAATTTCTTATTAGAAGATAATAATATGCTTAATTAAAAGAATAACATTAGTAAATCAGCTCTTTAATTTGAAAGAAAACTATCCTAGCTTAGTTCAGCACAGTACCATCATCCACAACTGCACTGTCACTTACGTGTTTGCTCGATGAAAAGTGTGGTTTTATTTGTTCGCTAAAGTCTTTCATCATTGTGCTTGTTGGTTTGCTGTACTGTCCTGTCCCACTGTTGATACAGCCAACGTCGAGGCAGCTGAGAAAATAGAAAATTATTTTAATGGATCCAGTGCCAACATTGGCAGCAAAAGAAATGAAAATCTGAACTGCAAGCTGGTGCTATTCAGTAGCTTTCAGCATCTGGCTCTACATAATCCTTCTCCTTATTACTCTGAATTCTTATTTTTTGAGGAAAAAAACTTGTGCTTCAACTTTAGAAAGAACAGAGAAGGCATAAGCACGTGCCCTCTGAAATCCATGGGAAACATTCCCATCACACTAAACTGCTGGTCCCACAAACTAGTCAGGTTCTAAAAAAATCATTACCGTGAGCATAAAAGCAGCAATGCCACAGGCAGGTGAGAAATTCCATTCGGTTCATAGGACAGCTGAAGAAAAGACAACTTTACTCCTATTCCAGCCATCCCTGGCCGCGCACAAGCCTTTCCTCACGCAACGCCTCTGCAGCCTCCATCAGCTGCGCTGCCCAGACCGCGTTATTTGATGCTACTACGCAGAAACGCTTTACGGGCGCCAAGGCCAGCAGGCACCCCACCGGCACAGACCCTCCTATACGGGCACAGACACGCGTACGGAAACACATATTCACATACCCCGCGGAGCGCCCCGGCCCGGCCCCGGCCCCCGCCCCGTCCGTCCCGCCGCCGTCCCGCCCCGCCGGCAGCGCGGC
>VYZM01003984.1:102746-113208 GCA_013398915.1 Dromas ardeola
CTGGGGTTGGGGCTGTGGCGGCGGCGGCAGCAGGCCGCGATGGCGGCGTCCGAGGAGGATGAGGCTGAGAAGAAGGAGGAGGAGGAGCTGCGGCAGCGGTTCATGGCGCCGCCGGTGAGCGGGCTGCGGGAGCTGCGGCGGCGGCGGCGGGAGCTGCGGAGCCGCATGGAGCTGCTCATCATGGAGACGCAGGGGGAGGTGTGCCGCGCTCTGGCCGCGCTGGACCCCGGCGCCTCCTTCGCCGTCGATACCTGGGAGAGGAAGGAAGGTACGGGGGATGGGGGGGATGCCGCGGGGGCCACCCCGGGCTGGGTCACCCGGGGCTGGGTCACCCCCCGGGGGACAGCGGCGGTGGCCGTGGCGCGGGGTGACCCTGGCGTTGTCAGGCGGAGGCGGCATCAGCTGCGTGCTGCAGGACGGCGAGGTCTTCGAGAAGGCGGGTGTGAACGTGTCCGTGGTGTCCGGGCTCCTGTCCGAGGAGGCAGCGCGGCAGATGCGAAGCAGGGGAAAGTCTCTGAAGGCCAAGGACGGTAAGGGGTCTGGCGGCGGGGAGCTGGGCTAGGGGAGCCAGGCGGGGGGGCGATTCACCCCAGTGTGGCTGTGGTGGCGCTCTGAAAGCGGGGTCTGGCCTTGGAGCAGAAGGTGAGGGAGGCCGGACCGATCAACGCTCACGGGAAAGTTTTGTTTGCATCCTGGTGGCTGCTAACCGGTGTGCCTGACAGGTGGACTTCCAATATCCCTAAAAAGCAAGGTATTGGGGCGCTTCTCCCTCTGTCGTGCTGCTTTAGGCAATGTGCTGTAGGCTCAAGCGACTTCTCAGCAATGACACTGTAGCTCGGCAGCGAAAGGGCGGAGGAGTTACTTCCTAAAGAGGTGGAGGCAGAGAACCAAAAAGACCTGAAAATTAAAGGGGATTCAACCCACGCTTGTGTAGCAGAGGGTAACTCTGAGGACATTTCACCACACTGGTGGTAGAAAGCCTTAGCAGTGCCTTACAGCTTCAGTGGTCTTCATCTAATGGGTGGTCTGACATAAAATTGCATTTTAGGACAAATACCAAAGGAAGCACTTAGTTAGGTGCCCAGAAGTGAGTGGATGAGAAGTAAATTGCACATTGATTAATAATACCGTGACCCAACATCACAAATTTTCTTGTAGTGGAACCTAAGGGAAAATAGTGATATTCCTTAAACGATTATAAATGAAGCTATTTGAAAAGCATAAGGGCTTTTTTCTGTGCATCTTTTTATCTAGGAAAACTGCCTTTTTGCGCCATGGGTGTGAGCTCTGTCATCCATCCAAAGAACCCCCACGTTCCAACCATGCACTTCAACTACAGATACTTTGAAATCGAGGAAGCAGACGGTAAGAGCTGTAACCCAATGAAGTAGATACTACGCATATGACTCTGTGAAAAGGAGTTGTGCGCGCGTGGCGAGGGTGAGAGGTGAAGAACCTGTCCGGGTTTGTTCCCAGTTGTGCCAAGGGTCTGCTGTGTAGCGATGGACCTCTTAACCTCTGGGCCTTCGTTTGTCCGTTTGTAAAGTCAGTGTGATGCGCGCATCTGGTACAGTAAAGGTGCTTATGGTTTACTTTTTGCAGCGTACACCAGGGGCTTCAGCCTTAAGTTCAAGTGTAGGATGTTATAAATAAGCGTAAAACACATTCAAAGAAGCAAGTCTAGAATTTAGTAGAAGAAAGGTCTGTGAAGGACTGATAAGCGTTCTGGTCAGGATGGACCTTTGTCTCAGGAGCTGGGAGGACATACTGTCAGAAACATCGCTCTCTAGGGGCACTGTGCCTTTTTTCCCAGAATTTCTGCAGCTGGCCGCTGTCAGAAGCAGGACTGTAGGCTAGGTGGTCCCATGCTGAGAGCCTGCCTGTACCTTGTGAGAGTGTATGTACTGTTATAAGCGCAAATACAGTTGTCTTTCAATTATTTTGCCAGAGCATTACCATCATTTCTAGTCAATTACTTCTCTGGCTTTAATAACGATGTTTCCTTTCTTTGGCATGCAGTAAAGTGCTTCTGTATCCTTGGATAGAAGTTGTCAGCCCATCTTGTGAAACTGATACCCTGTAGTCAGGGTCAGCAAAATACTGATCAAATGGTTTTCACTGCTTTGAAATTTGTTTCATGTTTTCCTGAAGTCACCAGTCATTGCGCTGCCTTGAATTCAAATTTTTCATGATTGATGTTCAGGATGATTTTGTTTTGTATTGTAAAAGTAGTTGTTAGGTCTTGGTGAACCACTGGCAACATATTTCTGTTTGGAAGTTTAAAAGAAAAATGTTGCTGCTTGCCTCTCTCCTATAGGAACTAAACAGTGGTGGTTTGGTGGTGGGACTGACCTCACTCCAACTTACCTGAATGAAGAGGATGCCGTTCATTTTCACAAGACTCTGAAAGAAGCCTGTGACAAGCATGATCTGAAGCTGTATCCCAAGTACAAGAAATGGTATGCGGGGAGAGATGCGCTTGGGTTCCTTTTGTAGGAGCAGAAGGCGGCACTGGGTATCTGCAGTTAAGTCTATTATAGGAAGAGTAGGTTCTGCTCTGCCTTTTGATAAATATCAGGAGACCCTAATGAAAATTGGCAGATGTGTACTGGGACAAAATGTAGTCTAAAGCAATCTCTTATTTACAGAGGTCTGAGTTTTTCAAATCAGAGGGCTGATAACTAGCATCATAAATCCATAGCCTGAATAAAAACCAAGCCGGCTCCGCAAGACTTTGTAAGCCACAGGCCTCACTAGGCAACTCAAAAATTCCTTTTAGCCTCTGGTATTAAACTAGCACAAGACTTTTGCCCCATGGACTTGCACTAATTCTCCTTACAATTAATTCATGGTAAATGTGTATGGCTTTTGGGCCAGCACTGTAGTTCTGAAAATCCGATTCCGGTTTTTCTGCCTTCAGTCTGACCTTCGTTACTTTTTTTTTTTTTTGCCAGGTAGGAGCTTGTCCTTAGTGTAGAAGCTTCATAATTTTGATGGAGCTGTGCTTTTTTTCCAGTGACACATTTGCTGAGAGTTAAACAACATATTCTCTAAAGATGCAAACTTTGAATGCTCTTCTTGAGCTGAGAGATACAGATGATGGGATCCTCCACTGTTCGGTGGGGGCTGGCTGCTCTGGGTCTGATAATCCTATCTGCTACAAGTTGTGGTATCCAGGAAGGAGGGGTTACCCTTTTGTAAGCTACCAGGTCTTGTCTGAGGACAGGAGATAAAGTGGGTGTTGTAGCTCGGGTGTGAACCACTTCGTAGAGAAGCACATCTTGCACAACCCTAAGACTACAGTCTTGTTCTCTGAAGAATTTTTGCATGGTAGTTCAGAGTGTCTGCCTTAGGGGTCAGGTTGTTTGCAGCCTAAATAGGCTAGCAATGCCAGCTGCAGGGGGTCGGAGAGAAGGATGCCTGGTCTTAGTCTGAGAGCAGCTCAGGGGAGGACTTATTGTATCCCATGGACAAGGGCAGTTTTCTCAGTCCCAGCACGAGTATTTGCTGTAAGCAGCAGTTCTGCAGGGGCATGCGGGTCTCGCTGCCGGAGCAGTGTGAATCTCCTCTGAGCTTTACTAATTAGCGTTGCCCCTTTTCCCACCTTTCTGAAACAAAAGCTCTTGTTATGTTTACCACGCTGTCTTCCTGGTCTAGCTTTTAAGACTTTTGTCAGGCAGCTTCTCTTTTGCATATCCGACTCAGCCTTTTTTCCTAACTCCTCCTGCAGCTATAAAAAAACCAAAAAGTTGATCATCCCAGTGAATAAAAAAATCACTTAGGTTATCTGTTACATCGCCGCATCTCTCCTGCTATGGCCATGCCATTTGTATTGCTTGAGAACAGCAAGTGTAGATGGATACGTGCATGGAAAACTAGTCCTAAGGGAAGGCAGGGTTTCCATGCTGTTGATGGTTTCTGCTTCCTGCTTCCCTTCCATTTCTCCTCCATGTGAAGACTTGCAGGGCATGGCTGCCCAAGCAAGCAACTATAAACAATATAGGGTGTGGATACAATTAATCAGCTAAGTTACAGTAATTGCACACCTACATACTCCCAGTAAATACAAAAGAGATTAACTACCTCCCTATTGTAGGATAAGGTGCACTTAATCCTTCATAAACTTGAACGTGAGCCTTGAACAGCCACTACTAGAATGGCTCCATCTTCTGAGTTTAACTATTAAAAAGCCTCTTTCTAAGGAAGGCTGCCTCACTTTTGATTTTTCCGTCAGTGACAGCGGCTTTCTTATCTGATCTTGAGTTTTTAGATTCTTTTTGTTTTGATGCAGAAAATCAATTCTTTCACTAGAATGGCAAAAAGAATAAAGAGGTTCTCTTCGAAGTTTATTTTGAGTTTATTTGAAAGCTGTACAAATAATTTGGGATCTATATATAATTCTGGGAATGAAATCTAGAAAGAACTCTTAGGGTGAAGTTTTGAAATCAAGTGTCCCTCCTCCTTCTAGGTAGAGGATATGGATTGGATTGCTCCACATGGAAGCATCTGCCATGCTGTTTGAGTGTTGCATGTTCAGTGACTGTGCGGTGATAGGTAGTTTTGCAGAGACCATTTAATCGGAGCTTTTACTGCAAGTGAACACAGGAGGAGTGCTTTCCAGATGGTGCTGTACCATCCTGGCTCTCTGCAGTCAGTGGGGCACCTGGCACCACAGGAACTGACTTTTCATCAATATTTCACTAGTGCCATCAGTGCCACATAGCTGTTCAGAGTTCTGTTCATTTCCTTGAATACTGTGGACCATATTAATAATTGTCCACTACCTCTTCTAGGTGTGATGACTACTTCTATATCAAGCACCGTGGCGAGCGAAGAGGGATTGGAGGCATATTCTTTGATGACATGGACTCTCCCTCCAAGGAGGAAGTATTCCAGTTTGTGAAGAGTTGTGCCAAAGCTGTTGTGCCTTGTTACATTCCCATTGTGAAAAGGCACTGCCATGACTCCTTCACACCAGAGGAAAAGCTGTGGCAGCAGCTTCGGCGAGGACGGTGAGTCCTGAAGGAGCAAAAGAATACATGGGAGGTGGATTACGTTGGTAAGAGAAAAATGAGCTAGTTCTTTATGGTTGTGCCGGGGAGGGTGCAAAGAAGGTACTAGCACACCCTCACCCATATCCCCCAGTCTCCCGTGTTGCAGCACAAAGCAGCCCATACAAAATGCCACAGTTTCTCTCCAGCTCTTTCAAAAACCAAGAGAAGCTGCTGCTTTGTAACAAGCAAAGGGGTCCGTGTGTGCTTGGTGTCCTGAATCTTGTCCCCTCCTGCAGCCCAATGATATGGGTAATAGGACTGCCCTATGAGGAACACAGGGTGAGGGAGTCACGCTTCCTATTCAGTAACGAAGCTAAACCCCAGAAAGTCATGGAATAACTGTACCCAAGAGTACTTTCAGCTTCTTACATACATATTTATTCCATCTGATGTTAGCATTGCAATGAAGACACAGTGAAGTCTTTGTAAAGGAACAAAGATACAGAAGGGTTTTGTCTTTCTGGCATGGTCCAAAGTTACTGTAACTTAAAAGACTTTGGAGGATGCTTATTAACATGAAGAACCGTTAATGCTGTAAAAGCTTAAGTACACTGGTAGATGCAGTTGTTGTATTCCTTTCTCTGTGTCCTGTGATTGTGTAAGCATACGGAGAAATGAGAATAGATGTGCTTTGTGTGGAACTGGGAAGTCCCTAGTCTCTGCCTCTTCTGCAGAGACATCTGTGAGAGTGGTATTGAGAAGGGCGCAAGCGTTCAAGTTTAGATCACTGGCCTGCAGCAGTTACTCAAATAAGGATATATGCTTCATTTTGTGGGTCTGTTCCTGGGAGTGTTGGGCTTTCAGGATCCAGTCTGTGGATGGGATTTAGCAAACCTGGTAAAGTTATAAGGGGGGAATAGCTTCTTTAAGCTGCAGCCAAGGACCAGCTGATAAGGCCTGCTTATTTCCCCGGATCTGTTTGCAGGTTATTGGGCTAGGCAAAGCTCTCCATTTCTGCAAATAGATAAGAGCTCCTCCCTTCCTGTACCTCTGTTTAGTACTAATACCTCAGTACTGGTTAGTAAGATAACCCCTGCTGAATTTTCACTTCTCTGTTCCTATGCTGGGGACAGAAAACCATCTATCCTGGCACTTAGAAGTCCCAGCCAGCACTCTGAAGCTGTTTGACTGCTGCTGCTTTCCAGATCTCCCCAAGAAGCAGAAAATCTTGTTCTGACCTTGCTGCTTATGCGTCCTTCAGCATGGAGGACTGCACAGTAGAGTTCTTCCTGTGGTCATTTCCAGTTCCTTTAAGGCTCCTTTTCATATCTGAGACCACCACACAAGAGTACTGGCATAACCAAGCTAAACTTGGTGTCAAGCTTGCCAGCGGGGTTGAGGCCAAGCATAAATAAGCTAGTATAGCACCTGCGGAATACTCTCCTTGAATAGTTTTTCTGCTCTTGTCTGTTAGCTAAGGTCACTACTTCCTATGCTTTGTGGGGAGGCAAGGTCACACTTGCATTCCTATGCAGAGGATGCTGGAGAAAAGTTGGCCCCAGAACAGGGTTCATTCTGACACCTAACACAGCAGAAAGACAAGCTGGTTTTGTTTGGTGTCTGCTAGTTGAAGAAGGCATGAGTCGTTTCTGATGATAACCTTGTTTTTCTGTTGCATCTCTTCACTCCCTGTAGGTACGTAGAGTTCAACTTGGTTTATGACAGAGGTACAAAGTTTGGCCTTCTGACACCGGGATCAAGAATTGAAAGCATTCTTATGTCTCTGCCACTGACTGCAAGGTAAGGGCATAACAGTGTGGGCTTGCAGGTAGGCACTGTTCTTATTAAAATACTTCATAGGATTAAATCAAAGGTCTGTCCTGGTGACTGGTCTCTTAACAGTGTTTAGTTCATGCCTGATAGAAGAACTGTCCAAATACATGGAGGTGCTCCTCAGTTTTGCTACACTTGCCCAGTTGCCAGTAATGTGTGGCCTAGATATTTTCTGGCCAAAAAAAAAGTGGTATTTTTGGTGCTTAGTACCTCTTGATAGATTTCCTCTCCTCGCTTCATGGGTTTTTGATTAGTAGCTCTTTGAAACCATGTGAGCTTCTGGCAGTCCTGACAAGCCTGTGGCAAGGAGTTCTACAGCTTAACTGTGTGTTCTGTGAAAAAGTGCCTCTTTGTTTTCTACTTGCACCTGATGACTTCATTCAACTTCTAAGTGAGAAACCAGATTTTCTTCCTGTTCATTTTCTCCATAACAGTTCTTATTTTACAGGCTTCTGGGTTATTTTCATTGTCTGTTTTACAGGCTGACAAGGCCCCCTGTTCTTAGTCTTTGTACAGAAGCTGTTCCATGCCTTTGATTACATTTGCCACTTTTCTCTAGGCTTAAGTCTTCTATGCCCTTTCTGAACTGGGGATAAGGAACAGACAACATAATCTACATATGTCTATCCAAGCTGCAGGTGTGCTGCTGAATCATACAGTGGCATAATGATGTTTTAGTTTCATAATTCTAATATGCTGTTTGCTGATTTTGACTGCTGGTAGGCATTGAGCTGGCTTTTTTAGAGAATTGTTATGATGCCAAGATCTTTTCTGAGCAATAAAAGTTGACTCAGTCTCTCAATGTGTATGTAACTTCTTTCTGAGTGCATCACTTTGGATCAATCAGTGAATTTCACCTACCGTTTTATTGCTCAGTTGCTTGGCTCGATATTAACTCTTTTCAGCTGCCTTTTTTAGCTCTTAATCGATCTTGCTTAATCTTGCAGCAAACTGTCATTTACTGTTTTTGCCCCTTTTTAGGTTGCTTTCAGATATGCTCAGTAGCACAGGCCCTATCATGAATTTCATAAGACTCCATTAGTGACCTCCCTCTGCTAGGATAACTGACCTTTACCTGCTTACCCCTTAACCGTGAAGGCAGTCCTTGTCTCACCATATAGCTTCATCCCGCTGCCAACACCAAATGTGTCCCTCACCTGGCAGTGCACCACAGTCCTACCTTTTGATTTCATTGCTGGGATGATCTGGTTTTGCTTGTTTCCATCAACGTAAATAGCTTGCTTCACAGCATGAATGAGTCCTTTCTGGGGGGGAAAAAATGGCAAAAGGTTGTACCCATTCCTTTGTGACTGCTCATACTTGTCTCTCTCTGTCATGCCTCTTAATTGCCTTTTTAATAAAAAGTGGTTTCTCATCAACTTTATTTTTAAAACCACTATTCAACAAAGGACTTGTAGTGCTTCCAGTCCAGCTGCTGGAAAAACTTGCCCTGGGTGGCTGAAAATACTGTGTCAGGATCAAATGATAAAATTGGAAGCTGGCAATTTCCCTTAGGTCTCACATCCTCACTCTCTCTTCTCTGGGTTCTTGTTTGGCGCATCTTCCTTGTGATACTAGTGTGTCACAAGAGATTGCTAAAAGATGTTTGCAAATAAACCTCCATGGATTGTGGGTAAGGGGCATTGCTCTTTCTCTTTTCTTTGTTCTTCTAGCTTTTCCAGAAGTTGAGAAAAAGATTGAGCTAACATTTCTCCTGTCTCTTCCAGTGTTATTATTTGTTTTTACTGTTTTGCTGAACTTAATGATTTGTAGCCGTATCTGTCACCTGATCAGAGAGTATCAATTGTGTATATAGCTTTGCATCCTCAGAAAAGGCAACTCAAGTCAAAACACAGCTGGCTATGGGAGTGGTGGCAGCCATCTGGGCAGTCTGAGTGAGTTTCCCCTCTACCTGCAGGTGGGAATACATGCACACCCCTCCAGAGAGCTCGAAAGAAGCAGAAATCCTGGAGGTTCTGCGCAATCCCAAAGACTGGGTGCACTGACGCGGATCGTGAGCAAGATGGATTGCTAACACTGAGCCATTATGAAAGAACAGGAACGCCTGCAAACCAGCTCATTCAAACTGCTGTTGCGTGGCGTTTTAGTATAGTTATTTATACTCTCACCTGGTGCCTTAGTAATGCTGTAGACTTGTTATAACTTGTAATTATGTGAACTCATTCTTTAAGATTGATCAGCTCATGTTATCACCCCCTGTTGATGTTGCCTTGTGAAAGACTGGTGATTCCCTCACAGGACTACTATGCATGCGTAAGATTTCCTCAACTGATTTGTTTGACTGCAAAATGGTAAATACTGTGAAGTGTTCTCCCAGTGAAATGAAAGCATTATCTGTGCCTAAATAGCACTGCTTACTCTTAGAAAATGTTGAGATGTTTTAGAAATATTTTTTTAAAGAATAAAGGGAATATTTGGTATTATTTTAAACCTTAAACTCAGCTTTCAGGAAGTCACGAAAAAGCTGGTACTTAACCACATATATTTTGATGCTGTCCAGGTAGTGTTTTAAGATGTGCTGCAGTAGCATGACTTGACTGATCAGTAAATGGGAGATTCTGGGTTGGGGTCCCATCTAGCCTGAGGAGAGGCAAAGGCAGTGGCTGTCTGTTTTGAGGAGGAACTCTGTGCTGCACATCTCAGTTGTGATGAAGGATCATAGCTGTCCTGGCTATCCTGATTCCTTTGCCAGGGACATGGGGTGCAGATCAGGAAGCTGTTGGGTGTTGTTCCAAGGTCCTCATAATAGCGCTTTCCTGCTTCTACCCCCGGGCTGATTGCCCTTTTTACCCCCGACACAAACCTCGTCGAGTACCCCGTGGGGAAAAGCAAGGGGGACGCTGTGCCCTGTCGTCCTCTCCGCCCCCAGTGACGAAAAGGTACCGCTACCTCCCCGTCGGGGAATCGCACCTCGGTCTCCCGCGTGACAGGCGGGGATATCCGCCACTATACTAACAAGGACTGAAATAATTAAGGTGGGCTTCCCGCCATGACGTAGTACGACGTCGCGTCTGGCGGCTTTCCAACCCGCAAACTGTGATTAGTCCGGTACCCGCGCAGGGCGGGGGGAGGCGCCGCGCCAGGCCACCTCACGCTCGTTGCCCTCCGATCGCTTTCTCTTCGGTAACTCCCGTGTTACACTTCCTCCTCAAAAATAAACTAAAGTATAATTTAAAAAAAAAAAACCGTTTAGTAAGAAGCCAGAGATCTTGTCCCCTCCACAGGGGAAAAAAGGAAGCAATTTAGTGGCCCGTACGGGGATCGAACCCGCGACCTTGGCGTTATTAGCACCACGCTCTAACCAACTGAGCTAACCGGCCCCTTTCTGTTGCTGTTTCCCCATGCACGCACCTAACGGCCTCCCAGGGACACGCCGCGGGTGGACGCCCTAACGGCAGCGGCTCCCGCGGGCGGCGATCCGCAGCATCACCGCGCCCGCTCTTTTTGACGACGGCGTCGGCGTGTCATTTTCGGGAGGGAGCTCTGACACAGCAGCACGGGCGTTGACCGGCGTGACGAGAATTGCTAAAACGGAGACTTTCAAGCCTGTCGGTTTTTTGTGCACCCCCTGCTACTGGCGGTACGGAGGGAGGGCTCGGCAGGGCCGCGCACGG
>VYZM01003984.1:113739-118739 GCA_013398915.1 Dromas ardeola
GGCGGGCTCCTTGCCTACACCTATGATGAGCCCCGTCTTTTTGAAACCACCTGCTGTCAGAGGACGCCGTGAGCCCTTCCCTAGCTGGAAAGCCAATTACGTCACTTGTAAAATCCAGGCATTATGCAAAAAAGCTGCCTAAAAATTAAATACCTCTCAGCCCATGAAAAAGTTGTAAAGGAGGAGGACATCACTGAATTCCAAGCCGTTTGCTTCACAAACTGTCGGTGTGAGCCCTAAGCTGAGCTCCTCGGTGACCTTCTTTGCCATTTCATTTGCCGCTAACACCACCTATCATAAAATACATAGATAAAAAGAATATATTAGGGAAGCAAAGACAAAGTAACAGCCGCCCAGAGAAAGCATACAGATGTGTCATAATAACACAAGAGGTTCCTCAAAACCAGGCAATGTTTAACACAGAGGTTCCAGCACCCTTTGCAAAAACAAGTGGTCGCAGAGCTGCACTGGAAGGCTGACCAAGGCATGGGATGAGGAGACGGTCATAGATGCGGTGTGAGGAAATCCAGGGCTTGAAAGGGACAGGAGACACCTGATGCAACAAAGAGCAGAAAGACCCAGACATGCATTAAGAAGAAAGAAACAGAAACCCTCCCCAAAAAAAGGCTTCTAAGTTGAAAAGGTATAATTTATCGTTGAGATACACGGGCTTAAAAAAACCAAAACTGTGGGCAGTCCACAGAAAATAATTATTTAGATAGCTACAGAGCTGGAAGGATCTGCAAAAAGCCATATACCTAAGGAAAGCAAACCTGACGTGCTCCAAATTCAGCAGGGAGTGTTTTCATTCTGTGGCCCCCCAGCAGCATCACTAGGTCACCAACACTGCGCGGCTCCCAAAACTGTAGGTTTTTGTTCACCAAAGAGACCCCAGTCCTCAGGAAGCCCATCAAAAGATTCTGGGAAAGAGTACTGAAGCAATAAAAGCACTCCAGATGCCAGAGGAAGAGGAGCTGTCCTAAGCAGAATCTAGATTTTAAACTCCTGTCTGTCTCGTGCTCTCTTGCAAACACACTTTTCAAGGATTTTGTTAGAGTTTTGAGATCAAGGAGCATCATGACAAAAAACACTAGTCAGAGAAGAGAGAAGGTGTAAGGTCTGCTTTATGTTTCTGCTGTTGTGAGTAGACCACCTCACTGTAAACTGATTTCAGAATAACGAGCAAGTTAAATTCAAAGCACAGAACAGCGCAGTTCTACACTTTTGGATCCTTTCGTCCTGATGCTGACAGCCAAATACGTTTGAACACTTGGATTCGTCACACTGAATTTTTGTGCATATTCTGGTGGTCCTTGAGTGCAAAACACAACAGTAAAAATAAATGAAAGCACATTGTTCTAGCAGTATCAGCTGCAGAAACAGGGAAACGAAGGAAGGGTAAGAGAGGGCAAAAATTGTATGTTAGCATCAAAGATTATTTTTTTTTCCCCCAACAATTAAGTTCTGTGGAGAAATGAGAAGCCACTGTACCTTTCAAAGACAAGAACAGTTTCAGAAATCCCTGAGCCACATCATCCTGCAACACTTTTTTATGTTGTGCTCCATTTTCAAACCTGCAGAAGGGGCTGAACTGTTGAAGAACATCCAGGAGAGAATCTGTATCACCTACAGCTCTCCTTCCATTTTTCCCTGCAAAACATACACTCTTTACCGTAGTACACTAGGCTGAAAATTGTAATAGTTCACAAGTTGATCTGCTTGCAGACAGGATGCTGCTGCCTCGCAGCCAAACCGTTGCTCAGGATTTTTAGGGTAGATGACTAAGAACAGTAACACTTTCAGCATACAATTTTAATCAGATGCCCTGAGATTGTCTGAATCCTCACTGACATTTAAGAAATACAACCATAAAATAATTTGTGCTCTTAAAAAAACAACAAAAAAAAACCCTAAAAACTCCACACAAACCAAAATGATACCCACAAGCTTAAAAGATACCTAGATAACTGACAATGTCAGATTTGAAATTATGTCCTAACAAATGCCCTTAAATGAAAACTTAAACACTTAGCCTGACTTTCCCAAAAGTTTGGAGGAATTTAAGTACATCAAAGACCAAATAAAATAGTAGTTTTGACCCTCCCATAGCGCCGAGACGGACGGAATTGGTCACTTTTTTAGGGACCAGGATTAACCCCAGACTTATCTGTAAAGCAGTGACTTCTTCTCCAGCCTCTCCTTGATTTGCACTTAAGCCTGGAAAACTCCCGAGGGCTTGTGCACTGGAAAATAAAACTTGACCACAGAAGACATGCTGAGCTACCTGGAACACCAACCAAGGCGATACCCACCACGGTGGGATCGGCATTAACAACCTAACCGAGAACCACTGGGATAACACCTTCGCCAGGGCAGGAGATGGCTCAGTAAAGACAGAGCAACTGGGAATTTGCATGCCAGGAGCCAGAAGATGCAAGTGCAACAAAATGCAGTGCTTTCCAGCAATCTTATATACCATATATACATGAAACCAGAGATGTAATCTAAAAACTTTGCTTTTTGCCGAGTTTGGTCTGCCTGTGCAGTCTTTTGCTCCATCTGTGCTCTTCCTCATCCTCATCTTCATCCTTACTAACTGGCACACAAGAAGAAATGCCCATTATTTGTGCAAGCATGCTTGATACATCAGTTTACAGAATGGAAAATTACAAAGAACAGACAAGTCAGAATCCTTTTGAGAACTGACAGGCTGTACAAAAAAAAAAGCAGACTGGAAACCAGTTTATTACGTCAATTAATGAAATTTCACGTTAGCACTGGGACAAATACGATTTGTGTCTTTCTGCAAGACAACAGGTCCTTTGCAAACTGCCTAGGGATTTCAGCAATAACTCAACGCCTTTTTAAAATGCACTTTGAAGTTTGCCCGTACCTTACGAGTGTAAATAGATTTTACCCCTCATGTTTGGTTAGGAGAAGGTCTCTTGGCTTTAGTCCAATAGGCTACGCTGCTACTCTTTACCATTTGCAGAGGTTAAAATTTTCCAACCAATACAGCAGTTTTTGCTTTTTTGCTGCATATTGCCACATAGATCAAAGAAGTCTAAAACAAAGATAAGGGAATATAGGAAATGGTGTGCTGTTTATAAAGAAATAACATTACCGAATTCAAGTGTCTTGGGTTTGCCACTGCATTTCTCTGCAAAAGCTTTTAATGACAATGTGCAATGATTCGATGTTGCTTTGGCATCAGTAGAATTTTGAGCTGACTAGCTTTGTGGTCTGCCTTTTGTGTCATCCAGCTTGCTCTGAGAAGATCCTAGCAAGTGAGATTTCTTATCTGTCTTAATGGGATCCACTGTATTCAGCCAGCGCGAGTTTAGGTATCTTCCAAAGGTGCTCTTCCCCTTTGCGGACAGTCTGCAAAGCTTAACCTCTATCTTTGCACACTGCCATATTATTATCCCTTTTTTTTAAAGTTTTTCCTGATTTATTGATCACTCAGCCCTTTGAAAATACCATTTTCCAAGAAAATTCTGAAACAATTACTTCATTATTTAAAAAAATGCTAGAAGCACAGTTTGTATTGCTTCTATAATATATAGATACTGTGTGAATATAGTTCAAAATACATTTCTTCATCTTTCAAGATGAGAAGGATGCCTAGGGAGAGGTATATATTCTTTTTGCTTTCTGGAGTGAGAAATTAGTTAGTTAAGTAACCATCTTCTCAAATGTTGCTTCAGGAACCCACAAGTGAAAGATGATGACTCTCTGATGGCAGATATTTGCCTAAATACAATACTTCAAACTAAATGTTTGAAATACACGTCGTCTTTTACTGCCTCTAATGAGTCAAGTTTAATACATTTGACCTCTTCCCTTTCCTTTTGCAGGAAAACCAATGTAACCTAACTTTGTAATATCACCTAGTCAGAAGAACTTGACCAGGGATAAGGAAGTAAAGGGTAAGATGAACCTTACTTTTCCCCTCTTAATTATGGTACCTTGCAGACAAGTGATCGTGTGCATATAACTAATTTTTGTACTTTAGTTTAGCCAAGAACTCTTCTACCAGATACCCATTTATGACTTTGCAAACTTTGGAGTTTTAAGGTTGTCTGTAAGTACAATTTTACATTATATTCTACATAAAAGTGTTTGGTTTTTTATTGTGATTATTTACACATACAGGAAGTCTGTCCTTTCAGACAAATGTATAGGTTTATAGGTTGGTTTTTATCAACTACAAGAGTAATTTTTCATTTCCTTTGCAGTAACATAATGCAGAAAACTCTGTCAGAAGTTTTGTAGCTACTGTAAGTTGTGATCCTGCCTGATAGTATCACTGCCAGCTGTTCATCAAGGTTTGCTATTGCTCCTTATATGAGGACATGTAATTGATAACAAATAATTAATAAATCTTAATAATTACCTTTAATACACAATCTGCCAGAAATACACTATTAGAGTCCTAATGTTTGTCAATATCACAACACTTTGCAGGATTGTGGACTGCACAGAATTGTATCGGAAAGAAATTCATGCTTTTTAGATGGGTTACAATAAGCAGAGCTGTTTGCTCTGCAGGCCACAGACTGTGTATTATCATTAGATTATATGCAAAGGAAGAAGCTATAGATTTTCAAGGCTGAGAGGAATGTCTTGATCATTAACGACAGTTTTGCCTCCTCCACTTTTACAAGCCAGCTCCTTTAAATGAGCTTGCAGCAATTGCTTTAGAGGACCCTGAAAGTTGCTGGTCAGAATAAGGTAGCCTGGAAGAGTGCTGACTACATTGCTGATTTTCTGAACAGGAAATGGTGGAAGATTATTTCAACCACAGACGAGGCTCAAGGTTTAGTCCTAGGGCCGGGACAAACCCTGGCACCACCACAAGCAGACTCGCGGTGGGGTGTGCTGTCAGCTGGGCCAGGCAGCTACCCGCCAGCCCCCCACAGGGTGGGGGGAAAGGTAAAAGGTAATGGGTGGGAGGACGCTCACAAATTGCAAACTGCTGTGCTACAATCTGCCATCTC
>VYZM01003984.1:121239-124416 GCA_013398915.1 Dromas ardeola
GTATAGCATTGTTCATACACTAAGGAAAAGCATAAAATCGAGAAGCTTCTGAGGTGGGAAACAGCCACAGCTGGCACGCACAGAATGCAACATCTACGATTCCCAAGACCAAACTACACGGGGAATGGAACGGAATCCTCAGTTCCGTGGCCTTGCCTTTGTGCAGACAGGGGGAATAAGAAGGCACCAGGACTAGATAACGCGGCTCACTCTGGACCCAAAGCCAACACTCTGTCAAATTTTGATGAATTGCTGTCCTTTGTGTGAACTTTGCTCATTATAATGTCATTTTAATGCATTTCAATACCAAAACACACTTCCATCCCAAAGGCTACCCGCCTCCAAGGTACGACCACTCCTCTTTGAGTCTGCGCCCTGAATTTTTCGTAAGCTATACCTTTAAACCGAGGCGAGAGAATTTTACACCAATCACAATAAAGGTACGTATGACTAAAGTCACCCAAACTCCACCCTGAAGGTAAAAAATAGTATAAAAATGGCCCGAGAAAGGGGGGATATGGGGGAAGACACCATCGTGAACAAGTCAGGGAGAACTCCATCACAGACCGCCTTTGACTCCTGGGTCCAGTCAGCGGGTTGAGCCTTTCTTCCCCCCACATCGGGACGCCTTTGGGTGAGACTTAAACCATACCAAGCGCTTCTTCGGGAAACTTAGAATTTTCTCTAGAGAATCTCTTTTCCACATTCATAGCCAGGCTGTATCATTTATAACTTTGTCTCGCATTCTGTAACTAGTATTACCTTTATTTGCACGTGCTTTGCAGACAGTGTACTTATTACCGACAACCCTAAGAACCTGTAAATCTGTTGGTCTAATAAACTGCACTTTTGAAGTAGCTAGTCGCTCCGGTTTCTCACTGAACGCGACCACAGACTCAAGGGTGGCCATGCTAGTTGCTGAGCACGACTGAACTAGAGGTCTATCCCACTATTTAGTGTATCCAAATCATACTAGTTTAATACCTGTTAAATGCGATTGGACTGATAGTGGCGAATTGGGCATCACTCAGAATTTAAACCTAGCCGCACCTAGCCTCCCACTCCAGTGACGAGTGTTAGAACGCAAGGGGGTTTATTTTCTGCCAAAACTGCTCTGCCCCTTTCACACCACACGTGCAAAAAGCTAATCAACACACCAAGTTGTTACTTCATGTACTCATATATATTCACATATGTGTCATTACTCCAATTCTGCAGAATCAGCTGTCACACATTTAACAACAGCCAGCACAACACACGCTTCTGACAGTCCAATATTTATAGTGATAAGATAGAGCCGATTGGTGAGCTACATTTCCTTTACCATCCCTCATTGTACATATGCATTCAAGATAACGTTTCAAACATTTTGGGAGATGCCCTTAATTAGCATACGCATTATTTACAAGAGGTTGTACATTTTAGTATTATAATCTAAGGCTCCTCTCAGACACGCTCCTCTCTAGAGTCCATTCCAAAGACTACATTGTCACCCAAAGACTATACATCTTGTCATCCTATACTTGGATCAGAGACTGGGAGCGTACTCCTTCCATGGGCCTTGTTTGCCTTCAGTAAACTCTCAATATGGTAATCCTTCAACAACTCAGTTTCTTTGATCTAAGTTTCAGTTAATTGTTTCTACATCTAGTCCAGGCGCAAAAGGCCCAATTCAGTTTTAATTTTAGGAGTTCAGCTAAAGTTCAATCAAAGTTCTACCACAATTCTATGCAAAGCGTTTATGTAACTTTTTAACCATATGTGGAATAACTACTAAATTGGCCAAAACCGCAAAAAGTACAGCATTGATCACACATCGAAGAAGGGTACAGAATCAAAAGAAGGTAGGCGGCTGCAGCTGGCATGAATTCCGGGCTGTATTGTCTCAGTACCTGCGGTTTGAAGTTACACGGGGGACGGAACAGAACACAATCTTCCGTGGCCTTGCCCTGTGATGTGTAGCAGGTACAAGAACAAGATGAATGGATAAGTGACCAACTCGCTACCCTGAGCCCAGATGCTGCCAAATATTGATGAAATGCTGTCCTTTGTGTGAACTTTGCTCATTATAATGTCATTATAATACCAAAACACACCTCCACCCTGAAGGCTACCCGCCTCCAAGCTGCGACCACTCCTCCTTGAGTCTGCACCCTGAATTTTTCATAAACTATATCTTTAAACCGAGGCGAGAGAATTTTACACCAGTCACAATAAAGGTATGTACGACTAAAGTCACTCAAACTCCACCTTGAAAGTAAAAAAATAGTATAAAAATAGTCTGAGAAAGGGGGGATATAGGGGAAGACACCATTGCGAACAAGTCAAGAACAACTCCATCACAGACCGCCTTTGACTTCCGGGACCAGTTGACGGGCTGAGCCTTTCTTCCCCCCCCATCGGGACGCCTGTGGGTAAGACTTAGACTATACCAAGCGCTTCTTCGGGAAACTTAGAAATCTCTCTAGAGAATCTCTTTTCCACATTCATAGCCAGGCTATATTGATTATAACTTTGTCACGCATTTTGTGTAACTAACATTACTTTTTTTTGCACGTGCTTTGCAGGCAGCGTATTCATCACCGGCAATCCAAAGAACCTTTACCTGTTGTTCAAATAAACTGCACTGTTTAAGTAGCTAGTCGTTTTAGTTTCTGGCAACACCATATTCTCTTGACATCACCTCTCCTTTACCTCCTCAGTCCCGTCACTTTCTCACACTGGGCACCCTCCACCCCCAAGAAACATTGCCACCTTACCCAAACAAAATGACAACAGCAGCAGCTTTTCACCCTGCTTTGCCCCGCAGGTGAACCACAACAAACTGTGCGTGACACCAGGAGGACAGTTTTACCTCCTCCGACTTCTGTTCCCTTCTGTGTTTCCAGATATTTCGGTGCTGCAGGAAGCGGCACCGTGACTTCCCCTGATCAGCAAAAGGAGGGTGGGGGGAGAAACACAAGAGGCAACTCCCAAAACACAGAGTGGCTCAAAAGTCACCGCTGGCCCGTACGGGGATCGAACCCGCGACCTTGGCGTTATTAGCACCACGCTCTAACCAACTGAGCTAACCGGCCACACTACGAAATCCTTTCCCAGCGTCCTGATGCCGGACCCCACCCTTGGCTGCGGTGACCCCCGCCCCGCCACAGTGCAGAATGGCCCCTCCTCCCTCCC
>VYZM01003984.1:124513-145517 GCA_013398915.1 Dromas ardeola
CTCCCCCCCTGCCTTCTGCAGGCGCCTCCCCGCCCCTCGGCGGCTACAGGGCCTCAAAAAAAGGCGCGGACCGAACCGAAAAGGAGGTTGTCAGGAGTGGGATTCGAACCCACGCCTCCAGGGGAGACTGCGACCTGAACGCAGCGCCTTAGACCGCTCGGCCATCCTGACTGCTGAGCGCGTTTTTTCTGCCGGCCCCATTCGGCTCCGCCGTGGCGCCCGCCCGCCCCGAACCCCACAGCGGGACGGGGCACCCCCTGTGGGGGCGGCCGCGGCAAAGGAGTGGAAATAGAACCCCTTATCTTCTTTATATTAACTGTTACAGCGAAGTTTCTTTTCTGTAAAGAAGCAAAGCCCTTCTATTTTTGTGCTGCAGCGAGATGCAAATGCCAGGTTACACAGGGGCTAACATTATTTAGCAGTATTTTGAGATATGGTTTTGCTCAGCGTGAACAGAAGTCGAACCACTTCCCTGTTCCCAACATAATTCCTTTAACAATTTGACCATGTTCTTCATTCACTTCTCTTAGCCGCATTAATTTGCTGTTTCAGAAGATGGTATCTAACAGTAGGTGCCAGAGCGTCAGAATTTCTCCGAATTAAGCTGTCACTTCCTAGCCCCTGGGTTGTTGGGGTTTCCTAAGAAAGGCGAAAGCCCTTTCCTGGACAGAATTTCATACAAATAGAAAAAGCAATTAATGCCCACGGTAATATCCAGTACACCTAACAGTTATCCTGCATTGTGACTATACTCACATTCAGCCAAAGGAAGACAAACCGAATGAAGAGATAAGGTGTACAAGAGATCGATTTATGCTGTATTTAGTAATACACATTAAAGAGGGAAGGCTGCTAGGCTAACAGTTGCTTCAAGGAAAGGGAGAGGAGCTCAGACCAGAACATACATGAACTCCAGAGAAGAAACTATAACCCAAGTTCTGCTCACGTAAACATCCAAGCCAAAATAAAGTACTTTTGTAAAGTTAGTCCATGGCTTACTGCCTTGCGGAAGATGTTCTGGTATGTCTTTCAGAAAACCAGCGTGGCACACTGCTCCTTGGCCTTGCTATCTTGCCCAAACTGAGATTATGGTTAAATTGCCCAAGTTGCGCAGCCTTCCTTGGTTCTGAGAGCTGCTCAAGGCACTTCCACCATGGTTGAATTTATGGACACATGCACACAAAAAATACAAATTACTGTTTTTGTGGCCCCTAGCCCCTGTATCTCTAAAATAAACTGGAATAATCCCACAGCTTCACCTGCACAGCAGACGGAGATGGAAACAGGGCAGATGCACTACCAGTAAAAAAGTATTTTCCTAGAAACTTCACTCACCTGCACCTACCATTTCTGATAGGAGAGAGAATACAAACCATTAATCAAGGACTTGCAACTCACCTACTATTACAAAATGAGAGCATCTTCTAAAGAAGAACAGTCTATACATTAAAAGATTTGCAGCAAGGAAACCTTACACTATTTAATACTCTGAAGAAGAAAAAAACAAAAACAAAAACCAAACCACAACAATCAGGAATTCAGGTTCTGTTTCATAGAAACAGAACAGAAATATACTTCCCTGCTTGAATAAATATTTTAAGCAGGGGAGAGAAATGCTTCTTCTCTCAGATATAAAAAGTCCTCCCAAGGAACAAAAGAGAAAATGAAGTATTCCTCTAAGTCCTTCCTTAATTTTGTTACTTAATACATTCTAAAGTTCATGTAGTCTTCTTATACCATCATGCTCAAAAATTTAATCTTTTTTTTGGTTCCTTCATGCCCACCCAACCTCACCACTCAACCTCTGAACTTTCCTACCTCACGCTTGTCTCTCGTGTTTGTTTCACTTATGCCTGTGCTTCTCCTGTCCTAAAGAGGAAAGAAAGTTTTCTGACTAAAAAGCGTAACATAGGAAACCAAGAAACAAGCAAATATTTGTTTTTAATATTTACTCAAAAGTGTTTTAAAACAATAGCTTAATTTATAACTTTATTAACCTTTGGATATGCAATCTAATTTTAGTATTAAACCAAATTCCTGAAGTTGGTAACTTCTCTTCCTGGAACAGTTACAAAAATGTAGTTTTTTGTTCAAAACAAAAAACCACTCTGTTGAAGCCAGCACCATTAATTGTAGGTATAAAATCACTTTCCGTTGCGTATTGTAAAGGATAATTAGATGCCAAAGAGAGTTTTGAGGTCAGCCAGAGTGAGCTTAGTGAAGGCCTCCCCTCTGCCTGACAGCACCTGCTGGGCAAGAACTTTCTTCCTTGTCTGGAGTTGTACAATCTTTTCTTCTACTGTTCCTTCACAGACAAACCTAAAAAAAAAAAAAAAAAAAAAAAAAAACACACAAACGAAAAAAAAAAAAACCCAAAGGCACATCATCTCAACTGCTAGGAAAAAGCGTCAGCATTATATCAGCACTTTCCCAGTAAATTTCCAAACACTTGTCTCACTTAAAAATTAACAGCCAATTATGTGACTGACAAAATATACCTGTGCACAGAAAGCAGCTGTTCTCATATCCAGATATTATAACATTTCTAATAAAAGTCTGATGCGCTTTAGGCCTCAACTTTGGTCATCTGAAGCAACAGTAATTCTGTGACAAAATCCTGTAGTGATTGTTTGATAATTGATGGCACCTATTATACTAAAAGCATCGTACACAAAATAGTATTTTAGATTCCAGTTCCTTTGAATTTGCTGTGCATTTACAATAACTAAGCTAGCCTTTTAGTCCTTACAATTACAGATGCTTTTTCTAAAAGTCAACTTTGCCACTCCTTAGAAGTACTCTACGTTTACATTACTGATACTAGAAAGGTCCAGGCTTAGGGAGCACAGTGAAAAATCTCCACTCAATAAGAGAAGAGAAATGGTTTGGTGCCTGAATTGTTCTCAGGAATGAACAGGACCATCCCCACTAAACCACAGGTTGAAAAACAATAAAACTCTGCTAGCTATCAGGACAGCAACATGCAGGCAAGTGCCACATAGAAACATTTTCAATGTTCATTTCAACATCTTGGTGCCCAAGCCCCAGTCCCACTGTCAGACCTTATGCCTAGCTTTAAGTAAAGAAACAAGCCTCAAACTAAGGCCTTGCCTCCCCAGCTAAAGCCAGACAGTACATAAGCAGCAACAGCCTCACTCACTGCTAAGGAAAATCCTGACCTGTGTATCACAACATCCTTCCGCTGCCCCACTCGGTAAATGCGATCACATGCCTGGTCCTCGAGAGCAGGATTCCTGCACGGTAAAAAAAAAAATAGCTTAAGGGCTTATCTTCAGGAATAATTGAAATATCAAAGCCTCTGTGCTTGCCTCATTTTCTTGCCTCCAGAGCATCCCGTTTTCTTCCTCTGTAGAACTAAAACCGCTCTCAGGTTACCTTAGGTTTACTGGCCTGCTCACCAGTGTTCACCTGACTGTATTTCCCTTCGGCTCTTGGTAGAAGTATGCTACAACACCACACAAAGTCAGCTGTATGGATTAGACCACTGTTCCATGCAGCCCTGTATTTCTGGCCAATAGTTAGTACTCAAGAGAAAGCTGAGTAGCTGGTAAGGAATGAGGAGAGCAAAGCAGGAAGGCAAACCACATTGACAGACGCCTTCAGACAAGAATATTTACGTAAGAAATGGTTCCATTTGACACATGTTTACAGGGAACGCTTGTTGGTGTAACTTCCATACTGTAGAAACATCTCCTTAATGCTGGAGCGTTAAGAAATTAAACTCAGCAGCTGGTTTTGTACTGAAGCTCATTAGTTTGCTTCGTAAGTTCCCATGAGCAACACTTATTTAAAAAATTGTGATTCTGACTTTGATGAGAGACAACATAAATATTAGGAGCTCATATGCACTATTTTCATAGCCCTGTAAAACCCCAAGGTACGCTAGCTATGCCCAATTACTGACTATGCTCCACACAATTGATCTGTTTCAAGACAAATTCCCTGTAGGCATTACTGTACCATTTTCATTACTGTAAGAAATTAAGCCAGGGACTGCCAAGTCCCCAGTATCCTTTTGTGATACAGACTGCATACTTGCTTCTTTGGATTGCTGTTGTCCTCCTCTATTTTTTTGTCCCTACAGAACTGTATTTCATGGCAGTAAGCACTGGATTGACAAATCAGAATGTCTTGGAATAAGGCCGTAGTAAAAACACTTTTCCACAACTAATCACTAACCCTTATGACTCAGGTAAACGCTTCCCTCCTAACCCAGTAGTATCAGACAACACAATACATGTGGCAAGCAGCATGCCCTACATATATCCTCCAAGATGGAACTTTTATTTCTCTTTACCAGTGCATGTCAAGGAGAAAGAGGTGGTTTCCTCCAGTTAAGTTCAGGCCAACGCCTCCAGCCAGCAACGAGATCAACAATACCTTCAAAGGCCAAAAGAGAGTTCAGTTAAAGAGCCTGTTTCCAGAAAATTAATGCTTCATATACTCCACATTAATTTGAACCAAAGGATATGTTTATCATATTTATATTACATATGTATATTTATTATGTATTTGGGAGCTTACCAGATGCTACTTGATGAGGCACAGAAGCCTGGACATGGAAGTTATGGCTCAGAGAGGCCAGCCTACCATTCCATATATACTACCCTGATATTTTTTTTTTTTTCAGACTAGAGAAAGGACTGGGAAGTTCAGTCTCTCTCTGTGTCCCACTCAAATGACTGGCCTCTCTGATGACAGCCTGTTGCCAACAACAGGACCAATCTGCATCAACTCTGAATTAACAATACTGATTACTTAAACACAGGCAACTGGACTGAAATGGCCTGCTACTTCTTTCACTTTGTTTGCACATAACCTAGTATCTAGGAAAAGATGAGTAGCTGGGGAGGAATGGGGGATATAGCAGATGGTCAATTTAGAGAAGATTTCTTGTACGGCAGGAAAAGAACTCAATTAAGGACAGAGACACTTGCTATAGATATTTACAACTCAATTTCATGGTATGGTACCTTAAAACCCTGATCTTGTTTAAGGGGTCAGCTATTCGTATAGCTGGCAGAAATCTTCCTTTGTTTAAGTTCAAAGCTAGAAGGGGAAATATCTATTTTGTAGATAGCTTGTTCAAGAAATCCAGCAAAGAAAACAAGCTAAGGCACCACATTCTCCCCTTCCAGTCACAGATCCATCCTCAGAGGAGACAGCCTGTCCTGCCTCAATAACAGGAACGTCAGTGTCCAGATGAAAGTGTAATGACTATGAACAATTAATTTGGATTCAGATGTCTTTAGTCACCTGGCAAGCTTCCTTCCCTTGGCCAAAATTTCAGACTAGAAGCTATTTTTAAGAAGAGCCAACACACTGTAGTTCATCAGCATTTAAACACCACCACCCCCAACAACTCAAAAGTGAAAGAAGTCACCTTATTTTGGATGTGTGCAAAACTATGACTTCTTTCTCCCCAGTCCCAGTCTTCCTATCTTTATACCGGGGTGAGATATGCTCTTATTAATCTTAGCCTCATTCACAGATTCAACTGTCATCCTCTCTTCTCAAAAAGATTAGTCTGGTAACAAGTGTCAGATGCGTTGGAAAACAGCAATAAAGTCTTACAGGTTCCTTGTCAAGCAGGTGATATACAGAAAGAAACATCCTCCAATGCAGAAGCATGAGCTGGAAACAACCAGTCTGCTCTGAGTCGAGCTAATTAGATCCCCACCTTCCACATTACTCTCTGTGGCAAAAACATCTTTGAACACACTGAAGATTTGGACAACCTTTTAACTAGCTTTGTAGTCAGATGATCTCAGTACAGAAGGTTAACATCAAAAGGAGCTTTTTAGCAGCTGCTCCTGCCTATTATAAGATGTAAATTTGTTTTTACAGCAACCTCTTTCCCTGCTGATCTTGGCACCTTGAGATCCAAATGAAAGTGGTGCCAGTAAATGGAATCATGAAGTCAGTTATCACAGCTGCACACAGCAGCACTAGTAACCATTTCTCTTGCCTGACTGCATACCTGAGGCCCTTTGGGATTGTTATTGAACTCTTCTACCACATCCATTCTCTCTTTAGGATTGACAGAGCCATCCACTGTTGCGTACTTGAGCCCTAGACGCTTGAGGTGCACAGCCACAACTTTCAACATACTTGTCCACTGAGAAACAACGACACTGGAGAGAAAGAAAAGGGAGTTTAGAACAAGTTCTGTGTGTACTGTAACAGTTTGGTTATTGCAGTGTCTCACCTAAGAGTAGACAACGATTCAGGCACTCTTCCCCACTGCCAACTAAAGACAAGTCCCTTCCCAATTCAAAAATAGATTCACCTGTAGGTGTAGTGGTAGAATCCGCTGTGGAAGGCTAATACCCAATAAACTTTAGACAAATTAAGTCTCTAACTTTCACCTCTATTTTTGGATTTTACATTGCCACCTACCAATCACAATTCTGAGCTTTTTGTGCAAAATGAATCAATAGCAACACCAAACTTGGATTTCCCTGGGCACTCCCCACACTTTTTGGATTAAACACTTCGTAAGGCAACAATTTGTTCGACAGCTTTTTGGTAGGGAACAAAAGTAATGTTGGTGTTCCCATTCTTATGGTGGGAAAGCTTTTTGGAAGAAACTTTGGAAAAAAGCTTACTACATATGGTGCAACTCTTTTGGGAGTTGCCCAAAAACAGGACTTCCCTTTCCAACCTACCCCCAACATAACACAGGTGTAACTACTTTGCAGCAACACACCTGTAAGTGCATTCTACATTGCTTAATAAAAACAGGCAGAAAACTCTGTAACACTGCAGTCTGGTGCAGAGCAAAGACAGACAGAACTTGCACAGTGAGAGCTGCAGGACTTCAGCAACACTTAAGTCCTCTAATCTATGCATTCCTTTATCTCAAACAGGTTCAGTTTTAATGACTACTCTATTCCCCCACCTTTTTTCAGTGGTGGCACGGGTTGCAGAGCTGAGGGCAAATATTCCTCAGCACAATCAAATTATTCACAATTCTGTTTTTGGAGAAAAGAAGAGTCCTCCAGGGCCTCAAGGCCTGAGATTCCTCACACGTTCCCTTATGTTTACACTTACCTACATCTTAAACTATCCTATTTTGTCTTGGATTTTTTTTTCCCTGAAAATCTGCTTTCAACTATTGCAGTACTGACAATATTTTACCATACCAGGAGTTTTGTATTCAATTATTTTAAATTATTTCTGCTGCTGCCAAGAGACATGCTTCTCTCAATCACTATGACTAAAGAAAAGGACATGTTTACTAACCTTTTCTGAGAATCCGAGTGACTCTGAATAGTTTTCAGTTCAGCCAAGAGATGAGCTATCTGCAGGGGGGAGGGGAAAAATCAGTCTGTTTGCTGCCATAACCCAGTTCATGCTTGGCTATTCTTCATTAAAATAGGAGGTGATCAAAATAACTCTTCAACTGGAATTTCTTCTGTGCTCAGACTTTCAAGATATTTTAATAGTCATTAGTAAGAACACTCCCACCCTGGAAAACAGGTTTCTTAACCCTTTGGTTAAGAAACCAAATTATACAAGCATGCTTTATAGATTCCAACATTCCTGTGAGAAGTCAAGTTATGGCCACCTCTCTTCTTGCTGCAATCCTATTTTTTATTAGTTCTTCACAAGCACCATGCTCTCACATGCATGCTTTTCTAAACTTCTGTGAATCCAGTGCTCAAGATTTTCACTGACAGACTTTCAGCAGTCAGATTCTCACAGCTTTATTGCCATCCTGATAAGTTGGAGCATTCCCAGAAGGTGTTCAGCAGATTATCAACCTACTCACCTGATTTAATCTAAATTGCCAACTTAGCCTGATCTGCAGTTACCAAAGTGTGACAATTAATTAACAACTAAAAAGGGAAAGTGCTGAAATCCAAGCTTCTCAAGGAAGGTAAGAAAGCCACAAGCAGAATACCTTGGTGCTCTCTCTGGTGATTTCAAAGATATCTGTTTTAAAAGCTGTGCCATTGAGGTAGACTGTTGACTTAGAATCAGGAGTCTGGAGCTCAGACAGGGTCAAAGCACTAAGTTGTTCCTCAATGGAGAGGGAAAGGCCTTCACTGCTCAAGTTAACTTGGTCCAGAGCCTGTGGGAAAGAAAGCAATATAATAAGGGATCACAGTCAAGCCTGGGGTCAAATTCAGTACTGATACACAGACATCTGCATGATGTCTGCTGAGGACAGCAGGTTTGAAGGAAGCTATGCAGTATGAAGAACAAACAAATAAGAAACACTACTGTGTCAGACCAACAGTCCCTTTGGTCCTTTATTCTGCCCCAAGAAGGAGCAGAGTAGAGAAAACATGTCAGCTCAGCCATTTTCTGTGGTTCAGTCTCCTCAGATTCCCCCTCCCGTAGCAATTAATTGTAGGATTAAAGATGTTAGAAGATAAATCCTTGCCTGTTCCCTTAGTATCTGGACTTACTCTACAGCTGCTTTAGATGGCACAGCAAAAACTTCTGAAAGATTGGTCTACTTCATGCAAGGCAACTTCAGTCAAGGCACTTGTAGAGCTCTCCAACACACAAGCCCTTCAAACAGGCCACATTTGTACCTTGTGCACTTTTCAAGACTAGGTTAAGATCAAGAATTCTTCTTCACCATTACAATTTATTTTTTTTTTTTAATCCGAATGAAGGTATTTCCAGGGACACAGCTGCCCACATAGGTCATACTGGGATCTCTTCAGTAGGAAGTATTCCCCATCTAAAACCTCTTGGACTGTAAAACACACAGTCCTAGAAATGGCTCAGTTCATACAGCCCTAGCTAAGACATGCAAGGGTGTTACAAAGTCTGTTAACTTACACAGTTTAAAAAAAAAAAATCCCCACAAAAAACCCCACACCACTACAATACAATGCAATTACCACTTTCAGTAAGGAGAGATGGCAGCAACACTGACGGAGCCTCAAGAGCATGGACAAGACATGGACTGTACTTGAGACCTGGGAGGCACTTTGGGAGCCTGCTAGAAATTCCTTTTGACTGACCGCAAACTCTTGTGCAACTGCCAAGGAAGGAAGACAAAATATCAAGAGCTCTTGGAGGCATTTCCAAGCACTGCCCAGCCACCTCCAGCAAGAGAGCAATTAGACCTTTATTTCAGAAGGGAGTTTTAGACACAGGGAGGTCAAGAGATTTGCCCAGAGCCACAACAGTGAGAACAGAGTTTTGGAATACTGTGGCAGGATTCTTTGTAACATCAGGGGAGCAGCAAAACATTTTCCAAAGAATTTTTTAGGTCCTGATCCCCTGTGGCCAGGTCTATTCCCCCTCCTTAATTGTGCACCTAAGAGTCACTTCTGCAAATGTTTTCAGGGGAGGGTGTGCTCAAACCTTTCTCAAATGGGTTACCACCAGCATACTCTCTGCCTTCATTTTTCTGCTCTTGTCTCTTCAGGTAGGATTGTAATGTTGACCTGGAAAAACAAGACAAAGACTGGGATTTACAGCACGAAAAAAGGCAAGAGGGACCCATGTTAACAAGCTGATGATCCATTAAGGTAAGGATAGCTTCATTAATGATTTAGTCACAAAATATCACAAAAAAACCCAGTTTTGTTTAACCTGAATATGATAAAAACCAAGATCCATTTTAGAAAACACAAGAGGAAGCAAGTCTGCTTTACTGGAACACCTGGAGTACAATAGGAGCCAGGGCCCAATGGATAACATTCTTCATAACAAAAGAACATCTTTAAATGTATATTTAAAATGAAGGAAGACTCTTTACAGCAACACTGTTGAAAGAAACCCTAAGAAAACAAAGTGATGCTGGCTTGCATTACAGTTATCTGGAGAAGCCAGCATAATTTCCAATTTTATAAGTATCACAGGGCGAAGAAGATAAATTCTCTCCTTTACAGGTGCTGGCACATCATCATTTAAGACCTACTGTTGCAATTCTAAGTCTTCGGAGCCTTGAAATCAACAAGAAAGGCTAGGATACAAAGCTCATACAAGGCATGAAGATATGGGAGAAAAAAAAAAATGCATCAGTTTCAGCTATTAACAGAACAAGCAATATATTTTCAAACATGCTTAACAGGTATTCAGACAGGGAAAAAATTAACAGGAATTTGTCCAAAAGCACTTCTCATCCTAAGTGGAGTTGTCTTTCTGATTTCTCACACCAGTAAGAAACAAAACCACAAAATACCCTACTCCTTCTCACATTCATACCTGGATCTTGCAAAAAGCACATTGTACACAGACTGCTCCTCTGCTGAAAGTTTTAACTGATGCAACTGCGTGCTACGCTGGGGCAGAGATACCTGAAGTAAAAATACACAGGATCAGATGTAAACATTGCAAAAATCTTATACAGCATCACAAACACCAGTGCTCCAAGATTTAACACAGCGTTCTAAGTCTCGGAAGATAGCTGTTTGTTTCTTAAAGTTATTAATATTAATGCAATTATGACACAATATAGATACCCACAGAACTCCAGGTAGCCTGGTTAACACTCAAGATTATAATCTTTATTCCAAATCATCCGACAACAAAAGGCATGAGCAACTAAGCATTGACTTCTACAGAGCCACCATAGAGGGATTAATTTATTGCATTGTAAAAGTGGCTTCTAAGTTCCTCATTCAGAGTCAGACAGTACACCAAAACTACATCTTTGAGCGGCTTACAGACACACTGACGATCTAATACTCAGAATAACAAAGTGTTTGTAAAGAGTAATGCAGAAAGCCAATGCTCTAGCATGCGCCAGATCTGTTTGACATGCAGCTGCTTTGATTCTCAGAGATCTAGGCTAGCTTAGAAACCTAGACTAACTTTCCACTACGTGGGCATCTACTTGCAATTACTTAACATATTCTCCTCCACATGTGATTCGTAACTGAAAGGTTTTATTCTTCTTTATATTTCTGCTTTCTGGATAAGCAATCAAAGTATCTCACAGGCATTCAACTCCTCCTGCTCAAGAGACTGCAGTAGACAGAAAATCCCATCCATTAATAAGCTCATGCATGTAAAGAACTGACTGTCTGTTGCAAGGAAAGCAATGGAATGATTGTCTAGTTGTGGAGGGTGAAGTTCTTACCAAGGGCTTGCCAGTTGAATCCAGCTGGTCCTTAGTTCTCCGTAGTAAGAGGCTCCTGGTTAAGAGACTCAGCCTCTCTCCTCCTTTTTTTGTGTTGTTATCTACTTGATACTTCCACACCTTGAACTCATCAAAAGGAGAGCAACGTAGAAACCTACAACATGAGGGAAGGAGACTTGATACCGAGGGAAGAAGAGTTCTTCAGTTACTCCTGAATGACCTGAACCAAATTCCTTGCTATCCAAAACAGACTATTTCCCTTTCCGCCACAACTGCTAGGAGCCGTAAAAGACTTCCAGTGTGTAATGATGCCAATAACTGCTTTGCTCAAAAGTCTCACCATCACTAGCACAGTGAAAGCATCTTTCTGGTTCTGTACCCATCACTTCCTCTTTGCTTGTTATGTCTCAAGCATCGCCAGCAAATGAAGGGCATCAAGAAGCACTGGCACCCACCAAAAAGCATATTATTCGTTATTTCGAACTCCTGTACCTCTTAATTGAAAATTAATTTCAATTATCCAAAATTCATTTCAAATATAAGTGGTGTCCGGTTCTCCAGCACCCTTCATAAACTTTTTCTTCTCAGCAACAAGGAGCACAAAGCTTAACCTGTTATCATTTGTTTAGAGAAGCCAAAGTTTTCACCCTTTCCTTCAAAGCCCTTGTAGCACAACACTCTTTAATAAGGTCCCCCCAGGCTGCCCTGGTAGGAACAAGGATTATCACACAAAACTTCTGTTCATTCAAATCGGTTTTGTGGATATTCATCTTGGAGACATAGGAGATCTGAAGTAACTTCCCCTTTGTTCACTATGAAAACAGAGTATCTTCACGCAACAGTAGACACATGGTCAGCCCTGCACAATGCCTCAGCCACGGGCTTTGCTATCCAGTGCCTGAACTGTTAATATAACTAGTTTCGCTACCCCACATATCATAGAAACCTCGCAAACTTAGAAACAACTTCAGCACTTCATTAGCTAAGAACTACTGGAATTGGAGCCCTGTTCATGCACTCACGTGCAGCCAGCTCACCTCAGGAGAGAGTACATGTCTAGTAAGTTGTTCTGTATTGGCGTCCCGGTGACAGCCCATCTGGCACTGGCTCTCAGTTTGCACACAGCTATAGAGGTTTGAACCTTTGGGTTTTTAATATTGTGAGCTTCATCCAATATAACTCGAGCCCAAGCTACCCTGAGCAGAGGGGAACAGGGAGATGACCCACTCTGAAAGAAAAAGCAGACTATTTATAACCCAGCACAATAACCTTGCTAGGCTCTCTAAAGAGCCACAAGCAAACATTTTTCCAGAAAAAAGCTTTTTCCTCATGTTAGCCATCCATAATCTGAGCTCTTACTGTCATGTAAGAGGTGCTCTCAAAAAAATCATCTCTCCAAAGCTTCCACAAAAGTTTATAAGACGAAGAATATAATGTTTGTCTGTTCTTGACGACAATCTCTAATCCTTTGCTGGTTTTCTTGCTTTTAACACTTTATCGCCTCTTCCTTCCAAGAGACATTCCATACCAGTAAATTGTTGCTAGGCTAGGACAAAGGAACACGTATAATTATTCTATAAGGGCATATCCTGTACTTTTAAATGCAGGATCTTTCTACAGTTTTATAGGCACCACCTTGAAGTTTCATGAAATTCAAAGGCCTGTTTGCTTTAAGAGCGAGATCTAGATTGCAACAGGTTTCTGGTAGTTTAAAGCGACGTTGGCACTTCAGCAAAGAATACTAACAGGAGATTCTAGTGTTCCTTCACAGTCTCACCTCGAAAGGAGAAGTATGACATTCATCATTGCCCTCTTAAAATTACTTTTAAAGACATTTCAACTATATCCAATGTACTGTATTCTGTATTACTACAGAACGTATTTCTTGTGAATATTTTCTCCTGTTCTCTTTCTGCACTTCACAGTACTTTCTCTCATCACTTCATTTTTATCGGGCAAACTCAACAGGAGACTTATGGAAAAAAAAATTATTCAACCTGCTGCTCACTGTAGCATAAGGTGCTCCTTGAAATTATAATGGTTTGCAACATCTCAGAACAAAATGTTAAGGCAAACCTCTGTCAACAATATGGCTTCTCACCCCCACATCATAGTCCTCAGCAGGGACTTCCCCCTCCTCTTTGCTTGTCGGAACCTCCTTGGAGAGAATGCTGTAGGTTGTGACAACAACATCATATTCAGAGAGCCTGCATAAAAGGAAAGCAGTAATCAGGAGCAAGAACAAATGAGGAATTCATTTTGCAATGCAGACAAAACGCATGCTCAAGGTTTAGGAACACGGTTCTACAAGAGTTTTACAGAAAACTGAGCTTCATAGCAGTCAAACAGGAAGGGCACATTGTCCCCATTTTATGGTTACTGGAAGTAGACACAGCAAGCTGAAGAAGAGAGTAAAAGTCAGAGGTACAGAACACACACCACATGAGGTGAATGCTACTTAGAATCTGACAAGTAGAAATACTGCTCAGCATGGCCTGAAGCAGCGTGGAGAATCTTCTGATCTATACATACAGCTGAAAAGAAAATCCAAGCACAAGGCACAAACATGGAAGAAACCGCCACTGAGAATCTCTGCAAGCAAGATGTTTCAGAGAGTGTACCCCTTTTTTTATTATCAGGAACAGCAATAGCCTGCACCAAACCACTCAATGTGAGTACAGGCCATAAAGGTTTTCGTATACACACCTTGACAGCAGATATCAATTAGCCTGACCTTCTGGATCCTCCACATTTCCGTACTTCAGGTTCTTCCATCACTCTACAGCCACTGAATTTCAACTCTGACATACACAATCCCTTGTTAAGTAGTATTGTACTTTTTTTGGTCATACTTATGGTTTAGCACTTACGTCTCTGCATGTTTATCTCGGTTTGGCCCATGGTACAAATAGACCCTCAGTTTGCCATAGCCCACGCGTCTGTCAATCTCTTTCTTCCAGTGATGGATCAAGGATGCAGGACAAATGATTAAAGTGCTGTGGGAAGGGATAATAGTGGAATCTGCAGGAAAATATTGCAGACAGGTTTCAATGTCTTCACATTAGACTACAACAAAGACAGAAGTTTTGGAAAGTCACAACAATTAAGACTGTCCCACTTGTGCTGCGAGCACAGTTTGTGAAGCAGACATCTCTACAATGCATTCTTGGGGACTGTTAGTTTTGGGTAGGGGTAGAAAAAAAGTCTATTTAAACACTAATGCATCACTTCATGTCCACTCAGAGTTATGCTATATATCTGTGCGCTTCCTTTGGATAAGCTGAAAGGTTAGAATTCGAGAACTAAGCCTGATCTCTCCCGACAATACAATACCAAATAAATACTTCTTTGCTGTTCTGGAAGACTGAAATGTTACCATTTTGAATCACACAGGAAAAAAACACAGAGTCAGTAAAATTGGCAAGACAGGAAAAAGTAGTACAACCAATTCCATGAGGATGGGGACAGTAACAGGTTGTAGAATAATACTCTTGAAAAAGTCTTAACATCTCTTATATCTATAGACAAGACAGAAGTGATCTTATGGGGGCAGAGGGGGGAGGAATCAGTCACAGGGAGGCAACTAGTAACCAATTTAAGTCATTATGCTATGAAAACTATGCATATTTTGAAGAAACTATGAGACTTTTTTCAAAACAGCATATACTGGCTTTAACTGGTTCAGGAAACTAATCAATAAAAAAAGTAAGGCCCAAAACAATATAAAGGAATCAGTTGGGAAATCCTACACATCCAATGGAAGAACAAATGACGCTGATCAAGAGAAACGCCTTGCAAGGGAGTGCAGTAAACATTAAACCCAGCAGAATTTTCCTATAGAAGGGAAGTGAGCACAGATAGAGTCTGTTGTTTGAGCCATTAACCTATAATGCTTTAGGCATTTCAAGTGGCACTGGATCATAATATATGTACAGTATGATGGAAACAATTTTGTACCATTTTTGGATAGCCATATTTCTAACTTCTCCTTTCTTTTCTCTGTCTTCAGCTGCTTCCGGGCCAGAATGAGAGCAATCATCGTTAGAGTCTTCCCCAAGCCCATGTCATCCGCTGGAAAAAGACACACAGAAGCTGTGATGACCTGCAGAAATGAGATCTCCTAGCTCAGATCTACACTGAGGTAAATACTGCAACAGAAATTGCCCTGGGGAACCCTGGAACGAAAAGATACACATATGACCATTTCCCAGGTATGATTTTGTAATGAGTTAACAGCTGTAATTAGTCAAAGCAAGCCCCTGCAACATGCCTACAAAATAACTAGCTATTGGCCTCAGAGTAAGTTATGTGCCAAACTGTTGCTGCCATACATGTGCCCCCCAAAATCCACTTTCCTGTTGTGTTGCTTACCCAGAATTCCTCCACATGGCTTCTGACTCTCTCTCCAGAGTAGCCATGCAAGCGCCTGTTTTTGGTGCTGCAGCAGTGGAACCTGAGAGGGCGAGACAGAGGATTTGAAGGAAACACCTTGCAAAGTTCAGACACTTCTGCTTCCTGTACCACATTATCCAGTTGAACTGTCCATTACAATCTTACTAAGAGGAGTTTGCCTACCCGTTCTTTTCCCACGTGGACAAGGATACTTAAGATAAGCAGCTCCTGCAGACAGGCAGTCAGCAGTACCATAGATCAGTCTGGCTAATGTTCTATGCACAAACCAACCCAGCATGTCATAGTGCTCCAAGGGCATGCAAAGGCGGCTCGCCCAGGTGGAAAATCCACCGAAGCCTACCTTGCTTACAACAGGCATCACTGTCAAAGAGAGGGATTGAGAACATTTCCCCTTTTCTCAACAAGTCTAAGACCCCTACAGACTGTTAAAAGCATAGCGGTTTAACCCCAGCTGGCAACTAGGACCATGCAGCCGTTCACTCACTCCCCTCATCCCAGACCCAGTAAGGAAGGGAGAATAGGGAGAAAAAAAAAAAACCTTGTGGGCTGAGATTACGACAGTTTAACAGCACAGTAACGGAAAAGAAAAATAATAATGATAGTAATAATGGTAAAAGAATATACAAAATAAAGTGATGTAACACAAATTGCTCTCACCACACAGTGATCGATTGCCCATCCTGTCCTGAGCAGTGATCATGGATTCCTGCTCCCCAGCCAGCCCCCATTTATATACTCTATGCTCCCTCTCAGCTTCTATGGGAAGCTGAAAAAGTCCTTGACTTACTTAAACATTACTTAGCAAAAACTAAAACACTATGTGTTATCAACATTATTCTCATACTAAATCCAAACACAGCAGCTGGAGCTACTAGGAAGAACAGCAGCACAACATCCTCTATCCTTGCCAGCTCACCTTCAATTCAGAGGGGTCTTCAGCTACTGTCTGCTCTGTCGGACAGGATTCTAGAGATTTGTGAAGATGATTAATAGCCTCACTTGTGGCGCTGTGTACAGCCCTGATTCGGTCTTCTGTCATTCTTCCTCCATACAGATTCTGCACACCAGAGTTCACTGGAAAGATACAGCATTATGCATGAGATACGTTTACAAAGCTAATCTTCCCAAGCAGATCTTTCATCTCGGAGATTGATCTCAGCGGCTACAGATGCAGCTCACAGTAACAAAAAAAGTTTAGTACTCTCATGTATATCCACAAGTTGCAGGATTATTTCTGAATAATCCTCACCAGTGTTGTCTTTAATGAGAAAAAGTCTTTCTGTACTTACTTCCAAAACTGTGGCCATAATATTCACTGGAACCCAAAGCAGCAGCAGCAGAGGGGTGACTGTGTGAGCCTGAAGAGCTTCTTGCTGTAGGATCCTGGAGTGGTAGTGGCGTTATCAATTTTGTACCACCTGGCCTGCCAAATGGGTTAGGCAAAGATTCCTCAAGGCAGCCGCTGCTTGTGCTATCCTCCCCTTAAGAGGAAAGGAATCACGGGTTGAAAAGGTTGCATAATGGACCTCAGAGCCTTGCATTACAGCCCAGAGAAGGGCCTTCATTTTGCCCAATAGTCTGCTTGCAAAATATTATTAAGTGGTCACATGGATTTAACAGCAGGGTAGCGGGTAACTGTATCACCTGCAGCACTGCAACTACTAACATGCATGCTTTTAGCCTGCTCCTACATGACAGGCAATGCAGTTCAGCTCAAGCCTCAACGCGTGGTTTATACCAACACAGTGAACATTGCAACTGTGATCAAATAAGTGAAACACAAAGTCAATTCTGCACACTGTTCCCAGAGGATTTATTCCTTTTAAAGACACCTTTCTTGTCAATGTTTTGGTTACAAAAACTATCAAAACATTCAAGAATGAATGGGCCAAAAGCTCGTGAGCTTTTCTTTCCTTCCTGGAAAAGTCTGTCTCACTTAAAAGCAGATATAGTGTAAGACATTAGGACTGCTTGTTGTGGGGTGGCCTGTGAGTTACTGCTTCCTTGCTAGAGATCTTGAGTTTCCAGAGCTGTCAAACTGGATCTTTTCGTCAACACAATTACGATCACAAAGTAACTCTCCTGTTGAGGTGATCATACAGGTAACAACAAAATGTCTCTCTTCCACAGGTGATTAAGACTAGTTAATGGAATTAGGAAATGACTTTACAGGAATGGCACACTGGAAGCTACTTATCTTGGATCTGGTAATGGAAACATTCAGACACAGCAGCCAAAACATGCATAAACAGCATGGTTGCATACTGCAACAACGAGGAAGTTAACACTTCACTGGCAAGTTCTCACCTGCCTCAATCACGTTGCCAAAGTCGGAAAGAGAACTAGCCCTGGGACAAAACTCAATTGGAAAGCCACCACATTTCAGAGCAAACTTTTGAGTTGTTCCATTCATCTTCTCCCAGACACACACTTTGCAACTAACACTTTTCATCTTCAATGAATCTCAATGGACAAACTTCATACAGACCACATGACATTATATATGGCATGTTTATAAGTTATGCTATTTTTCCTCAATATTAACAACTATAGTAAAACAAACTGTTTTGCAAAGTTCTAGGGAAAAAAAATTTAGTCCTACCTCTTCCAGTAGTATCTGTTGTTGAAATATTAAGAGCACTGAGAGCAGCTTCCAAATCCTGCACTTGCTTTAATAACCGTTCCCCTTTATCTGGCAGCAACTGAATGTTCACTGTAGCCAATGTACTCTGCAAAACAAAAAAAGAATCCAAAACATGAGCGTGCTTACCAAGCCCTCTGCCAACAGAGAACAATCAGGTCAGAAGTTTAAAAATACTAATCTTATGCCATAGTAATTTGTATTTTGATACCATTCTACAATCTCCAAAAGCATTTAAGTGCCATTTAGTGGGATTAAATATTCTTTTAGCAGAAAATAATCTAACCATTAGTGTACTTTAGAAGAAATGGAAGGACGCAGGGCCTCCACCTTTTTATGAAACAGGATGAACAGGTAGTCAAGCGACTTGGACAATCTTACCCCTCAAAGCACCCAAAGGTTTAACCTACTTGGACGTTTCTTTCTATACTAGCAGGAACAACAGTGCCATTTATTTCAAGGTTCTGTTCTGAGCTCTAGGCAAACAGGGGTTTTTATAATAAAAACTGTGGAACGTAGTTATTGTCAATTATTTAAAAAAGCAAACAGACAGGCAGTTTATTTCATCTTAGTGTGAGCTTTCAAGGCTAGAACACTCTTACTTCACAAGGCCAAGACAGACCAGCAGAAACAGACACGTTATTTAAAAAGGTTAAGCTGGCTGTGCACTGTTCTGCCTTATGCAAATTACTTTCTGGGTAAAAGACAGACACAACCTCAGGCAGGTCAAACCTGAGCACCCCCAAATGCAGCAGGTTGTATTACCTTAGGGGTAATTGTCTCATATGTGATTTAAAACTACTAGCCTGTGCCTAGACTGAATTCCCTCCCTTGCCCTGTCTTCCTAAACCATCCAAGTATTTTGAGTTTCTGCTGTGAGGGGATACCGTATTCTGATGCCTGTTATGAGTAAAGGAAGTCACCCTGAACACAAAACCAAAAAAAAAAAAAAAAAAAAAAAAAAAAAAAAAAAAAAAAGGGAATAATAGGTGCAATATGTTACCTTCTTCTGCTTCAGCTGGACTACAAGATGGTTGTGAAGAGCTTTAGGGTCCTGAGGTCCTTCCACGTGATGCGATGCTGCAGCTCCTAGAAAAGATGTGCCCTGCACGCTCTTTCCCGATTTTCCTGAAGGAATCTCTCTTGACTGCAAACCCTCAACTGGTTTCTCAGGTTTACTTTTACCTGATGAGGAATAAACAAGCCCTACTTCATCTCTGTCACTGCCAGAGATTTCATCAGTAGGCTGTCCCAGCCCTGTCCCGATTTGTGTCTTAGGCAGCGCTGCTTCTGCTCCTCCCTTCAGGGCAGCATGTTGCAACGCCGGTTGTGGCACTGATGGGGAAATCACATCTTCTTTAGACATCGGTTTAGTTTCTCCATTCTTATGACCAGTGTATACTTCCTCCCTGGTTTCTTTATCCCCACAGCTTTTTAAGGCTTTCTCTCCGAGCTGCTCCTCCTCTGGAGGCTTGGTACTTGTACTTTGCTTTCCAAGACTTAGCAGAAAGAGCTTTGATCTCCCACCTGGCTCTTTCTCCACACAATCAGAAGACTTCTTGCACTCCCTGTCACTGCCACCATATTTCTCTTCCTCCCAAAGGGTGTTTTTCCCCTTCCAAGTCTCAGAAAGACCAAGTTTAGATTCAGACACTGTGCTTTCCTTAAGTTCTGGACCAATCCTATTTCCCATGGACTGCTTCTTTTTAGTTTTTAGCCTTTCTGGAGGTTCTTTCTCTATGGAGGAATCAGAGGTTGATTTCTTTTCTTTATGTGACAACAGCATGCTCTCTTTCTCTGCTTTTACTCCTTTTGTTTTACTTTCCTCTCCATTTCCTTGATTAATTTGTTTCCAGGATGATGGTTCACAATTCTTGTCTATCACTTTGAACGGATTTCTTTGGCCAGTGGGATTGAAGAGAGGTGCTGTGTTGGGCTCGGATTCTGAGGCTTTTGACACTTTGGTAGCTTTTGGATCCTGCAATATGTACAAGTGAGTAAGTGCTAACATACAAATTATTACAGCCTGCTAACTGTACACACAATCTGATCATCTCAAGCAAGACTTCATTCTCTACAAACATCTTTCTTATCATTTTAACAGGATCGGGATAAACATTTTACAAGGAAAACAAAACAAAACTGCTGTTTTTCTGCTTTCTTTGCCATTCCCATGGGTTTTGGGGATCAAGTCCCAACAGCATCATCCTCAAGAAAAGAGGACAGCTGGAGATCAAACCCAAGTTTCTTCTAAGACTGGAGAACAGTGATTACTTCACACAATTTAGGAGTAAGAGAAGTCTCATCTGGAGGACAGCAGGCTGATACACTTTTCAGCTAGAAAATACAAGCTCTCCCACTATGTAATCTCAGAGGTGATTACAGTATACAAAATGAAAAGTCATACTGGAATAAGCTCATACTATAATACAAATGAAACAGTCATACCTGCCATGGGATGTTTCCACACCATTTCTTCCCATTCAACTTACTTTTAATGCATCGGTAAAACAACCTACCAAAGAACAAAACACAATTTGAACTGCAGGAGCCAGTAAAAGAACTCTAAGCTGTCCTGGTTTCAGCTGAGACTGAGTTAATTTTCTTTCTTGTGATTGCTGTGTTTTCAGATTTGGTATGACAGGACTGTCAATAATGCATATTGTTTTAGTTGTTGCTAGGTGATGTTTATACTAGTCAAGGACTTTTATCAGCTTCCCATAGAAGCTGAAACGGAGCCTAGACAGAACAATGGAATGGCCAAATGGAATATTCCGTACCACAGATCATAGACTCTTCATGGTTGGAAACGACCTTTGAGATCATCGAGTCCAACAATGCACACACAAAAAGAAACCCCCTACAATCTCTGCCAC
>VYZM01003985.1:0-21768 GCA_013398915.1 Dromas ardeola
TATGATTCTATGAAAATAAAAGGCTATTGCATTTTAAAACACTTTCTGTTAGGAGAGAATATTCTGGATTTGTTTTAAAACGAGAGCCTAACATTTATCACAGCAGTAGGAGGAATATTTTTACTCTGTATTTTCTAACCTCTTGAACTGTAAATCACATTCCTAATTACATCAGGTCCTCTGAATATCTAGCGGTATGAGAAGCACTTAACTGAAACAATTACGTTTGCTCTCCAGTTTTAATTAAGCAACCCACTCAGCCGAAAACGAATAGATTGGTTCCTGTCGCTTGCAGTAGGTTTTTTGAATCACTGGCCAGGAAAACAGTTAACTTTTACCCACCCAACGCTGGCAGTCAACTATGAAGTTTATCTTTTCCTGAGTCTTTCTTAACCCAGAACAGGTCTCGCAAACCTCCGTAAATTTTTCAGAAGTACCTCAGAGCGAAAGCAGAACGAGATACAAAGATTATTTCAAATGTTTTCCCATCGACATTACAAATTAATGTGTATACCAAAAAATACTAGAACAGAAGGCACATCAGCGTGTGGCAGTTCCTTCTAGAAGCCAAAAAGCACGAAGATGGAGATATTATCATAATTTTCGGGTAATAATTCCTTCAAGCAGAAAGGAACTAGTAAACGTGAGATTGTTTTTTCTCTATTTAAGACAAAGCCCCTAAACACAGAGATTCCTGCCCTTTGCACAATAGCGGAAAACGCAGCAAGTTTAATCACTCCTCATCAGGAGTGTTTTTTAACATTCTTCTAATCTCGAGTCTTTCATTAAGTTGATTCAGTGATTTGAGAAGTACGAAATCAAGGGAAAAAAAAAAAAGACATCTCAAAATTCCCTGACTTTTGATGCTTAAAAGCTTCCATTTCCACAAACAAAATGAAATAGCTGTAACATAAACCCTTCTGTGGTGAGAAGCTGAACGTGCCAAAATAATTTCCTTCTTACCTCAGCCTTGCGAATACTCTCTCTGGCTTCATCTATTTTCTGCTCCAGTTCTGCCCGGGTTTGCTCAGACATCACAGGCCCGTGGCATTCAAGCTCCTCAAGTGTCTGTCAGAAATCAGAAAACACACCACAGATGTAGTAAATCCCAGCAAGCCATTTACATGATAAATATTTACGACAAGTCCGGGAAATTATTGGTTGATTAGATGCTGGGTTGACCGACACCAGCCCGATTCCAGGAAACCGGACGATGACCAAGGCAAAACGCCATTTAAAAGCACATGGAAATTCCACCTGGGGGAATGTTTCAACATCTTCGTGAAAACATGATACTTTGGTATGAATCAACTCAACTATCGGTTGCTATTTCCCTATTTAAAATGGGTTTGTCGCTCCACATTGATGTCAGGAGGAAAAAGAGCATCTTAAACACGGAGAGGGAGGTTGCTAATGATACAGGAACGTTGTGCCTAGAGGAGAATTCGCTGAATCACAGAAAACACGGTGGAGTTTCTCGGCGTCCCTCACATGTATGTTGACCGTACAGATCCAGAAAAATAACAAAAGCGTGTGATCGCACAAATTGCCACCAGTTATCTGCAAATCTGTGCCTGGGTGAGTGACTCTTTATGCATTTTGCATTACATAGTCTTTGAACAAAGAGCAGAAGGAGCATCAGGTGCCAGGACCAGAATGTAGGATGCTCCCTCCTTCCTCCGAAGAGAGTCCTCCTGTCATATTTTGGTTACAGACTCTATTGATACCCTCTTCCTGGTGCTACAACTTCTGGTTTTTTGCTATAGAGTGACCCAGGCTCAGCAGAAGACAGGTAAGATGGTAAACACCTATTTTGGTCTTCTTGCTTTGTGCATTCCCCCTGGGTAGTTTGAGGAACGGCCCAAATCTCTAAAGTGGAACTAGAAGGCAGGTCCCCCACTTCCTGGGCTGGACCTCATTGAATATTATACAATATTACAGATATTGTAGTATAGGCACATCCTCCTTAACTGAATTTAATGTAGTCTGTGCAAGTTAGGCTTGACCCGACTATGTGAAGAGATGTTTTTAGGCAGAATTTGGCTCAAGAACTTAGTGTGGCTCCCAACACTCTCTCCGAACAAGAGCACGAGAGCCTTGCCATAGGTGTTTAAGGAATTTGGTGCCCCAAGGGATGCATTTCTACTGGCTGACTTTACTCTCGTCCCCCAGCCAGTCTCGGCTGCATTCCAAAACACACCTGAAGCCCCAGTTAGGACATCCAAATACTGCCTCAGGTTCTTCTATGTTGAGCCACATATGTAGAAATAAATTTATCAATATGCGTTTAATTTTGTGTATTCGCATTAGATTTAAACGCACATTACTCATGGATTTTATTAGACCTGAAAAAACTTTTGATAGCCAAACATTTCTTTCTACAGGTAATATATATACATCATATAGTATAGATAAGAGAACCCCTGAAACTTTATTTCTAACAGAAGGATGGTGCGTAGAACAGAAGTAGGTCTGTAAGTTATTTGCAGTAAAGAAGCTGTAACTTCAGATTCATATGGGAATAAAACGTATCGATGAACCAAAAAGCCTGAGGAGCCGCAAACCTGGCAGTTGGAGTGTATCGTATCAAGAGAGGCTAAGGTGAAAATGGCAGGTTGCCCAGAGAGATAACAAGACAAAAGTAATTCCTTAGTGCTTGCAGCAGCTCCTCTTCCATGCAGTGGGGAGCTGCAAGAAATAAAATCCGTAAACAAATGTTCTCCTAACCTACCCGCTGACTGTGGATGATGTTTTTGTGCTCCCGGGCTACCCGGGTAGCCCATTTCCGAGCCTCCTTGTTGAGGCTGTGCTCTTCAGTCGTTCCAGTTTCCGATTCCAGTTGTCGACTCTAGAAGAGAAAACAAGAGAATGAGTCATGACACAGACCCAGGGCTACCCCTGTAGATATGATGGTATTTAGTTATAGGACAACTTTGTATTACATTTATCAGCCTGGGATCTTGCTTCATACGAAACAAGAAGGATCCAACCAAACCCAAGTCTCTTCCATACGAACTTTGTGATGGTACCATGTTGTGGGATGCCAACTACGAAAACAAATCAAAGTTCACAAGAATTCCCAAGTCAACCATCTCGGAAAAATCGGCGTGACACTGAATACCAGCCACAGCTCTACTGCAATGAAAGACATTCACGATGAATACAACTGAAACTCAATTTCACCCATACACGGTATCGAAGGGATGAAGAATAACTAGCCAAGGAAGTCACCTAATTTCTAAAGTAACCATGCATTATAGGAAAGATTCCTCGTTTCCAAGATGAAAGGTTAAGTGTGGTCCAACTGGCCATTCGGGCTCATTCTTTGTAATTTCTGATCAAATCATAATGTCATCAAGTATTTTAGAACAGCGCGGCCATTTCTGTCAAAAAAAAAAATTATCTGCAAAACAGCAGCTCAAATTTCCAACCAAATTTTTTTGATATTGTTTCATCTTACGCCTGCTTTTATTGTGTCAGTAACAAAACGAAAAAAAAATTCCAACTAAAATTGCCAACTAAAGCAAGATGAAGTAGTTCTCTACTCTCTACAGATTGAACAGAACCCACCTGAAACTCTGAAGACTTTCCAGCATTTAATTAACGCAATCACTCCCAATCTTTCTATAATTTCTATTAATGGCACAGCAACTACCCCGTGCGTTTACATAGACGTCTCAGTGTTCAGGATGTAGATCAGTCTCAACCTTCCCACTAAAGTAGGTTTCCTGATAGTCCTTCTGTATTTGTGGGTATTCTGTACACATTTACTGCACCTGGACTGCGTAAGGATAAGTGATTTAATGATAATTAAGTTGGAGAGAGTCCAGCAAAGGACCACAAAGACGATGAAGAGGTTGGAGCATCTCTCCTATGAAGAGAGGCCGAGGGAGCTGGGACTGTTCAGCCTGAAGAAGTAAAGGCTCCGAGGGATCTCATCAATCCATATAAATATGTGAAGGGAAGGTGCAAAGAGGACGGTGCCCGCTGACAGAAGCAGAGGCGCAGAGGTTTCCTGAACACCAGGAAACACTTTTTCCCTGTGAGGGCGACCAAGCACTGGCACAGGTTGCCCAGGGAGGTTGTGGAGTCTCCATCCTTGTAGATACTCAAAAGCCATCTGGGCATGATCCTGGGCAACCACCTCTGGACCAGATGACCTCCAGAGGTCCCTTCCAACCTCAACCAGTCTGGGATTCTAGGATTTATTTTTTTTCTGAGCCAATCTCATACTCTTCCCATCAGTAAAATTAGCTGTGGAGAAGACATTCTCTTCACCCCACCTTCCTGGGGTGTGCTCCTGGCACAACAGAACAGATTCGTGGTTCTCCCAATCAAAGTTTATCAATACTCCGAAGGGGATCCTCAAGAACAACTCCTCTGCCTGGATGACCTGCTGACTCGTGCACATCTCACTACTGAGATGGTGCAGTCCAGAGCCACCCTGCACCCTCTTTATCACAAGTCCTCTTCAGGCTGATAGAACCTTGCACAACCTGAAAAAATCCCCGAATAAATTTTCACTCAAGAAGAGAGAGTAAATTATCACTCAAGGAGAGAGACCACGCTTAGTGCTGCTCAAAACCAACTGAGAAAGTGTGAAAGAAATGACTTTTCCATGACTTTCTCTCTCACTCTCTCCTCTGTGGTTCAAAAGATAGGATTTTTCTCCATCAGGTGTGGTTTGAAACTAGAGGAGATCCCACAAGTATCCACAAGTTGTTTCGGAAGGAGAAATTCAAGGTTAGCCAGCAGGAGGAAGGTAAGAGCGTAGAAAGACAAGGAATTATTTTCAGGCGGGGTGAAAAGCCTGATGCAGTAGAAAACGGAGAGTTATCGGGTATTTTAGCAGGGGAAGTGGTACAATTTGTGTCAAGGACGGAAGACAATGTTAACACCAGCACTTGGTATAGACTTGGTAAAATCAAGAGATACTGGGATCACAAACCAATGTGATAATGAAAGCAAGATTTTAATGCTTTTAGATTACACTGCCCTCACGGGAAAGGCAATAATACTAACTTATGCTAACATCCGATCAGAGGATTTAATTGAAAATGAAGCCAAAATTGGTTCAGCTTGTTATTTTGTTCAGCTAAGCTCCTTTTCATCAAAATTGAATCTGGCCCTTATTCTTATTCATCCTCTTATTACAGGAGAGCTGGGGGGAGCGGATTCAAGGGGCTGTGAAGGAGATGATTTCCACCAGCGGAGGCAAGCGAGGGAGAGGAAGACAACCCCTACACACGCGCATGCTCCCACCACAGGGCTCTGAAATACATCTAATGCTTCAGGCAGCTCCTGGGCCACTTTCTGCCTCTAATTCAAGAAGCTGTAACTCAGCCAAGAAGCTTGCGGTGCTTCAACTTGTCCCTATGGAATGCCTTAAGGCGCATACTGATAGACATCAAAAGAGGGGCGGAGGGGAGGCAGCATCCTTCTATTGCTCCCAGTGACCAAAAACCACCCAAGAGGCTTTTACAATCCAGTATACGATGTCAAGATATTTTAGCTCAAAGCCAGAAACAAACACCTCCATGAAGTTCATCCACCGGAGTGGGACAGAGCCACAAAGCCCGTATTAATCACAGAATCACAGAATGGTTTGGGTGGGAAGGGACCTTAAAGATCACCCAGTTCCACCCCCTGCCCTGGGCAGGGACACCTCCCACCAGCCCAGGTTGCTCCAAGCCCCGTCCAACCTGGCCTTGAACCCCTCCAGGGATGGGGCAGCCACAGCTTCTCTGGGCAACCTGGGCCAGGGGCTCACCCCCCTCACAGCCAAGAATTTCTTCCCCAGATCTCATCTAAATCTAATGGTATTTTCAAAGTAAAAGGAATTGTTAGAGAAGACGCAGAGCAGCGAAGAAGAGGAGGTAAGTTCTAAGCACGGGGTTAGCTCCGGCATGAACAGGCAGGAAGGCAAAGCTGCCCACCAAGCAAAGAACAGGCGGGTGCAGCTCTCTTCTCCCACCCCCTCAGATTAAATATTAAGTTGGTTTTTGCCTGATTTTATTGAGGTGGCTTTATACAATCATGTGTCTCCATTACTGTTTGACCTCTTTAATGACCTGCGTTAAGTTACTCCACTAGGTCATTGCAGAACGTAAAGAGAACAAACACCCGGATGTATTTAGGCACATCCAATCTTTAAGATAACATTTGACCTCAGGTTTTTTTCCCGGCTTATTGGAGTAAGCATTTTTGTACAGCTTCTTCCACAGCTTCCAGCCGAGTCTCACCAGCTGCAAATTTGAGCGGAATCCTTTGACATTGCCTCTCCCCTGTAAAACATCTCGGAACGAGTTTTCATCGCTCCCATTGGTCTTGCTCCTAACTCAGCATCTCATTTTCATTAAGAAGTACAGACTTCTTTTCGGTCGCTGGATAACTTTCTGCATTATCCCAAGCATATTTTCGGTTTTTAATCTATTTATCAAAAGCACTTGAGCAGAAAAAAGAATGCAAACTTTGTGGCTGCTCCTAAGGGCGTACTAAAAAAGAAATGAATTCTTATTGGATCAGAGTGGTTATATTAGTTATTCATAAAGCAGTATTGTATCCAAGCAGACCTCGCCTTTGCTTAAAGGTCTAAAAATAAACAACATAAAAATGGGGTAATAAAAAGAGTTGGGGAAGAACCTGGAGCTGTGGTCTGTGTGGATGGCAGAAACACAGGCAAAAGCAGGAGACGAGACCTAGAGGAAAAATTTAGTCTCCTGAGGAAGAAGCTGAAAACAAGGGCTCCTAAGACGGACAAGACCAGAGAGAGCGGCGGAAATTCTTGGCTGAGAAGATGGTGGAGGAGAAAGGTTTCAAACCCATCAGGACCTGGAATGTTTCTGGAATAAAAGGAGCCGGTATGGCCGGGAAGGACTTCACCTGACCTCTAATGGACCAAGCTGCCGGCACTTCAGAAGGCTGTGAAGGAACTTAGAAGCAGAGGAGCAGCAGCAAGTTGGCCGGCGTGGAAGAGTACGTGCTTCAGGAGGACATCAAGGATGACCTGAGAAGTTTCTACCCTCAGGTAAAGATAGGCTAGAGGGGTATATCAATTAAGAAATGAAAAACCAACTGCCATTTAAATAGGTTGAAAGGACCTAAAAACAGGAAGAAAGGAGCTAAAAGAGAGATTTATCTGCTATAGACATGAAAATCAAAAGTGTAGGGAAGAAGGTGGAGGGACTGAAGTGTCTGGTCCTAAACTGATTTACTAAATTAAGTTCTTCCTTAAGTGTTTTCAGGACTGGAGCTTGGCGGTGGCAAAACATCCAATGACTCAATTTAACCTCTTCCAAAAAAAAAAGGGAAACCAAAACCACTCGCCACGGCCAAGGAACGAAGGGAGAGCCCGAAAACCTGAGCTAAACTTAGATGGATGTTCTGCTGCTCTCTCAGGGTTTGGGTTACAGCGAAAGCGGCGTTTAGTGCTAAAAATTCAATCAGTAAACCAAGAAAAAGTACTAGATGGCTCCAACCAGCTAAAGGGCTTCGAGACTAGCAAAGCTGTTTCTTAAATTAACAAACGCATTTACTCTGTAGACACGTCGCTCCTCCATTTTTGTCTGAAATGTTATTGCAGGTGCAGAAGTTGCCTTATGACAGGGCCAAGCGTTCGTTCTCTTATTTATGCAGTTATATCTGCACGCAGATGGCACACGTACAGTTCTAAGAGCAAAAAAAGTTGGCTCTTGAGCCTTCAAGTTCCTTATTTTTGTGGCTGAAGCCTAAAAAAGTTCGCTTGGGCAACGGAAAAATGGAGGAGACATTTATTGCATGCAAATCACCAACACAAAACACAGCTAAATATTATAATTTCTTTTGAAGAGGTGAAAATAAGAGGTTGCCATGCCAATGTTGAAAAGCAAGCCCAACCTTACCACCAACACTTCCAGGGAGGAGGAAGGGATACGCATGACATTTTTCACACAACTCATAGCTCAACGCAGCAGTTGTAAGAAAATCGTGAGTCGAGTTTGGTGCTCGGTTTAGTCTGTTATTGTAGAACTAATTTAATTTTAGTTTGGGCGAGAGTGAGCTAGGACTGACTTGCATTGCGGTGCATTTTCAGTGTTAGAAATGGGATACCCTCCATCTTTAAAAATAAAGATTATTCACATACAGGGGTGGATTTTTTTCCACTCAGAAGGATAAAAAAGGCCCTACGTCCACTACTAAAAGCTTACATCAACCTCTGCACATATGTTATGATAAAGCTAAAAAGAACCAACCTATTAATTGCTGCTTTATATAACTACATTCTGCTTTTTAATCTTAATAAATTAACATCTCACAGAGATGAGTGCTGGGGGCTGCAGAAGGATAAGGAACGTCCCATCAGGCAGGGAATAAAGACAATAATTACATTTAAACTCACCACGAGAAAGGTGGTTCGGGGTTATGTGAACAGAGAAAAAGGGATCCTGGGACTTTTTGACGTCATCTGGGCTGAGAAATAGTCCTACCATGATCTCGTGGCTTTTACTAACGGAATTTTCTACAGCCAAATATTAAATCCCAACAAATACTCTTGAATACCACAAATACTACTTCAAGCTATTGTCCGACTTCTGGCACAACCGAAACTCTCCTTACTCGAAGTACCCAGGAGAGGAACCGTCGTACAGCCATACGTATGAAATAATTCATCCGGCTGGTTTTTAGGGGGTTGTTTATTTTTAATTCTGGCTCATTAATTATTTTGGGGAATCACTGCCCGTGAGCTAGAAACCTCCTGCTAAACGTTCTGTGCACACAGATTGTTGCAGCAGCCGATGCCGAACACCTGAGGCCAGGGTTACTGTAAAGGTTGCTTTTTCCCACCTCTGGGTTGTGGGTTTTGGGCTTTTTTTATTTTTTATAGCCCTGAATCTTAAAAGTACTATTTTTTGTTAGATGGCAGTGATTAACAGAGCTTTGTTGTTCCTAGTGCCTGATGTTATTGTGTTAAGCCCTTTTGTTATATAGCAGAGACTAAAAGCCACAAATCTTTCTCTTTTTTTAATTTGCACCTTATTTGTTTTAAAAAGTTTTTATTCTTCTCACTGAAATTAATTTTGCAATTAGAGTGCAGGATATTTTCGTTACCGTACTTCCGTTCTCACCCTCATAATTATTCTTATTTGCCTCAGCTATCACAGCAGCCGCATTCACATCCAACTTTCCCAAAAATCCGTACCGCGTTCTATTATAACTAGAAATACAGAGAAATTGCTCTCATTAGGTAACCGAAGGCAAAAAAAGAAAACCTTTGGAACCAACTCTGACACCGAGAAATTGATTTCATAGATAATTTCAATGAAATATAAACAAAGATCTATTTCTTAAGTGGCCACTTCTTTCAAGTATTACTTTCTGCTAGAAATTCTTTGGAGTTTTGCTTAAACGGTGTTTTCTGACTGTATAAAAAAGAATACTAACAGCGTGCTCTCTAAAGTAAAATAAAATCCATCAGGTAGCGAGCCAATTTCAGCTCATTATACTTCAAGTAAATCAGAAACGATGTTAAAATTCAACCCAAGAGAAGGGCCAGTAACTCCAGGGTGTTTCCCCTTTTCTTCAAACTACCCTTTTAATACCAACCTCAAACCTGAGGTTTTTAGCTCAGACTTTATTTTAACCGCCACCGGGGTGGGGGGAATTAAGGAAAATGGGTTTTCGTCAGGTTGGCCACGCACAAGATGTGTCAAATTATATAGGGAATATTCCCTATATATTCCCTATATATATATATATATATATACACACACACATATATATACACACATACACACACAAATACATATATATATATACACACACACACAAGTTATATAGGGAATATATATTTACACACACATACTAATACATATATATATACACACACATACAAGTTATATAGGGAATATATATAGGGAAAATATATATATATGCACCCTATATAACTTGTGTGTGTGTGTATATATATATATATATATACACACACATACTAATACATATATATATACACACAGACACAAGTTATATAGGGTGCATATATATATATTTTCCCTATATATATTCCCTATATATATCGGAATAATATATATATACGTATAAAGGGAATTTACAGCTTCGCCAGGCGCCCACTGGCATCTGCTGGACATTTCTTTACCCAAATGACTGTGTTTCTCCTCAGCAGTAATTCCATATACTTTACATTGTGCTAACATTAAATTCTGATTTTTTTATATCTATTTAGCTTCAAAAAGTGATAGTTAAAAGACAGCCAGCTTACTCTTTTCCGGTATTAAGAGCACAAACTACTCTAAACACAGAAAAAGTCGTGCGTTCTCTGAACTTGTCAGTTTGGGCTTATTTACGCGAGGGATTCTTTTTTACTAGCAGTTTGTATTTCATGAACTTTTCCGGATTTAAATATTTAATGTCGAACATGAAATATTTATAGCCAATAATTATAAAAAATAGAATATGAGACCATTTGGAAAACAAAGGTAATTTAAAATATTTAAGCATATTTAATACCAAATAAGTTTTAAATATATTTTAAGTATTTAAATAAATTCAGTAGTAATTTCTAATTTCTATTTATTTTCAGATCCCCGAGCACTCGGAGAGCTGAAAAAACATGCCGTAAGCACGAACGATGTGCTTTTGTAAATACAGCTTGTGTAAATTATATTATATAGCCTAATATAAGCTGCTCAGAAATTCAAGATATTCTTCTGCGTATGACAGTGAAGTGAAATTCATCCTTATTCTCACCATCTAGCCCTAAAAACCTTGTACATCCAAGTAACGAGGGGTGAAACTACAAAACCTTCCACCGATCTGACTGAGACGTTGGTTTGTTGGTTTTTTTTTTTTTTTGCAAATGACAGTGAGAAAAATGGATTTTTTTTTTTTTTTTCATGTCGATAAGCTGTCATACAAATAAGATTCGGCTATGTTTTTTACTGGCGTGCTCTAAGAAAATGCCAGCACCGGTAATGTCCAGGGGAAATTATAGTCACAGGCGACACGTAGATTAAAAAAAAACAAAACAGGAAAAAGACCTTCAAAGTTTCGTGTCAGCTGTTTGCTGCCATTCTCCTCCCGCGCTCGGGACATGCTTTTTTGTCCTTTGGCTCATTTTCTCACGTGCTAACACCCGGTTCAAGGAAAAAAAAAAAGAATCTTTTCCAAACAGGAAAGAGAGAAAAGCTGGGTAATTTCCTGTAATTTCCTTTCTGCTTCGCCCTGTTCCTACAGCGAGGGCTTGTCCGCGAAGCGTGTTTTCAAGCGCAATGGATTTCTGCGGATTTTATAATAAATATCCGGCGCCTCGCGGGAGGATGTTGGATGATTAAAGTGTCACGCCGCTGAATAGAGCAGCAGCCCCCGTGTCAGGTCAGCATGTGCTGACTGTTTTTTCTCGTGAGGCCAACGGTAATTCCAAAGCCCCTCTTTATTTTTTCCATTTGCCTCTTCGTAAAGGCTCGAGCCATTTTGTGAAGTCATTTATGGAAAGGATTAAAGCTGGTTGGGAATTGATCGATGGTTTCTTACTTACTTACTTCCCTCTCCTTACGGCAAACTGGTTTGGTTTAAAAAAATTTTGAAACTTCCTTTTTTAAAAAAATGAATTTATATCAGTCGAAACTAACTGAGACGCTGAAATTATCTAAATAATTTAGCAACATGAACAGATGCGTAAATTTAAGCTCAAAACAATGTTTCAGATAATGGAAAATAGCTGATCGATGGAAAATATTTTGTAGTGGGCTTCTCTCTGTGGACACTCAAGAGTCTACATTTCAGGGTAATGCTGGGGAAATAAAAATACTGCAAATTGGTGGAAAACCATTTCATTCCCATCTTTCTTAGGAACAGCCTCTTTTGCAGGCTCTGACTGTGCACGTTGAGAGTATTTTGGAAATAAACTGAGGTGCGGGGGTTGTCCCTGACTCAAGGCTTGCGTGGGAATCCATTCTTTGGGATGGATTTTGGGATGCACCACGTAAAACTAGAATTTATAAAGGCATTCAGAGCTTTTCCTACAGCCGAGCTCCACATTCCTATTGTTTGTACCATTCTTCTTCCCTGCAATATTCACAGTTTTTCCGGTAATATTTAAATACTCTAAACTTTGACCCCAGCTACGGTGGATCAGGTATTTAGTCTGAAGAGAGGCCATTATTTGTTCTGGGAAAAGGTTAATATTAAACATGTGATTAGATGTGTTAATCACTCTGCTTGTATTTCTTTCAGTGTTAGTCTGCGGTGTGAAAATTATCATGCATAACCCACAAAAACGAAAAGCCAACCGATAACCTCAGCAGATCAACTACAAAGAGAATCCGTGGCAAAAGAATGCTTGGTAACTATTCTTCAATTAAATGCTGTTCGATTCCTTAGAAAACATACAATTTTGGAAAAATTCAAAAGCCTGGACAAAACCCCTCATTCTCTTGTATTTAGTGACTAAAAACGATGAATGTGTAACCTGCAATTGCCCAGGTAGGGTGCTGTTGGCTGAGAATAATTATACGGATCATAAAGAAGCTTGATAATTTATTTATTTTTGTGAAGGCCGGTTACAGAACAAGCAGTCACAAGCCCAAAAAATGCGGTGTGCTGAAGAAATGCAGTAATTCCACAGCCCCAGCGGGTTAGCCGAGCGAAGAAGTCACCGCATGGGAGGTAGCGAGACAACTCGAGACACAAACCACCCCTTTATCGCCTTTAAAAAGCTCCCGAAATTCAGCAGCACCAGCAGCGCCCGCGCAGCGCGTCTCAGCCCACCCGAGCGCCGCGTCAAAGCCTCCTGTCATTTTTCCCGTTGAAGAGTTTAAGTAAGAGCGAATTACAGTTCTATTTTAGGTGGGGATAGCCCTCTGGAAAAAGCACAAAATTAAATTAGTAATGGGACTGCATTTCATCAGCGCGTACTAACAGCCTCCAGTTGTTGTACAAGCTTCCCCATTCACATTAGAGAAGTAACCGATTATACACAGCGCTGTCTGGAGCTGTGCAATTTTAATTCCTGCCCCCAAAAGATTAGAATATCAATTACAAGCGCAAAAAGGAGAAGCGTGAAGCTGCTCCCCACAAATAACACAGTTAAATTGCTTTCTCCTCCTTTAACTTAAATCTCATCGTGGAAAAAGCGCTTTTTTTTTTTCTTTTTTCTTATTTTTTATATATATATATTATGCATTCTGTTGCCACTTTAGGAGTGTAAATTCGCCATCCCGAGCCACACGCGCTGCAGTAACGACACAAAGGCTGATGGTAAATACTCCCATATACCTCTGCTATAGTCATTCTCATGGCACTGACAGGGGAGGGCTCAATATCCACCAGCTGAACGGCGTTAAAACTCTGGATGCAGAGACGGCGCGGGGAGGAAAACACACAGCAGCGAAGGTTAGAAAAGCAGGGCACAAGTTAGAAAAGATTCCGCTCACTCTATTAACAACCGCAAACTTTACGGAAATAAGTCACTCTCTACAAAGGAGCTGGAAGAAAAAGCAAACTCACAGTTTGTTAAAAAGGAAAGACAGGGGAAATTGTGTTAAAGGTGTCAGAATTTCTGGAAAAATCACCTTAATTATCTTTTGACAGGGTTCTTGAATTTAATCATCTGAACCGGAGATCAAGACTTTTCTGTCCAAGTCAGTTTATGAATGGATTCAAGTAATAAAAAGCTGCACTACGTTAACTTTTTTAAAAATCTAGACTTAAACTGTTATTTGTTAAAATAACATTAGTAGCGTCGGTGGGACATCAACGACCCAATTTCGTTAAAGTGTTATTTGGAAATGTATTTACATACTATCATAGAACCATAGAATGGTCCAGGTTGGAAGGGACTTTTCAGATCATGGAGGCCAACCATCAGCCCAACACTGACAAACCCACCACTACCCCACGTCCCTCAGCACCACGTCTGCCCGGCTTTGAAATCCCTCCAGGGATGGCGACTCCACCACTGCCCTGGGCAGCCTCTTCCAATACTATGATTTACTCAATTTTAATGTCATTAACGATTGCTTTGGAAGCAACAAAGGCACCAAAAGAACAATTTTTGAGATTATTTTGGAACGCAATGTATTCTTTCTAAATCAGTAACTTCTTATATGTATGTCTAAATATTCACTGAGTAGTTTAGAGGTACGTGGACACCTAATTTGGCACAGCATCACACACGTGTTGTCGCCCGCTGTTAGTGAATATTATGAGAATCTCACCAGCACGATAAAAAGCCAAAAAAAAATGTAGTAAGAATTGCCCTGAAAGCAGAGAAACACAGGGCTGCTAGTCACAATCTGGCAATAAAAAAAAAAGGATTGTGCTCTTCTGTGGATGACGCTGAGCTCGTTTGATGCCTTTGTTACCATCACCCACCTACCGCAGGCAGAGCTGGTGGAATCAGGCCACTTTCCCTTTCTTTTTCCAAAAATACAGCATGAGGTTAAACCAGCCCGGGATACCAGGGAGAGCTATTCTCTTACCCATTTATAACGACATCCTTAAAAATAGAGGGAGAACAAATAAATGAAGGAATTCAGCGGGGTTCTTACAGTGTCACTGTCGCTCGGTTGGAACTGGAAAGGCTGCGGTTTGTGAAAGACGGAGTTCTCCTGTAAAAACAGCTGGAGATTGTAATCCCGCACCACCTGAGGAAAATCACAAACGACCCGTTATTTTGTAAACTTAAAAACCAGGCTACAGTAAAATTAGTCCCCTATTTCAGAGACAGAACCTCGAATGCAACAAAAGGAAATTCAGGACCTGATGCTGGGCAGTAAAACCCACCGTTACTCAAAAGCGACTGGTAGGACACGACAAAGAGCTAAAAAATACCTGCTTTTAACCAAGGAAAAATCCCACAAGGGCAAAATGGGGGGGGAAAAAGCCAATTATCCATATACAGTATGTGGTGTCACTGCCATAAATATTTTTCTCTCCTCTTGCAGATAATTTCTTGCGCACAGCTCCTTCTTAAGCTGAAATGTCGTCTTTTTACGCAAATTATCAGTTGCAGGAGCTGAAAAGACTGTTTGGGATAACGCATACAAAATCAGTTGCAAAATTCATCTCTTTCTATTAAACTGCTTTCAGAGAAAACTCTCGTAGCTTCCATTTTGCTAAACCAAAACTACTTCAGCTACTAAATTTGTTTAATGATACATTTCACACAGCATGACACATCTCCCTAAACAAATCCCTTATGTCACAATTTACTCGTATTTACAAAGAAAAACGCAGTGATTGCGATATGAAAACCCAGTATCGCTGCTTGAAGAACTCTACGGAGCATTCACTGCGTCTTCCATTGATGAAAAGGCGTGAATAGCAGCATGAAATTATAAAAATCTACGACCAAAATGAGGGTTTCAATGTACAGAAGTGTATAATAAAGATGGTATTTATCCAGAAATAGCAGCAATGCTGTATATGAGCGAGAATTCTGATTACGCTGAACCTACAATGGTAAATACAACGTGTTCTCTCATGTATCAAAACGTTGCTGCTTGTGTTACCCAAATACCGAACTGTAAAAAATTAATCTTCAGTTGAAGAAAGTAAATAGTCCTCCAGGGCCAATAACGCACTCATTTAAAACAGCAAAAGCACATAATTACTGCGCCGATTTGAGCAGTTGAACGTAAACACATTCAAACGTGTAGAAAACAGAGCGAGAAGGCATACGGGGAGGCTGTATTAATTCCCAGAAATAGAAATTTGGAAAATATGAAAGGGGGAATCGCCTGAAACTTCAGACGATGCCCGGCACCGACCGTGGCATCGAAATTCCTTCTGTTAAACCCTTCAACGTAGATCTCCTAAGAAATTTTCCCTCGAAACAACAATATTTAGATATAAGTGAGAGTAACTGTTATAACGCGAGACTTGGGAGAGTGTGCAAGCCCAGCAAATTAATATCCCAGTTTTTGCACAATGTACTTGACAATCGTTAAAAAGAAAATAAAAAGACTCCTAAGCAACACGGTATTTTCAGGATTAAGCAGCAACTTTTCCAACTGGATTTGCTGCAACTCAGAAATTAAGTCAATGTTCTCAGGCAGTTTCTTTATAAAGTTAGTGTCAATCGACATGTTAAAATAGACTTGAAATCAAATGTTAAATACACAGCATATGCAGAACGAAGGCATAGCCAGAAACGGGCATAAATGAGCTTATTTGCCCTAGGATGGTGAAGGTCCTTACCAGAGACATCACAGAAATGTTATTCGAAAGAGCAAACGGAATTTCAGAAAATGTCCCAAAGAAAAAGGTATTTTCTCCAAAAGAGAAGCGCAAGTACAAGTCTTGAATAGACCGTTCAATTGAAAAGGAAGTTAAATTGCATTTTCATATGTTCAGCGTCAGAGGGTAATATTTCATAGAATCATAGAACGGTTTGAGTTGGAAGGGACCTTAAAGGCCACTCAGTGCCACCCCCTGCCCTGGGCAGGGACACCTCCCACCAGCCCAGGTTGCTCCAAGCCCCGTCCAACCTGGCCTTGACCCCCTCCAGGGATGGGGCAGCCACAGCTTCTCTGGGCAACCTGGGCCAGGGGCTCACCCCCCTCACAGCCAAGAATTTCTGCCTCACATCTCATTTAAATCTCCCCTCTTGCAGTGTCAAACCCTTCCCCCTCGTCCCACGGCTCCCCTCCCTGATCCAGAGTCCCTCCCCAGCTTTCCTGGAGCCCCTTGAGGGACTGGCAGGGGCTCCAAGGTCTCCCCGGAGCCTTCTCTTCTCCAGGCTGAACCCCCCCAGCTCTCTCAGCCTGTCCTCACAGCAGAGGGGCTCCAGGCCTCCCGGCCTGTAGGGACAGGACAAGGGGGAATGGCTTCAAACTGCAAGAGGGGAGATTTAGATGAGATGTGAGGCAGAAATTCTTGGCTGTGAGGGGGGTGAGCCCCTGGCCCAGGTTGCCCAGAGAAGCTGTGGCTGCCCCATCCCTGGAGGGGTTCCAGGCCAGGTTGGACGGGGCTCGGAGCAACCTGGGCTGGTGGGAGGTGTCCCTGCCCAGGGCAGGGGCTTGGAACTGGATGATCTTTAAGGTCCCTCCCAACCCAAACCATTCTGTGATCCTATGACCACTTTTGTGCCTGAGGAACTCCATGCATCATCCCAACCTCGCAGTAATAAAACCTCCAAAACTGCAATAAACGATGATATGCTAAACTGCGAAAAACCTTCATTGTATACAGCAAAAACTTGGTTTGGAGATGTTTCCCTCCATCTACACTAGCATTAGGTGACCGACCATCCCCTAGGCAGCTGGATACAACACAGCCCTGCCCACCCGGAACAGCCCCCTGTGGCTCTCCCGCACTCAAGCAACTTGCCTCATTCTAAAGCAAATATAATTTAATTCCATCCTGTAAACAGAAATGTAGCTCAGCTGAAAAAACTAAAGCGTTTCTACCAACGATCTGAAGCATCTTTTCTAAGCGTAGCTTGGCAAGCTTCTGATCTTAAAACTAACAAAGAACAGGTGAAGTATTAAAAAACCCACAATAAATATTTAAATCTTTGCTTTGATGGCAAGCTGGGTTTTATTCCGAATTACTAAATCGCTAACGAATTTGCTACATGTTTAACACTCAAGCTGCTTTTGAAACACAGGCACAGCTTTTGATACCGAGTTTCGACTCCGGATCCACCTCTCCTTTTTGAGCCGATTCCTGCAACGTGGACCTACAGGAAAAGCTTAAAATTCCAAAGAAAGGCTGAGTAAAGCCTGTGTCTGTGGAATAAGCCACCAATTGATGTGTTTAGTATTTTGGAGCAAGACACACGTTTTCAGTAGTAACGTAATACAAATTTTTCTTCTCTGCATTCCCAAACTGCAAGAAAATGGGTGCTGATGAGCATTGGACGCAACCTGAATGATATACACCAAGGTAAATTAGTGAAAGTCCTTTTCCAACAGAAGATTAAAAGTGCTATTTTCATTATCTTTACAGTTGCTGCCAAGGAAATTCAAAGACGAGCTAGCGTGAAGCTAATTTTTAATCCATTCACTTTATATCGAATAAGGTGTGAGTTCGCATGCTCGCAGGCGAATAAGGAACGTGTTAAATACGTTGTTTCTACATAAGTCCCAGCATAAATGAGCTCTGTTTCCGCGCGGGTGGTTAAGGTATACTTATAAAGGAATATTATGACAGCCCCAAAGCAGCTCGTTTGAGCTCATCGGCAATTATTACTTTTTAGGCCAGCAGATAAATTATTTCAGTATCAAAGTTACCCTGGAAGCGATCACGTATTCCTGATTCTGGCTGCTCGACGAAGCAAACAAACCATGCCTATGACAAGACTCAAATCTGTTTTCTGTATTTGCCACTCTCAATTCCAGGGAGAAAACGCCGTAATATTTTGGTTTTCAAGTTGACAGTCAATTATTAAGAAACGATCCAAAGAGTTTCACAGGGCTTTGCTGGGATGGATGACTAACGCGGTTCCAGATTACCCAGTGCAGAACTCCGCTGTGATTTCTCTTTCCAAACATGCAGAATGGATAATACGGAACGCCTCTTGATTGCTCTTCTCTAAAGATCTGGTCCCCTGTAAATGCACTCATGAGAACGCAATCTGGGTGGCAACAGGAAAAATCCTCCCCAAGAAAACTGTCTAGTTTCTTTTAACCCAATACCACTCATGAGGAACCAAAAATAATAACCATTCAGTTTTGTCATTCTTTTGGAAGCCAATCTTAAGCCTGGGAACTTCTATATGCTGTAAGGATTCAGTTACAAAGGTTCATTCAGTTAAAACTTACCCTGCTGGAAGTCTCCAGTAAAAACTGGAAGGTGTTTTGTACAGCTTGGCACGTCTCTAGCTCAGTCCTGCTGAATGCCATTAAATAATCCTTCAGGTGATCATATACATTGCCGTCAAGAGCCTGTATGAGGGAAAGAATTTGAGAAAATTCAGAAAGAAAATGAAGAAACGCAGTGTGTACTTTGGAATAGGATTTATTAATATTCACGTCTAGATCTGTACGATGCTCATATAATTTCTTTTAACACATATTCACCTATAATTATCAGGCTGGATGGTGACAAGAGGACATCTTTCGTTTTTGACAAGGAGGAATGGCCGTGCTTTGTTTCCATTAGATGGCACCACAGAGCACCGCAACAATAACGCGTTATAATAAATGATTTCCATCCAGTTGTGCAATACAGCCATAGCGGAACAGTGAGGTCAGGTCTGGATAAGGGAATACGCTCAGGGAAATGTCATTTATGTCAAGGAAGGGACCTGGTCACCGCAAGGATACGGGGCTTGGAGCAGGCAGAGCACTCCTTGAGCCACCGGACCACACTCCAAATGACATTACCAAGACACTCAACGTCTGTATGCTTCAGATACATCGCTATTTGCTAATTAAAACCTGCTAATCAATACCGGCCATTTTGCATAAGCACAACACACCTCTTCTGTGCACAGAATTACCGAATACGTAACAAAAACGTACGTACGACATCAAAGTTCCAACTCAAAAGCCCTGGTGCAACCAGAGCCATAAAACCACATCTCATGGCCTAGGTCACACGTAGCTTTAATGCAAGTTCTGTACTAAACGTGCTTGACTTTGCAAGTGACTGACGATTTCATTTAAATTTCACAAATACTCATTTAAATATTACATACCAAATTTCACAGATAATCATTGAAAGAGCAGATTCGTTGAAATAGCGTATTTCGGATCTCAACTGCTTCACGGGGCGCATTTCCATATAAAACTGCATTTGATTATTTCAATCGTTTTGAAAAGTCGGGGCGAGGGAGGGGGGGGGAAGGTGAAATCGCACAAGCCTTAGGAAATGGTTTCTGCCCCAACAAAATCAAGGTCTACCTGTTTTTTTAATACCTCCAGGGATGGCGACTCCACCACTGCCCTGGGCAGCCTGGTCCAATCTTTGACAACCCTTTCGGGGAAGACATTTTCCCTAATATCCATCCTAAACCTCCCCTGGTGCAACTTGAGGCCGTTCGTTTCCTCTTGTCCCATGGCCTGTTCCTTGGGAGAAGAGCCCGACCCCCCCTGGCTACCCCCTCCTTTCAGGGAGTTGCAGAGAGCAAACTCTCCACTCGACAAAGCAATTATAAATGCTCAGTTTGCAAAGCAGCTGTGATATTTTTAATTCCAGTGTGCTATAAACGAGTATTTCAGAGTTCAATGCCCCTGCCTTCGCATCAAGCCCATATGTTTGCTTGATGTTCAAGCCAGCAGGAGGGATTCACGTCGCTTAACTTCAGACTTCTACGTCGGAATTGGTCACTCAAGTCCTTTTTGGAGTCAATGGAGGGAAGTTGGGACTGCTGGGGTGTGATTCATCTGCCTCTAACATAGATGGCTAAAACAGGTCAGATGAAATGCAGCATGCAAAGTTCCTCTTCCTCTTCACTGCCCGTTAACAGCGCCCAGACAATTAGCCTAGATCTCCACCTCGGTCATAGAAAGCTGGGTGAGATGAAGCCCATCTCAACTCAACACGTGTTTATTCTCTGCAACTCTTATCTACCGAGCGCTAGGAATTAACTTTTCCCTCTACAGACGCATTCTATAGTTCTAGGAATATAAAAAGATATATAATCTTTAATTTCATTTTTCCCTCGCTCCTCTTGCAGTGACCACAGCTCTGAAGTGTTCTGCTGAGATGTTAAAACACCCTCCCGGTGCAATATATAAGATGTACAGGAAAGAACATCAAAGAAACCCGTGGCAAAATATTAAGAAGCGTACAAATCTGTCAGTGGGCGAAAACTGCCTTTCTCCTTTCATTAATTAAAAGCGGTTTCAATATGAAGTTCTCAAATACCGCCGAGAGCTGCCAGAATTGCAGGCGGCGCGATACAACACGGACACATTTCTCAGCCAAGGAAAACCCACAGCTCCAGCACACGCTGAAAAACTCAAGCGTTGCACCGAAAAAGTGACAATCGGTTACAGGACGAGCGAGTTGGTTGGGTACAAATTCCTTTCCATGATAATGTAGCTATTCATTCTATAAAACGGTAATTATTCTATCAAGCTGGATATGTTAATATTAAAACAAAAGATGTGAATTTGCTGAACGATACGATAATAAATTAACATTCATGTGGGATTTTATAATACCGAATCGGAATCTCACTTCCTGACAAACACTCTGACCCGAACCACCGAACACCCCAACTTAGGTTTGAAAGAAAAAGTCTTTTCAAAATGTCTGATCGCAAAACTTGAAGAGGAAACTGGAAAAAAAAAAAAAAAGAAAAAGAAAATCAAAACCCCCCAACAGACATTATTTCACTACAACGGCTTTTGTTCTCGGTCTGAATCTCAGAAGATTACTAAATCACTTACTGTATTACAATCGGACTGAAAAACCTGTCTTTTTGCCAGCCTCAAAAGAAAATAAGGATTTTTTTTTTTAAGTTTTTTTTTTTTTTAACAAATCTGGCATTAGAACTATGATAATACCAAGTTAAGTACCGCAGAATTACCATTTCCAAGGATGGGAAAAAAGTCAATGTTTTTTAAGAAATAATTTCTTTACAGTGAAATTGTCATACTAAAGGTAAAAAACTATTTCTCCACCTGAGCCCAAGCTTTAGCAGACAATGGCTGAAATTAGGACTGACAAAAATTGAATCTGTTAACAAAGGCAATGGATACACAACCAAATTAAAGCGTATTTTTATAAGAAACCCTGTATGTTAATTCAAATCAAGAAAATGACGTGGGGGGGGGGGGGGCGGGAACATTTTTCTGTTTTCAACATAAAGTTTCAAGA
>VYZM01003986.1:0-16327 GCA_013398915.1 Dromas ardeola
AGGTCTTTTCTCCCTAGAGAAGATAAAGCCCAGGGGAAACCTCAACATAGTATTCCAGGACGTAAAGGGCAGCTACAAAGAGGATGGAGGCTCTCTCTTCACACGGAGCCATATGGAGAATACAAGGGACAATGGGTAGAAGTTGCACTGGGGGAGATTTCATCTCAACATAAGACAGAAACCGTTTACAGTGAGAACAATCATTTATTGGAACAGATTCCCCAGGGATGTGGTAGAGTCCCCATTGCTGGAGGTTTTGGAGGCGCAATTGGACAGGGTGCTACATAATCTCATCTAGATTTTCTTTCCCACAAAATTTTGGACCAGGTGATCTTTCAAGGTCCCTTCCAACCTGGGCTATTCTATGATTCTATGATGACTGATCTCTAAAAAAACAGCTGATCATCAACTGATAGTCAATGTATTTCAAAATTTATTCCTACGCTCTGTTAATAATTACATATTTGGATAGTGAATGTTCTTCTGCCAATATCTGGACAACTCCAGACAGTTTCAACTCTGTCAGCATTTTGTTAATGCAGCAAATGGGTGAAACGTTAGGAACAGTGCATGACAAACACTAAACTCTTGTAGAAGCCATTGCTTTGTATTAGATGTTGGGATTCACCAGCAATATTCAGGACCAGACTTATGGACCTGAATAAATTCACAGTTTAAATTCAGACATTTGAGCCAGGAAGTGATTTTCAAGGGGTTCAGCAACGAAGAGCCTCAACTTCCGATGGGAATGACATACAAAGGGAGCTAAGGCATCTGCTCTGAATCATTCCCCATGAGGAACTTGCCCTTTTCCGTCAACTCTGCAGAAATGGGGAGTGGGAATCATTTAGCTATCCCCACTAAAAACAACTGACATTTTATTTTTATTTTTATTTTATTTATTTTATTTTATAAATGGGAAAACTATAACTTTTAACAGATTGATACGTGGGTGCTGTTTCTGTAATTTAACAGTAGTATTTGTAGCAAATGTGTGAAGAAGTAACATTGCATTTTTCCAATACACAATATTGCAGATATATGAAGAAGACAGCCATTTTGTGGATATTTTTACAGAGAAGGTAAAATATAAGTGAATTAGAATTTCACTTATTTATATGTAGTGAAGCTGGGTGAAGGGGATGAACTATATTTCAAAAAGCTTTGAGGAAGAGTGAACTGGACAAGCAAAGTGTAAAATGCCTACAAAATTTGTTAAAGGAAACAGTACAATTTAGACCACAAACTGAAATTCAGACTCAAAAACCAGAAGAAAGCTGATGTCATATGTTTTTAAGGATAGTGCTTGAGGCATAGTTTTTAAGAAAGCAAATATTGTACTTGAAGGAGAAAACACTAAATTTTGCCTAATCAGTGCCAAAGTTAATATAATTCTTTTTGCTTACAGTAGAGTTAAAATTTCAGCATTTCCTTGACTGGAATTTTTTCCAAGGGTAGCTGCAGCTAACAGAGTCCCCCTGGACCTACAATAATCAAAAGGATTGCCACAGTGCATAATGATTTCTAGGTTACAATTAACCTGATATTACATGAGAAATCGTTATATACTAGGATCAGTAACAAGCAGGAAATACCTTTCTACAATAGAACTAGGATACATTGATCTACAAATTAACACTATAGAAAAATGAAAAAATACATCTCATGTTGTAGGCGTGACTGACTCCAAGACAAGTCTTGTTTGGAATATCATTTGAAACACACTATTTGAAATTCAGCTATGGAACAAGTGCTATATATTGGCCCTTTCACTTAACGATTAGCAGAAATATATGCAGGTCAGAACTTTTAAATACGCTGCTTAAAAGTGATCTTGGAGCATGTGAGCAGAAACGTATGATTTATCTGCATGGTGCTATCAGAGGAGAAAACTGAAGCCATCCCTATGACACTTCAGTGATAAAGATAGGGCTCTCTTCTGAAGGTCTTCACTTGTTGCTGCATTATATATGAATCAATGACACCAACTCTAAATGAGCTTTTGTTCTGCAGATAGAAACTGTGTTGGCCCATTTATCTTACAGAAACCTTTGAAGGTTCATATCACTCCATAGCCCATGTGCACTAGGATCTGCCTTTGCATGTGAAATCAGTCGATGTTTCTTCATAAAGAACAGAATAACTTAATTTCCAGATGAAACACATACTGAAAGACAAAGTGTTTTTGCTTTTTGACCTCTGTCCCTTAGTGCAAGGCAAGACAGCTCTGAATTTAGTCTGGAGACTATAAAACACCTTTATTGTGAGAAAGGAAAATTCTGGTACTCATGGTTAAAATATTGATTTAAGAACCTGTACATGAATGTGAATTACTTTTTGAGATGCTACTGATTTTGTCAACTAAGGATAATGATGAAGAACCAAGAGACAAGTATTGCATTCTGTTTCCCAAGGACAAATAGCACAGTGCACACTACGGAAAATGACTGAGTGCTGCTAGCGTCTGATATCATGAACAGTCATGTATGAAAATACATTTTTACTATCTTGCTAATAAAGTCTATTAAAACAGATATTGAGGTTTCTCAGTGTGTGGACCACAATTTTTATTCTAATGAACCTTTAATCCTAACTACACCAAGAAGCAACATGGATATTTAAAAAATGAAGATTCACTACCCATCATAAATTGATAACCCAACATACAAAATGGTAAAACAGCTTCCAGACTGACAGCAGATGTGAAGTTCTTACTGCTCATAAGGATTAGTAGCAGGTTAGTCTCTGAGTTGTTTTTCTTTCATGGTACAAGGAAAGTTTTTTCTATTGTCTACAGGAAATAGTGGGTGGAAGTGAAGGACACAAATGCAAAAAAGTTAAAGAACATCCAAATTATGGTGAAAAATACAAAGACCGGTTTCAAAGGCCTTTTATGGATAGAAATAAAGAAGCAATAGGCAGCAATGACAGAATCCCTTTCTTAATGCAAATGGCAGAGGCTGCAGAAACCTGGTAGAAATCTGAGTGACTGGAAAGAAGGTTACTGCTCTTTACTGCACATTTCCTGCCATGTAGAACTGTCTCCAACAGCTTTTAAGTCACACAAGCAGATGTCCTGCTCTAACTGAACTGTAACACATTTATTAGCTACAAGTATCTTGAGGAAATGAGCAAAAAGAAGAGTTATGCATGGCCCTGGGAAGATCCATATGAGATGCCATTCTCACTAAGTGAAAGTGTGGAGCAGTCAGCGAGTGGTTGAGTGGTGCTTAGCTGCCGACCAAGGTTAAACCACAACAAAAACCAAATCAGTCCACAGTACTTTTGAAACAGTAAGGAAGTATTGCATTGGCAAAGCAGAAAATAGCATACATCAAAAATGAAAAGAAAATTAAGAAAAAAATGGGGCTGTAAATAAATCATTCTAAAGCTATGGCTGAGGAATAATTAAGTTGATACATCACTGAAAAAGAGGCAAGTCAAAAAATACTTTTTGTGGCTGCTAATATATTGAAGAATTATGCATCTTGGCACGTTAAAATAGGGTTATATATCTAATGCACTATCGATCTAAAATGTGTTAAAATTATTGTTAGAGCACAAGCACAATATGGTAGCTGTGCAGAGCTTTCTCTTATGCAGCTTCATCGATTCTTTTGTCAGTTGAATAGTTTATTCAAAGATAAGCTTGCCTATATCCTTACATTTGTATCCTTTATTATTTAACAACTGTATCTGTCTCATTGTTTTATTATTATTAAATGTGAATTTACATTTACGTATGTATTGCCCCATTCGAAATACCAAGAATAACAAGAGAGTATCTGACTGATTTCAAGGACTTGAATCAGGTCTGTCCTTTGTACTTTTTTTTTTTTACAATGGTTCAGAAAAAAAATGTGGCTCTTTGCATTAATCTCCTTCAATTTCCTGGAGACAGTAAAATAAACTTTCCTTATGCAATTGAATGGAAACAAAGGGATCAAAGAGAAGCATCTGATCCTCACCTTCATGAAGAATGAGTTCCCAACAGTTCAATAAGTTCTTCCATTTTTCAGAGCTGAGAGTTTGCAGTTTAACTGTTTACCAGCCTAGTTATCAAAAGGTAAGGACTGTTGATGAAGAAAGGTTGGTCATGCTAATTCAAGTGTGTCTAAGTGTTGTTCTTACAAACAAAGAACTACTCTGGATTGAATAAAAGCTATTCTTTTAATTGTTGAATTTTTGTTTCATGCTTTTGTGAACTTCTTAAGTATTATAATAAGATCCTTAATAAGATCTGATGTATTGTGGCAATATAAAAAGTTTGCTAATATGAGACAGAATTAACTGTGATCTTACTGTAGGAGGGAACAACAAATCATTATACATTTTTATTTTTCTTGTTCGTTTCAGTGGTTATATACTCTGCTTCACTGATGATCAGATTAGTGTGAAAAGAAATATTTCTTTATTAAAAGGTTTTCTTTCCACAAATTCGTCATGATGCAAGATATCCCGGTTTGTTATAAAATCCTGAAAAGACAAGCAGCTGCATAGAACAGCTCATATTTTCTAAAAGAGTAAGCAAGGCACTCACATAAAAAATGAATAAGCCATATGTTTTAATCTAAAGGAGAAAGAGGAGTTCTGGACAAGATATATTTAATATTTTTATCTCATATAACTTCTTTGTTTCTCTGAACCCGTGAATAAAAAAACCTAAATTATTTACAGCAGATCCAAATTCATTAAAATAGGAACATAAGTTGTCTATGATTTGGACAAACTTCAGGAAAGTCCAGAATGCACTTTCAAATAAAGATATTTGCACACATATATAATGCATACACTTAGGTGTAGTAGACATTTTTATTAATGCAAGTCATTTTCTCATATATTCAAAAAAGTACAAAAAAAGAAAATCTGTTGAAAAGAGAATACTGCACTGGTCTCAAAAGTAGAAAAAATCACATAACTGATATGGCTTAGAGGGAATATTTTGAAGCAAGGATTGTGCTGTGGTTTCACAGATACATACACACTGCAATGAAGATTCAGATGCTAACCAGATCCCCCTTCAATGCAAATACTGCAGTGCAAATTCTCATAGAAGGATAGTTACAGCAGCAGTGATAGATTGGAGCAGAAGCTGTGTGAGGGGGATATTCTAAATGCTCTTTTATAGAATTTTATTGTTTAATTATGAAATTGAAGATCAAAATTAAAGTTGTACATCTGTAATGCAAACCAATGTGACTACTAATAAATGAGAATAATAATCTAAAAATCAGATTATCTGTTGCGTTGTTGTGCAAGGTATTACAAACAGAAACATCAAGGTAGGGTAATATACTTTATACTCTCTAATACTGTCTATAGCTTCTTAAAAATACAAACTAATGTTTAAAATGTTTGTTATGCAGACGGCAGCGTTCACCTTCACCTTCAGGCAAAAATCAATACTGTGTAAATGAAGTCCAGTATGCAACCAGTTCCACATTATTTTCTCCAACAGTTGTTTCTATAATAACAACCAAAATTTGATAGCATAGGTGCTGTTATAAAGCCTTTTTAAAAGCTCTTCCACACAAGACAAATTCAACAGGCACAAGTAGTTTATTAAAAGCTACTTTATGCTAGCAAAGTTGTCTGAATTTTCCTGAGCACCAGGGACTACTCCTTCAAAAGTTACACTTGGACATCCTCAGTTCATGTTGTACCTAAAAGGTCAAAAGCTCAAGAGAGGAAGGAAGGTTGCTTGTTTGCTTGCTTTTTAAAGCCAGGAGAGTCAAATATGAAACAGCGAAGAATTGCAGAATGCAAAAGCAGAAACTAGGAACTGCAACAGAAACAGGGGATTTCAGAATATGATTCCTTGATACTAGAAAGGGTAATACTGACCTGCTGTTCCCTTCTAATCCAGGAAACTAATTATGTCTCCTCTATGTTAGCATTAGTGATCATGTGATGTGCAGGGGATGAGTTCAGTCTAATAATCTCACTGAAAGCTTCTCCTTTTCCCACAATTAATTTTCATCAGAATCATTGAACTCCATGATTACGACAGGACTCAATAATTACTAGTTTATACACAGAAGGGGATATGCAAAAAGCTGGGCCACCTCTTTAAAAGGATTGATTTAACATTATTGTGAAACTGCACCTATGGGAAAGAGAGATTTTTCTTCACCTGAAAGGAAGTTATTAGGTGAAAGTGAGTTAGTAGAGGAGTCATTCCAACTGTGGAACCTATTTTAAGTATCACCTTTTCTGATATTTTAAATTACATGTTCAGCTCAATACAAATAACGATGGAACACTATTAAAAAGAGCTGACACTCCTAAGGTGGTTTTTTTTTGGTTGATAATGACAGAAATGGACCCTCTGCATATACCAGAGTAATGCAAGAGAAATTAATAAGTGTGCAGGAAGACTGAGTGAAAGAATGAAAGCTGTTGTCAAAAATATCAGAAACTAATAACACTTTGGATTTCAGCAAAGATGGACTGAAAAATGTATATGTGATAAAAAACCTCAAATCCTATCATCCTCATGGAGCATCATTCAGAAAGACAGGAAAAATTTGGCTCTGGGGAATCTCCTAGAACTCATATACTTTTGTTGCTGTAATGGTATAAATAAAATTTGCTCTATTCTCTGGTTAAATCAGATCCTAATTGATTCAGTCATAAGGTATTTTAACCAAACATTGCACACTTGTCCCAGTTGTTTGGATAAAAGGTCAGAGGACAAAGACAGCTGAACACATTTTGGCAACATTTTCCCTTTGCAGTCTCACCTGTTGTGTATCCATTGAGGCAACTCTTCCCAGAAAGAAGTGTTCTTCTGATAACTGAGCTCAGTATTTTGCTAAAATGTGGTGTTTCCATTGTACAAAAGTTCTCATTGTTGGAGGAGTATGCCTTAGGATACAGAGTGCCTGGTGAACTATCACCAAAAGATGTAATATGCAATTATTTTAGTAAGTGGTATTTGATCTTCCCACTGTTTAGAAGCCCCGCATCTACTGAACTGTACACGTATTTAAAAAGCTTGTGTTTATTGGCCTCTCAGTGTTGAGGAAGCAGTTAACACAAAATCACAGGAATGCTGATCTTCTTATCTTAGGTAGATAGAACTTTACCTAAGCATTACTGTACTCATTGTAGGAAATATTATAAATATTGCAAAACTGTTTTTGTTTTGCTTTTTACACTAGCATTTAAAGAAATTAAAGGGATTTGGAGACTGACTGCTATCTTCCTTCATTTGGGACAGATGGTAGAGTTTGCTCATAGCTTTAAATAAGAGGTGATACAGATTCATACCTCCACACCAAAGAGGCATTAAGTTAAAGTGTGCAAGATAACTTGAAAATTATTTCTTCTCTATGTTAGGCAACGTAATTCTCCATGAGACTAGAAGCAGGGAAACCATTGCATAATTGACCCAGGTTTGAATTTACTGACTTTGTGACTGCTGTGTCGGAGTCAAGCCTGGTAGATTTCAGACACTGAAAAGTAGGAAATATTAGCTACTAGTGTCTCATATCAGACTGGTTTTTCTTCTGCTTGAAGTAAGATCTTCTGCCTTGATCTACAGGCAATTTAAAGGAAGCTGTTTCACTGTCAGAACCACATTTGAGAGACAGTTGTTGCCAACATCTTCATTCTAGTGCCTGTCACCAGCTTAAAATAAAGGGCTCACAGAGAGGGCACTCATGTAAGCACCAGTCTCATCTTGGAGGTTAAGGTTAGTGGGCCAGAAACTCTTAAATAAGACTGAAACTTTCCTGTGTAAACCCATCCTTCACTGGTGGTTTAAGCTATGGTATAATCATAGAATTATGGAATCATAGAACACTTAGAGTTGGAAGGGATCTTAAAGATCATCTAGTCCCAACCCCCCTGCCATGGGCAAGGACACCTCCCACTAGACCAGGTTGCCCAAAGCCCCATCCAGCCTGGTCTTGAACACTTGCAGGGATGGGGCATCCACAACTTCTCTGGGCAACCTGTTCCAGTGCCTCACCACCCTCATGGTGAAAAAGATGGTACTTCCAGTACATATCAGAACAACAGAGAAGTAATCACACAGCTGGTTTGATGGAGGAGCAAGCAAAGCAGCTATGAGTACCACTTCCCAAGTTAGAGGAGAGCCTGAGTGCTTGAATGATCTTCCTCGTTCAGCCTGTGAGAGTGCCTTTGACAGATTTATCTTGCAGATATAACTACTGGTGAATACCTCTCTGAAGTGGTAAGGAAGAAAATCTTGGCCAGGCTCTAGCTTCAGCTGACATTCCTAAGGGTCTCTCAACCATCCACACTGAATATTTAAGCTCTGTGGGGTTGGTTTTGATCCTATGGATATCTAGGGACTACTGTAGTCCAGTTTAGAAAGTGAAACCTTGTGCACCATAGGTTTCAGATCAGATGAAATATATTATAAGCAAACAGTGTTTGTGGCAAATGCCTCCCAAACTGTATTAGCTGGTTATAACATTGCTAGAATAACCTTATGGCAATATTTGCTGCTGGCTAGGTTTATGTACATGATAAAACATACAGGATACATATTTCTTATACTTATTTCTTCATATTTTTTTGCAGTTATGACTGTCAGAGTGGCAAATACAAATATTATTTGTACACATAGCTGTTGGTGTTAAATAAACATGTATAACACTTTAAATCAAATCAATCAGTGTTGATATTGTATGGAGAAATTAGCAGTCTGTAGGGAAAGGGATTTCCCGACCCACAACAGATCAAGTTTGGAGATTAAAAAATGGGTAGAAATAGAACAAATTTTGGAGCAAACTGCAGAAACTTGCTCAGATTCATAGTCTCCTTTTTGAATAAAAGCAACTATAAACCAATAATCATAAAATGTCCATAATGAGCCAGAACCAAGGTCCACTTAGCTAAATACTCTAACAGTGTATTAAGTGCTTGCAAAAAGAGTATGAAAGAGAGAAAACATAGAATATGCCTTCTATAGTACAGCTTCTCTGTCTATGGCAGTCAACAGTTTAGGGAATCTAACTATATGGTCCAGTATCAGCCCTGTAGCTATCATAATCTTTATATGTGTGCTTTTAGACAAATCATTGAACCTTTTTGCATTTTTCAACATTCTTGTCGTTCAGCACTAGATTATTCTTTTAAAACTGCATTTATACAGACCTGCCACAATGCAGTCCTGGTCTTAGTACAGATCTGTAAATATCCCTGTAATTTAATGAATCCTCTTCAGTACTAGTTCAAGATCTAGTTTTACTAATTTTGTACAAAGCACACCAGAAATGTCGATTCAAAATTGGTAGTGAAGCAGAACTTATCAGTGACTGCTTTAGGACAGACTACTTTTGTGTTCCTTACACATGCTCTTAAATCATCTACCTAACAAACACTCCAAGCAGTACATTTTCTAGCATCGTTGGGTTTTATTTAAATGGCTACCGTTCTATATTCTTTTCTAATTAAAAAAAAGCTTTAAGGTAAGAGCAAGAAGAACATACTGCAAGTGAAGTCAGAAAAGAAATTACCTGTTGTGGTGTCAAGGTGAAATTCAAACGTTTCATTTCAAGGTATGATCGAGACGTGTAGTACCTAGAGTCGATTGTCATAAAAATTTTTTATTACCCAAAAGACTAAATAGCTAATGAGCTCAGTAACACTTCTTACTGAAGCTGACTGTAATGCTGCAGTGCAACATGGTAAAGGAATTGTGTATCCCTGAAAGAGTTAGTCTAAATATGAATCATGCATTAAGAACGCTGCGGGCTGGACCATCATTGGATGGCACAGCTCATATGGATCATTTACAGGCAATCTGAAGAATATTTATGTCCTGGAGAATAGAAGTAAAATCCTTTCCTTCTTTCTATTTCAATGAAAATAAAGACTCTGAGATGGAAAGAAATCTTTGATTATTTTCCTGGGATCATTTGCCAGTTTAGTCCTGCAGGATTAGAATAGGTCCACTGTTCCTTAAAATTTTCAGGGTAGTATATCTTAGCATTAGTTTCGCTTTATTTTAAAGGAAGGAGTCCTTTTCAGAAATAGGTGCAATCACTCGTTTTGTCCTTATACTCATAGATGTTACACTGTGGAATGCGATGAAAATCAAGCTCTAAGACAGTTAGGCTGAACCAATTAATCTTTAAAAATGCCAGTAAGTTTGAAATTGATTAAGAAGAAAGAGGAGTTTTGGTGTGATGTTATACTCAAGCCATTTTTTGTTACCTGTGTATTAATTCACCATTTGTGTCTAGTGGTGTCATAAATTGGTGAGGCATGAAATGGCCTATCTCCTAGTGATTAAGAAAGATAAGACATTAGTGTGGTTTGCATCTGAGAGCGATTGATATACATTTATAAGCATTAGATCTTCTAAATTTACAAAAAATGAGAACAATAGAAAGAATAATGATATTAATATCATTGTTGAATTTGTTGTGCAGATTCTCTCTTCTTCAAGAGTATCTAGAATTCTAACTCATTTATGTTAAACGTCTTAATTTAATAAATACACAGAACATGCTATAACAGGTTCTTTTTGAAGCGAAAATGACCTGGTGAAAATAAAGCTTTGTTTTTTTCTCTTGAAAACTATATCATTGTCCTAGTTCTTCAACATACCATGTATTTTGATGTACTAAGATGGTTATGCAGATCTCTCCATCCTACTATTTAAACACCTCCCACATGAACAAAACAAATTAAAATTATGATGTTCATTTTACAACTCTCATTATTAGACTTGCTCTTTTTGGCACCAATAATAAAATATTTTGATCGGGGAATGCAATAACAAATTCTCTGTAGAGGATGCATGTCCAGAATTATAGAACTATAAAACTTTATTATATAATTTAACTTCTATATTTATAATCCTTATGGGAGAAAAACTTCTTCAAACTAAGGAAACTAAATCTTTTTACATATCATTAATGTTCTTGCAACTGTTTTGAGAGAGATATACTAAATACTGAAAAATACTTATTATAAACTTTTTTTACTTTCTCATAACTACCCCAAATATTCATCTCTCAGGCTGATACATTCTTTACTTGATTTCTGCTTGAAGGTAAATTGCTTTTAGATAAGTTTTTGAATAAAACCTCTTCAGTTTGTGGGGGTTTTTTATATTACTTTATTTATGTATTATTTATTAGATTCAGGAATATTAGACAAAAAAAAAACTTTTTTCTAACAAAAATCCCAACTGCAGTTAACATTTGAAAGCAGAAAATCGATGGGATTATATTCTGGTTTGGAATGTAATTGCACGGAGTGTGAAGCACAGTTTTTCATTAAACCATCACATGGTGGTCAACATATAAGTACAAATTCAGAACATGAATGCTTTTAACCTGTTTTGAACCAGGTTTTTTTTTGAACCAGTTGAACCTGTTTTTTAGCCAGTCTCTTAACTAAAATTGCTTTTTGGCATGAGGTTTTTTAATTTAAAATTGTCAAAGGTTTACTGTCTCACAGCATTCAGAAATACCGTTAAATTGCTGCACGTCAGTTTAGGGGCAACAACTGCCCGTGTATGCATCCTTAGTCCATTGTATGTCTGCAAGTCTGTTTAGTAGAACACTATTTCTAGTCTGTTTCTGAACACTATTCCCAGTCTAGCTTGGTTTCTGATGTTCGTATTTGACCCTAACTATCATACCTCCTATTATGCTTTAAAAATTGAATGTAATAGCTATCGTGTTTGACCTTTGACTCAGTTCCTTTATCATGGTTCTATATATGAGACAGCAATATTTTAAATCACATTGTTTTACAGTTTAGCCTAACCAGTCTGGTAAGGGGAGAACTGAGAAATAGAGGAAAAACTGAATTCTTCTGCTGTCCCTGAATTCTGATCAGCTTGAAAACAGATACTCACTTATTCCAGACTTAACAATATGTTTGACATTTCCAGGTCATTCCCAGTCTTTACTGGTTAAAATATAGTTTGAAAAATGTTCTTGGAAACAGCATATGTAAGAATTCTTACTCATACGCATATGTAACGGGGTGCTGTAAGGAAACCAAATTAATTTCCTCAAAGACTGATCTTTAAAAATACACAGTTCAAAAAGAAAGACTGGACACAGACTATGAAAGTTCTATCAGTATTCTCACTTTCATTCAACTTGTTTTCTGATTAAGGGCAATTTATTCCTGGACAGGAGCATTTGTGGATTACATTTGGACAGATTTTGTTGGGTTAAAACATGCTGTTTACTTAAGGAACACTTAAGGCATGTTTCTTATCAGAAGTGTTGTTAAAAACTATCCATCTTATTTATCCAGACACAAGGAAAAGGAAGGATAAGACTATAATCTGAAAGAGATAAGGAGGAAAAAGAAAATCAAAGGGTGCTAAAATTCTTAATTTTACAATAAAGAAAGAGATTAAATTTAATTATTATTGTAAGAGATTCCTGACTCAAATCCATGATGCCGATTGCTTGTTCACTCTGCGGTCAGTTTGTTCCATCTCAGAGAGTTGTCACAAAACTAACAGGTTTTACATCCAGCAGATGACAGTATAGAACCCTCCTAAAGCAGTAAATCTGGAACAGACAGTGGAGAAGCCGTAAACTTCATCTACAGCTAAGAAACAGAAACTTTTCCACTGGCTTCATGCCCCTTCCAAGGAGCTTAAGCTGTGTGGAAAGACCGATCCTTTAGTTCCATGACTACACTCTTCCTGAGGTTATAGAAACCTTTGTCTGGAGGATGGGATCTTGCAATTATTTTTAGTAATCACTGATTCCTGGTTAAGAACATTATCTAGGGTACTAAAGGACTAAACTCACATGCAGGAAGGTTAAATGACCAACCAGAAAAGTTTATAGGAATCTAAGGCACCATGATTATCTGCAAACATTATTATGAACTGTAGATGGCTGCTTTACATTCCTATACAGATAAACAACACAAGCACTAACTTCACTCATTCTATACAATGTAACTAACATTAATAATGAGTTAGAATTGCTGCTGGTAAGGTTGGGAAGAACAGCTCTCTCTGATTTTACGCTATTTGATTTCTACTAATTGTCAAAATAGGAATTTTTATTATTAGTGTTCTTTCTTTACTGAGTTTTTGAATTGTTGAATTGTAAAACTGTATGTACTATTGCTTTTCTCATTTTTGAAAGTGTTACTTTTGGGGGCTGTATACACATTGTGGTGTCTCCATGTTATTCTAAGTTGCCCTATAATATTTCAGAAAGGAAAAGTTTTGTGTTGATGACCTTTACGGGGAAAATTCAGGAACATTTGATTTTCATTCCTAATGCTTCTATATGTCTTTTTAGTGATCCTGAAGAAACTATGCTTAAATTCATGTTTAAAATGGGCCCTTATCATCTCTGTCTCACAGGAACAATGAAAGACATTTCATTAATGCTTTTCAGACATTTTTAAATAGAAAAACACTGCAGGTTTTGTGATGTCACAAAGTCCTAGCATTTAGAGCAGAACTGTTCATCAAGTGTTAAATAATACAGGACAGCATTCCTAATGACAAATTTTAAGCCTAACTTTAGCTAACTATTGCAGTAACCATTGTAAACACTACAGTTTTGAGTAATTCAGCTCTTTCACTAATCATGTCCTGAAATAATGGCCAAGGTCATCACCTTTTGAACTTTTTTTAAAAATTCCAGTTAAAATTATTTAGGAATATTATTAGCTTGAGACACTTATTAATATTTATGGGAGCTACATCAATGGGTTCTTTTATGAGATAGTATTTGTATGATATTTGCCATAATTTTGCTATACCTTTACCTTATGTAATTTCAAATACTAAAACTATCACAGGTTAAAATAAAAAGGGTCTTAAGCCTAGTATTATTAAAGCCAGTGGTTTTCGGAGGGCATGGTGGGGATGGTGTTTACAAACAAAACATTTTAAATTTGTGCCCATTGTATAACTTCTTTCAGTGCCTTCATTTTGGAAAGTGGGCTTCATAGCCATCCAATTTTAATGCATATAACCCTCAGAAGTCTCATCCATCACTGGATACAATTCTCAGTTTTCTTCCTTTACCTCTTCGGATCCTCTGCTGGGCTGAGGTGAGTTGAAGTTCTCAGATTAAGAGGTCAACCCTCTGAAGTATTAAGGTAAGAGATTCAGCGCTCTGAAACTTTTTAAGAAAGAGACAACTTGTCTGAAGCAATAGAAGGCAATTAATGTTTGCCAGTGCTGAAAAATGTCTCTGCATCATTTCCTACTGGCTAGTTAGATAGTTTTTTCTCTTCTTGCAAGTATTGAAAGAGTAGTTCTCTTGGGTTCCTGTGGCCTGTACTGAGGACAGGATTTCCCTCACTGTAGGAGTGGGTACCTAAGTAGCCAGATGTTTCTTTGTCTGGATTGCTTAATTGAAAAAATTGTGTTATTGAGCTAACTCCAAAGTAGTTGCTTATACAAAGGATAATATATCTTTTAAAAATAGTTATGAGTTTTTTTGTTTATTTGCTCGGGGGGGTTTTGTGGGTTTGTTTGGCTGTTGGTTTTTTTTTTTCCTTTTGGAAGCTGTTAATTCTTGCCTTGCACATTCTAAGGTTTCTTATTTTCTACAAAGAATTCTAGTATGAAACTTAAAATTAGATAAAGGCAAGCTACATGATTAAAATGAAATAACTTTCTGTTCAGGAAAGACTTTGAGAAGCACAACTTGACTTTAAAGCATTGAATTACATAACACCTCCTTGGGATTCTTAGTTCCAATATTATTATTTGCATTTATATTACAGAAGTGCGTAGCAGTCCAAAGTAAATACAAATTTTCTGTATTTTGCACCTTCTGGATAAACAGCAAGAAGCAGACTGTATCCAAAAAGCTTAAAAAGTAAACAGGCAAGACAGACTAACAGAGATTAATTTTAAAAAGCCTTTTGTTCCAAGTTTTATGGGCAGAAATGTGGAAATAAGGTGGTCTATGCTCTAGATCTTTGTTTATGTACTTCGGTTAGCCTTGAAAGAAACTTCCTCTCTCTGCTTAGGATCTGCACCTGCGAAACTTGCCCTGAAGGCAGGCAACTACTTCATTTCGCTCAAAAACTGAAAAGGAACAGTCTTTTATTTTCAAACACAGCCACAGAATCTGCTACCAATATATAAGAAAAGATTACATATAAGGCAATTCTCAAAGAAAGGAGGATCTGTGTGTGTATATGTCTATATACGTTTTTGAGAGAAAGAACAGCTAGCTCATAATAAAGATACTTAAACAGGAGGACAGAGTTCTCTGCTTTAATTCCTGATAATCAGGAAAGTTATAAATAGTTCTGGTAAGATGACTGAATGCAAAGGAATGAATTTAACCTTTTTTTACATAGCATGGATGAAAGGCGCCATCTCCTCCTCTGTATTTTAAACAAAAGCCAAGGTAATCATTGTATTATCATACCGAATGATATACCTCGATACAAACAAAAGAGATGTTTATTATATTAGGAAGTTAAAGTCAGAAAGAGGTTCTCTATGTTATAGCAAAGTTTTTCAGGATCACAGTCTTGGGATTAACATCCGGGCTGAAGTTTAGTTGCTGAATTTTAAGTGTCTAGTGACATTTAAGTCCTTTTTATCTGAGGCATGTACAAAAGCTATGACGCAGGAACTGCGATATTTCCCGACTGGAATCCTTTTCTGTGGTCTTAGGATATCCAAATTGGCTGACTAACATGGGCATCTAGTGTCAATTTCCATGCCTGATATATGGCTTAGATAAGCAAAATACTTACACTGTCTTTGGGATTTTCATTTTCTCTTTTGCCTTGTCCTTAAATCTAAGGCCAAGCACAAGTCCTATAGCAAAACCAGTTGAAAATCAGAACTTCACTTCTTGAATGCTGCTCAGATAGTTAAAGCATAAAGCAATTTTTCTTGCTTTCTTATTTTTTCTTGTGTTGTCGGTTACATGGGTGCTAGAGAAGCCTCTTTTATTAGGACTGCAAAACTGACCTTGAAAGACATAGGTAAAAGTCATATTAAAAAAAAATTAATTTGGCTAAGATAAAGGGATTTTGCTATAAATTGCAAATGAATCAAAAAGACTACTGTCTTTGAGAGAGGTCATGGTTTAGACCAGATCAGCCAATGATGAGAAGACAGATGCTCCCCCACCTCTGGCTCCAAGGAGAGGAGGAGAAGGGATAAAAAGATTTACCAGTTTAGAAGGAACTGAACTACTTTAATGAAATATTACTAATAAAATAAAAAGGAAATAATGAGATAGATACAATATATACAAAACCATATCAAGCTTCCAGGATGACATCACTGGCAGGCACTGGGGAAGTCCCGGACTGGACTCAGTGATAGATGGGAACTGGATTCCAGAGCTGGAGTCAGGAACCCACGGAT